>CAMZMU010000085.1:123493830-123933864 GCA_947311845.1 Poa pratensis | reverse complement strand
ATTTATCTGCCTTCTTCATCAGTCGATAGAACGGGAGTGCTTTTTCGCCTAGCTTGCTGATGAATCGACTGAGTGCTGCTACTCTACCCGCCAACTTTTGCACGTCGTGGAGCTTTGAAGGCCTTTGCATCGTCAAGATGGCCTGTATTTTCTCCGGGTCCCTCGATTCCTCGAGCTGAGACTAGATACCCGAGGAGTTGCCCGGCTGGCACGCCGAACGTGCACTTCTTCGGGTTGAGCTTGATGTGGAAGCGTTTGAGGTTTGCGAATGTCTCTCGCAAGTCATCGAGTAGTGTGTTTTCCTCTCTTGTGGTGATGACGATGTCATCTACATAGACCTGGACGTTTCGCCCAATCTGCTTCTTGAGGCAATCTTGCATCATGCGCTGATAGGTTGCGCCTGCGTTCTTGAGCCCGAAAGGCATTGTGGTGTAGCAGTAGACCCCGAGTGGGGTTATGAACGCCGTTTTCTCTTCATCCTCTTCCTTCATCCTTATCTGGTGGTAACCCGAGTAGCATCCAGGAAGGACAAGCGAGCGCACCCCGGTGGAGTCGACGATCTGGTCGATTCGAGGTAGTGGAAAGTGATCCTTTGGACAACACTTATTGAGTGCTGTAAAATCTACGCACATCCGAAGGATATCTGTGTGCTTCTTCTCTACGAGTACGGGGTTGGCCACCCATTGTGATTTCTTGATCTCTCTGATGAATCCTGCTGCGAGTAGCCTGTCGACTTCGGCTTCGACTGCAGTTCTTTTTGGGCCGGATATGCGGCGCATTGTTTGTTGACTGGTTTAGCACTGGAAGTAGCTGGAGAGAGTGCTCGGCGAATTCCCTGGGAATACCTGGCATGTCTGCTGGACACCATGCAAATATATCCCAGTTCTCACGGAGGAATTCGACGAGCGCGCTTTCCTATGCGATAGGCAGACTCGACGAGACATTGACTGTCTTGGTCGGGTCAGTCGGGTGCACCTGATGCGATCTTGTGTCATTGGTGGCATTGAATGCTCTGTCGACTGCCACCTTTTTGTGTCTGGCATAAGTGTTCGATCGTTGGAGACCGCTAGATCAGCGAGTGTTGCTTCCATGCCAAACATCTCAGAGATTTTGCTGAATTCTCGGTCACAAGAGTCAGACTTTTGGAAGTTCCCTTGACTGTGATTACTCCTTTTGGTCCAGGCATCTTCAGCTGGAGGTATGCGTAATGTGGCACCGCCATGAATCGAGCGAACGTCGGGCGTCCAAGTATAGCATGGTATTGTGACTTCCAGTCGACCACTTCGAACTCAATCGATCTGTCCTGAAGTGGTGCTTGTCCCCAACGTTACGTCGAGTTGTATGGTGCCTCTGGGCTTATTGCTTTCCCTGGAACGATACCGTGGAAGGTATTTGAAGATCTTGGCAGGTTTTCGACTGACCTGTTCATTTTGCGGAGCGTATCTGCGAAGATGATGTTTATGCCGCTCCCACCATCCATGAAGACCTTGGACATGGCGTAGCCTCCAATTTGCGCGTCGAGTACCAGAGCAGAGTGCCCTGGCGAACAACCGATGGAGGGTGGTCCTCTTTGCTGAAGCTTATTGTAGTTTCGATCCCTTCAAGTATTCTTTACCGGCAGGAGGTGACATGACCGCCATGTTTACTTGTCGAGTGCGAAGTTTTTGCTCCCTGTTGGAAGGTCGACCTTTCTGTATCATGTACATCTGCCCTTGGGGCGGAGGGTACTGTGGTTCGTCCACCCGAGGTACGGCTGTATGGCACCCGCGAGATTTCCGCCTGGGGCAGGCTGTGGTGGTGGAGGTGGTGCCATCAGAACAGGCACGTTGTTTGGCTGAGGCACGGGTGCAGGTGCTTGTGCGGCTGCTGCCTTTCTGCGATTTACGTAATCAGTCGCCATTTGGTCGAACTCCCTGCAGTTTCTCATCGAGTGATTGGATCGCAGTTTTCCGTCGTCCCCCTTGTACAGGTGGAATCTGCAATCAGCGTCCATCTTTTCTTCGAATGATCGCTCAGATTGTGCCCGTGACTTGCGCCAGTCCTTCCTCTTGTAGCTATCACTGCGTTGGCCGCTCGCTGTCTCGACGATCATCTTCTCGCCGATCATCTCGACTGTCTCGCCGATCTTCCGACCGTCGGTCGCTTCTGTCCTGGTCATTGCGGGGTGTGGAGAACCCAGCCGCCATGAATTCGGGTCTGTCATCGTCGTAGTGACGTTTTGAACGTTTGCGCCTTCGGTCGTCTCTGTACGAGTCTCTGTGGCTTCGACTGCTATCTCATGTTTGTCACGGGGTGAGGACCCGCGTGTGGTGCGTGCCATATCTTCTCCATCTGCCCACTCAGTCGCGATCTGCAAGAGGTGAGCTACAGATTTTGGCTTTTGGCGGCCAAGTGCTTCTTTGAAGTCTCGCCTGGCGAGGCCCATGACGAAAGCATCCATGGCCATATCTTCTGAAACCACTCCAACTGAGTTACGTATCTCAGTCCATCGTCTGATGTATGACCTCAACGTTTCGTCTGAACGTTGAACGCAGGCCCGCAGCTCCTCGAATGTTTTGGGCGCTCACATAGAGGCTCGAAGTTTTTGATGAAATCCCTGCGGAAGTGATCCCACGAGTCGTATGTTGATGGAGGTAGGGCCTTGAGCCAGTCGCGGGCTGTGCCTTCGAGCATGAGTCGTATGTATTGCATGGCTGTGGTGTTTGTGCCTCGCTGGCACGCACAGCCAGCCTGTAATCTTCCAGCCACCCGGAAGGTTCCTGTCGACCCGTGTACTTGGGCTGTTCAGATGTGAGTTTGAATCCTTTGGGCATCCGTGTCTCGCGGACGCGTCGAGTGAAGCACAGAGCTCCATGTGGCTCAGGCTCTCGATCAGAGTATGAGTCGCTACTGTAAGATCTGCGTGATCTGCTCCTGGACCTGCGCCTACGCGAGCCGCTTCTTTCCTTCGAGTGGTGGCGACGACCACTGTGATTATGCTCTTCCCGACGCGTCGACTAGGGCACGGTCTCGACTCCCACCTGGAGTTTTGGAATTTGGCGTATGGCCTTTGCAGCTAAGGCGAGTGATTTGATCTGTTGGCGGTGTAGTTTTGCATTGGGGTCATCCGCTGGGGCTTGATTGCCTCCAGGTATGCTGCAGCGGTGTAGAGAGCACCTGCTGCTGTTTTGGGCACGGCAGTCCTTCCTCGTCGTATGTCATGAAGGAGTTGCCTAAGTTGCGGGTGAGTGCCGCCTTCTCTCGGCGAGAGGTGTGACAACCTTGATCTGGGTCTGTGTCTGCTCGCCCGGTGGAGCTCAGGGAGAGCTGTCTTCTGCGCGCACTCGACAAGCTAGCTTGCTTTTTGCGTTCTTCGAGTGTTGCTCTTATCTGCTTCAGTCGAAGTGACTCCTGCCAGTTGAAGTACTGGAAGGTCAACATCTCTTCTTGTGTTGCGTCTGCTGGCATCATTGTGCACTCCTTGATGACTTTATCTGCTTTTGCTGCCATCTCAGCAGTGATTGTGAGAGTTGTGACTCCGTCGGCATAGTAACTGTGCACGGGAATTCTGTAGGCCTGCGACTGGCCGCAGTGTCTGATGATTCTGCGGCGATGGCAACGTAGACCTGCTGGGGTATGACCCGAGGGTATGTGTATGTGCTTTCGAGTCCCGTCATGGACTCGACATCTTCATCGAGGCTCATGTCTGAGTCCGTATGTTCATCGAGTGGTCCGTCTGGACGGATCTCGCAGTCGATGCCCTCATCGTCTATGCTCATCTCGGCGTCGGCGAGTTGTTATGAATCTCGAAGTCGAGGTTGTTGTTGTTGGTGCAGATCTCGGAGTCGACGTGGTTGTCGATATGAGTTTCAGGTTCGTCGAAGTCGCTGAGGGAGATCCCGCAGTCGAAACTATCCTCGAGTGGAGATCCAGCTCGGGATCGTTTGTGCGTATGCTGATTCGGCCTCCTCGCCCTGGAGTTCTTCAATGAGCTCGCGCATCTCTCGTGTGGACATGGTTGTTGCAGACGAACAAGCTTGGAGGGTCGACGATGGTATGGACAGTTGAGGGGTCCGCAGTCGAAGGAGCCGCAACCGATGGAGCCTCGGGTGCGGAAGTCGCGAGTTGGCGTGGATCCGTCAAGTCCTGCACACCAAGCTTGTTGACGAAAAAATTGAACGAACCAACGGTTAAACCCAAACCTGACTCGAGATCGGAGAAGGCCTCCTGGAATCCTGGCGAGTGTGGCTCGAAATCCATCAGAGGATCCGATGCGCTTTTTGCGGGTGAAGCTGGCGTGTTGCCGTTTGTCGAGTGAGCCGGCGAGTTGCCGTGTGCCGCCTGAGTCGGCGAGTTCTGGTTTGTCGATGCAGCCGGCGAGTTGCCGTTTGTAGATCCGATCGGCGAGTCGCCGTTTTCCGATGGAACCGAAGAAACCGCGAGTCCAGCACTATTCTTTCCCACAGACGGCGCCAATTGACGAGGTGTACCCTCATCAAATCCCATGGTTAAGGACCTAGGGTTGAGATTATGGGGAGAGAACGTGGTAGTACTGGTAGTTTCGTCGGCTGACAAGCAGAGGCAAAGATTTACCCAGGTTCAGGCCCCTCGGGTGGAGGTAAAGACCCTACTTCCTGCTTGTCTGTTATTGATCGTGGAGATTATGAGGTTACAGGTGGCTCCGGCGAGATGACGATCTCGCAAGAGCTTTGGTGGTTCGAGTATGGCTTGGTCCTAGATCGGCACCCCTCCCAGCCTTTAAATAGGCTGGGTCTCGGGAGTTTGTAACCGACCTAGTTTACAATAAGGAAAGTCTAAACCGACTATGCCTATGTCTAATCTTGGAGGGTACTCCATCTTCTTGGGCCTCTTGTCTTGGGCTTCGAGTAGGCTCTTCGATATTGGGGCTTAGTCGTTACGTGCACCAGGTACCCTCATGATAGGGTACCCGATATGTATACCCATGTCAAACAGGCCTAGGTTAAAGGTGGGGCGAGACATCTACAATGGAATTTGCAAATACATAAGACTAAGTTCATAATAAATATGGGTTCATGATTTTAATAAAATAAACTTACATGAACTCCCACTCAAAACGAACATCCCTCTCATCGTTTTAGTGATTACACGATCCTAATCCAATATACTACCCTTGATCGCCACGGCCGACAGCATAATCTTCAAAGGTAGACAGCGCTATGTCAATCACATCTCTCATGCGACTCATGCTTAACCTTTCGGTCATGTGTTCCGAGGCCATGTCTGTACATGCTAGGCTCGCCAAAATAACCTTTAGCGTATACGCTTGTGCAACGTGGCTTACACCCACTGTATGCGAACGCCGATATGTCTGACACCCGATCGTCATGGCCTGCCTCATAACGGAAAACTTTCTTGGTGGTGCACGCTAAAGGGAGAACACTAATGTGAATTTTTTTAAAGGGATCATCTTATATTACTACTACCGCCGTATATCTAATATATAAACAATATAAGATACTCATATACATATATATGCACTCAAAAATATCAAATGTAATACGACGTGATATGGTCCTTGCGCCATTGGTATCCTTTGTGCCCACAGTTTATAAACAATTTACTAAACTTACCTCGACCATATCACATTGCCCCTGCAAAATAAAGTTAGACGCTTTCTATTTTATCTTTTGCATATTTTACGTGGCTTAGGGGCTTTCGTAAAAGAACCGTTTCTTACCTACGAACCTGTAACCACAACAACGATCAAATAATTGTCTATTTTATATCCCTTGCGGCCCCTCCATTAAAAATGCAAAGCCAACTATTGCGAGAGAGACAGACACCCGCCAGCCACATATATGGAACAAGCCATATGTCAGTAGTGGAACCAGTCTCGCATAAGCGTACACGTAAAGTCGGTCCGGGCCGCTTCATCAACACAATGCCGCCGGCAAAAACAAGTGCACGCTAGAGGGTAACAACTATAAGAACGATGCCCTCATAAACATGAGTTCTAAAACCATACAGCTATATCTACCCATAGATCGGCTCTGATACCACTGAAGGGGATCGTATGCAGAAAACAAAAAAATTTCTTAACAACGATAACCTAAATAGACAGAATCTATTACTATGCAGATATAGAGTATAGAGAAGATCGATGTACATACCCTTGTAAACCGAAAAGCGGGGATTACGCTCCCGCACAAGCGTTGTCAATGAAGCCGACGTAGCTGACCTCAAGGTCGTTTAGACGAACTCCTCCAAGTGCCACAAGTGCAGCACCTCGTAGCTCTACACACGTACGGTGTAGACGACGAACTCCGGGCTTTGATCCAGCAAAGCAGCGGAAGCAGAAGACTTGGATCCAGTAGCACGGCGGTGTGCGTATGGTGGAGAGAACCTCTCAACCCGTGTGTAGCTCCAATTGCGGAGTCACGTTTAAACGGATGAGAGAGAGGAAGGATGCATTTTCCAAAGGCAACGGGCACCCCTATATAAAGGAGGAGAGAGGGGTGTCACCCTTGGTGGCTTAGCCATCTGGGACTATTCCCACATGGCCAGCCGCATCAAGGGGTGCACCGGCCCTAGGTGGGCCGGCAGCGCCCTCCCAATTCGCACCAACGGCGGAAGTCCCCCCCCCCCCCCCCCCCCCCCATGGGCCTTTTCCCTTTGGTCAAGGCCCATTTAGGTGGGCTGCCTTCAAAAAATCCGAAAATAATTAAAATATTTTTTTTGATCATTAATTATATTAATTAATATTAAATACATATTATCTAATTTATTCTGGCTCCAAAAACCATTTCGTCGCCCTTCGAACTCCATCGGATATGTCCCGGAACTATTCCGGAACCCTTCTCTATTTTCTCTTCGATATCCAATCTAATTTAAACCGTCGTCAACCCTTAAGTGTGCCACACTACGGTTCGGGATCACTCCAGACATGATCGAGACATTTCTCCGATCAATGACTAACAACGGGATCTGGAAATCCATGATAGCCGCTGTGCGTCCACGAATATCTTTGTCGTCTGAATCTTAAACGTCAAGTCTCATACCTTTTGCCTGGCAATAATTAGTTTGTCCGAGACTCGATCTCTGGTATCACGATACCTAGCTCGATCTCGTTACCGACAATACTATCTTTACTTGTGTGTGATATTACATCCTTGTGACCTAGTCACATGCTTGCACCTTTATTGTGGATTGGCAAATCCCGCTCTTGATCATACGCCTCAACCTATTCCTTTGGATACCTGATATGCGACACCTTTATTGTCACCCTATTTAAGATGGGACGTTTGATGCAATCAAGGCACCTTCCAGAGATAGTGATTAAATACGATCTCACGGTCGAAGGTTTAAGTACTACGTTCTCCTATATATTGGGTGTGCGTCTATCACATCATTCACCTAATGACATGACTCTATTATCAATTGACATCCATGTCCATGATCAGGAAACTGTTAATCTCAATGGACTAGTAAAGAGGCTATTAGGGAGCTGGTTGTTTACATACCACATGTGTATTAATGTTCCCGCTCAATACATTTATAGCATAGTATAAAATATATTATGAACAATCGAGATATGACAAATAAAATATCTTTATTAATTGTCTCTAGCGCATATCTCCTTCCATTTGACCACCTCACACGGTTGAATACATCAACGCACTAAAGTAAGGCTGTTACCGGAGACGATACCGAGGCCCGAACATGGATACATCCTTACACGCATGAGGTTGTTAGCCCATCACACCGTGGTCACCAAGGCCTACCTACATACAAATTCACTACCCTCATACAGAACATTGACATTTAGTCACTTCATGAGACATTGAATTTACACACAATTCTCAGGCCAGCACAAATGACTGCGCAAAATGTTTTACCGTCAAATTCGACTTTCTTCATTGAGAACTAAACTAATTTTTCAGTCCCTTTTAGGATGAGAATTGACCGCGCCGTCGTCGGAAAGTGAAAAGCAGACGTGTCGAAGGCGCAACGAAGCTCTACCATAAAGCAATAACCCGTTATCCTGTGGGGCCCATCAAGCTCGATCTGGTCCCACACGTAAGTCGCCTAGGTGACCCAAAGATAAGGGGCCAGGCTCTCCCAGCCGTTCGAACAATTCCACGTGTCGTCGCCCAGATCCTCCCTTCGTCCCCCATGCAATGCAGACTTGTCAAGCTCTCGTCCACGAGAAGAACCCAAACCAAATCACCACACCGCGCATGCCACTACTTACCCTGCATGCAGCTTCTTTACTCCGTGATAAAGTCTACAGAGCTGAGATAAGAGAGAATCTCGGCAGCGGGTGGACCGAACTGATCGACCTCGCGCAGTCGCGCGCCATCGACGATGATCAAGGTGGAGCCGGAGCTCCGTGGCATGCAGCAGCAGCAGCAGCGATGCGACTCGTGCCGGTCGGCGCCGTGCGCGTTCTACTGCCGCGCCGACTCGGCCTCGCTCTGCGCCGCGTGCGACGCTGAAGTGCACTCCGCCAACACACTGGCCAGCCGCCACCGGCGCGTCCCGATGGGGTCCCGGCGGTGGCGGCCCCAGCATCCCCTGCCGGAGGTGCCTTCGTCGTCCGGCCCGGCGGCGTCAACTCCTCCTGGCCCATCCGCGAAGGCCGGAGGCGCTACTACGATGACGACGTCGGCGGCGGCGAGGAAGAAGATGAGGAGGAAGCCACGTCGTGGCTGCTCCTTGATCCGCCCAAAGGCTCTGAGGGGCATGCGGCGCCGGGGTTCGGCGACGCGCTGGTCTTCCTTGACCTTGGAGGACCGGGGGAGAAGGAGGAGTGCCGCGGCCACGGGATCAACAGCAACGACGGTAGCAGCCACGAGTTCGTCGTGCCCGGGGAGCAGCTTCCGGAACGGCAGTGCTTCGCGGCGGAGACGGCGTACGATCCACAGAACTTTCAGCATGGTACGGATTTGGCGCAACATTCGAACGCAGCGTGAGTTACTTGCATGATTTGTTTATTTCGGACTTGATCTCCATCCAGCGGTTAAATAGCAACTGTTAATCTCATCCATGTTAGCCAGGACCGTTTAAAGACATGCAGTGATTCATCGATCACGATCTTAATATATTCCGCCTCTTTGATTTCAGCTATCGATGTCATCATCGCCGGACAACAGCAGCACCGTCCAGGACGTGAGCAGCTCCTACATGAGACGCAGTGAGAGCAGCGTGGACCTCTTCTCCACGGCGGCAGCGCACATGTCGCCGCAGTTCATGGCCATGGACAGGGAGGCCAGGGTGAACCGGTACAGGGAGAAGAGGAAGATGAGGCGGTTCGAGAAGACCATCAGGTACGCGTCGCGCAAGGCCTACGCCGAGACCGGCCACGGATCAAGGGCAGGTTCGCCAAGCGCGCCGACGCCGACCTCGAAGTGGACCAATACTTCTCCGCCGCCGCGCTCTCCGACACCAGCTGCGGCGTCGTACCGACGTTCTAGACCAGCTCCTCCGACCTCCCAGGAGGAGGAAGAGAGGAAGAAAGAAACGTTTTACGGTGCTGTTGTGGAATCTACGGCTGGCCGTGAGATGCTCGTCCATGGTCGATCAGCACATGTTGGTTGCCTCTCAATTTGCCGAATTTACAGTAATTTGTTGGAGGTGTCAAAGCTTCACATGTAAATATATGTATACACAGATGTCAAGCAGAGATGTTGTAAACCAGTAGATACCTCAGCGCGCTGTGGGGGGCATGACAGAGTAACTACAAATTAAATAGCGTATACAGTATGCAGTTGAGTCGACTGAAATTTTCTTTTGCACATCAGTTTAGTAAGAAGTATAACTTGCACTTTTTCAAAATCAACTTTGGCATAAGATCCTAGACGACTGAAATTTTCTTATAGTGCAACTTCAGTACAGTGTTAAAGTTGCACTCTTAAAAAACAACTTTGACATAAGATCCTAGACGACTTATAGCATTAACATAAGCGTTATAAAAATATGCAAAGTCAGCATTAGTATACCAACACATCAACACTCTCGTTCACAAGATTGCATAAACATTTACATCAATCAGGTGTGAACTGAACGTAGCTATACTGTGGTTAGGTTTATTGTGGTGGAAGCCCACCTAGGTTTAAATACTAGACTGGGTTTGGGTGCTCACATATACTTGATTTATTCTAAGATTTAATCAACAATATTCTTTCAATGCTAAGTGACCAGATGCATGTGGTGACTTTGTCAACCTTACTCATAGGGCCGGGAATGTGCGTGTATGCGTGTATATCTGACATTGGATCTTATGTTTTCCATAACTATGCTAAAAAAAACATGTTAGCGAGAGAAGCCCTCGGACCATTGAGATTGCTTACTGGCAAGGGACGCGGTGGCGTATCCAGCCTCCACGGTTTGACTCCCGTCGGGAGCGAATTTGTGGAGTTTCTCACCTGGGTGGGCTCTACCTTAAGATGTCCTGGGTGCTAGCGCCCACGGATCTTCTTCTCTTTTTTTCCTGAAATGAAGTTTATATTGGTCAATTCCCCTTCTTTTCTGAAAAGTAGCTCCAAGCCTCCAATCTAAACTGCAAATCAGATTAGCTAGCACCCTAGCAACATGAGCCACTAGCCGATATCCATTTTGGGCAGTGCATTAATCGCAAAGGTTGTAGTAGATAAGGTACTTTGGATTAGCTGCGACGTGGATATTCGTTAACTGCGGCCATTTCCTGCCGGTTGCTGAGATGACGCCGCGCAGGTCCTTTTTCAGGTTTTAGCATGCACCACTAACTTTGGATAACGTGCAGTGCATCTTATCTACGGAACTTGTAGTTGGAAGATTTGTCCGTATTCCTTCGTAGTACCTTTTGAGACCAAATTATGGCCAAGTATCTTGCTGTCATTTGCAGATTTATCGACAAGTAGAGAAAATAACTTTGGATAATCTCACTCACCTTGTCCAAATTCATGTTCTTCAACCCCGGCTACCTTGCCGGCTAGTAGTCGCGAGGCAGAGCCACCGGCTAACTTGGAAGTGGCAGAGCAGGGGGGTGAAACCTCAACAGAGCCACTGACTAACATGGTTAGGGCATGTCCACTCGAGCCGGTGCTACTAGGAGCCGCGCGTTAAGAATAAAATCCATGTTTTGTCTGGGTATGCTCTAGTTCCTGGCGGCGGGGAGCTCCTACTCTCCAACCTGGACAGAGCGCATTTCGCTCCGTCCGCAGTGAGGAGCTTGTTGGCCGGCCCACCAAGTCGCTCCGGCCTCCTCCCTTTTTCTTTTTTCTTTTTCTTTTCTGTTTTTACAGTAAAAAAATGATGAAAAAGAAGAACATAAAAAATCGTTCTAAAAAAGTAAATATGTTTTTTTAATATGAACATTTTTTAAAATATGAACATTTTTCAAATCTGAACATTTTTCAAATATGAACAATTTTAAAATATGATTTTTTTAAATCTGAACATTTTTAAAATATATCCATTTTTAAAATATGAACAATTTTCAAATCTGAACAATTTTCGAAAACAAACAATTTTCAAATCTCTGAACATTTTTCAAAATATGGACTCAGAATATGATTTTTTTAAATAAATCTTAACATTTTTGAACTATGGACATTTTTCAAAAATATGAATTTTCAAATATGATTTTTTTTCAAATCTAAACATTATTAAATGAACATTTTTTAAATCTAAACAATTTTCAAATCTGAACATTTTTAGACTTGAACCTTTTTCAAAAAATGAAAATTGAAACAAAATTTGAAAATAATATCTATAAAGAAAACAAAAAAGAAGAACGAAAAAGAAACAACCAAAAAAGAAAAAGAAAAAAGAAAAAACGAAAAAACGAAAAAGAAGAAAGAAAAAAGAAAGAGAAAAGACGAACAAGAAAAAGAAGAAGGTGCACCTATGGCGGTCCCATAAGCCGCGGGGTGTGCGCGAAGCGCATTGCGCTCCGACCTGGTCGTCAACTAGGGATTGCCCTGGCGGTCGATAATAGACTTGGAAAAAATAGGATTCCCTTCCAATATCTCCTTCGTTGTACATCCACAACGCGACTGTTCTCCATTACCAATATGCACGTCGAACCGACTCAAAGAGAAGCCATCCTCAGTGCCCTGCCTTCTCCACATGGGGATGCGGTTGCACTACGAATCACCACCGCCACCATGAATGGTATCTTGGCCATCAATCCTCTTGCCGCGGCCGCACCTATCGTCGATGCCCTAGCACTACCACATTTATACGCCACCAATAGGTTCTAGGGTTTCCACCCTGATTTCTGAACTCCACCGAATGCGACACACCGTCCAGGCCAACACGCCGAGTTCGTTGAGAGATACTCGTAGCATGAGGGGATGCGAGCGTGATGTCGTTGTCCGCCGAGCGAAATTTTCCCGTCGGTATCCTCCTGCTGCGGCAGGGTTAGCGGGGGAGAGGGGAGACGAGGGTGGTGGTGGCGGAGCAGTGTAACCAAAGCATAATCTATACTGAACAATATGCAATAGTGGTTTTGAAAGTACTAGATCAGCAATAATAGATTTCTTGGCTAGTACACAATTCGTTAATAAGCGGAAACAATACTACTAGAGGTTAACTCACAGTATTTTCTTTGATTATTTCTCCAGTCAAAGTATGCAATAAATATTTCTTCTGGGAAAAGATGGAATAAGTAGTTTTGAGGCACAGTAGGATCTATTAGGCGGATGTCGTCTAGTTCAGCTGACAGGACGCCAACCAACGCATAGTTCTATCCTGAACAATATGTGACGAGGTGTACCCTCATCAAATCTCATGGTTAAGGACCTAGGGTTGAGATTTATGGGGAGAGAACGTGGTAGTACTGGTAGTTTCGTCGGCTGACAAGCAGAGGCAAAGATTTACCCAGGTTCAGGCCCCTCGGGTGGAGGTAAAGACTCTACTTCCTGCTTGTCTGGTATTGATTGTGGATTATGCGATTACAGGGGAGCTCCGGCGAGTGCGAGCACGCATACTTGCGTAAATCATACTATTGAAGAACTCCAGGGCGAGAGGTGTGACAACCTTGATGTGCGTCCTGTGTCTGCTCGCCCGGTGGAGCTCAGGGAGAGCTGTCTTCTGCGCACACTCGACAAGCTAGCTTGCTTTTTGCGTTCTTCGAGTGTGGCTCTTATCTGCTTCAGTCGAAGTGACTCCTGCCAGTTGAAGTACTGGAAGGTCAACATCTCTTCTTCTGTTGCGTCTGCTGGCATCATTGTGCACTCCTTGATAACTTTATCTGCTTTTGCTGCCATCTCAGCAGTGATTGTGAGGGTTGTGGCTCCGTCCGGCATAGTGACTGTGCACGGGAATTCTGTAGGCCTGTGGAGAATGGAGGATAATCTCAATCATTATCCTAAGCATCTTCAGTCGAAGAATTTTTTGAACATGCTCCCGATGGGAGTAATATGACTTTAGTCGAAGGAACGGTCGAGTGACCAATTTTGCCTTAAGAAAGTTTTGTCACACCCGAACTAATCAAGTCATTCGAGTGAACAATATGCGTTCAGCATACTCGAACGTATTTTCTGAACAGATGCTCCAATGACGTCAGGGATGACGTTTAGTTCGACTGCGATTTCTTACACGCGTGGCGTGCGTTATGCTGCGATTGATGGGACGTGACACGTAGGTGGGCCCATTTGTGCAGAGCTGACCGAAGACGGTGCCGTTTGGACTTTGATTTGACTATACGGGCCCACTTTTTCCGCAAGCGTGATGATGGCTCCTCTTTTTACGTGCGTAGTGGGCGGAGTGGCTAGCGACGGTTGCCCTCCGCGTTTGCCACGTGTATGGTCAGATTGCGTGCGTAACGCACGATTTGGATCTGAATGGCTGTGATTGCTTTTGTCGTGCTGGCATTTGTTTTTTACCTGCCATTTGCTCTGCGCGCCGCCCCTGCTCTATCATCTTCCTCGCGCTCTGCCTCCATTGTTCCTGCGCTAAAGCTTTGCGCGCTCTCCCACCTCCTCGTTGACGATGAAGAAAGCGGCGGGCAACAAGCGCTCCGCCTCGACTGCTGCCGCCGCGCCCGATGCGGCGGCAAAGAAGGGGAAGAATATTGCGGCTAGCACATCTGCGGCCGCCGTCGACCTCAAGAAAACCAATGGGGATTGGATGAAATCCACCCTGAAGGATGCGCAGCTGGACAAGCTGCGCGAGGAAGGATTGCTGCCACCTTCCGACCAACTCCTCGTCCGCGCACCTTCGCCCAACGAGGTACTTCCCGAGCCTCGCGCTAACGAGCGCGTCTGTTTCGCGGAATTTTTGCCTAGGGGTTTCTCGCTCCCCCTCCATGATTTTGTGCGAGGTTTGCTTTTTGCCTACGGGGTGCAGATTCATGATCTCACCCCGAACGGTATTCTGCACATTGCGTGTTTTATCACGCTGTGCGAGTGTTTTTTGGGTGTTGCGCCGAGTTGGGCATTATGGAAGTCCATCTTCATGGTCCGGCCAAACAACCGAGGTGGCCGAACCTATCCAGTCGGAGGCCTGTAGATCCAAGTGCGCAGCGACACCCGGTACTTTGCCCTGAAGCCAGTCGACTCGGCGCAGGGGTGGAGGAAGAGGTGGTTCTATGTGCAAGTGGACTAAAATGTGGCCCCAGCATTTTCGACTGCTGGTATAGCCGCTAGGACGAAAGCCTGGGACCATGAGCTTTCGACTGAAGAAGTGGCGGAAGCAGCGCCTATGCTGGAGACAATTGGAGGGCTCCTGAACAGCATCACGGGTGTGCATCTGATTGCCACCTTTGTGAAGAGGCGGGTATGGCCACTCCGCGCTCGTGCCTATCCAATGTGGAAATATGAAGGTCCCCTCGACTCCACTCGAATGAGCAAGGAGGAGCTGTCGAGGAGTGAACTGGTGACACATGTGCGGTCCATCACCAGTACTAAACAGAGCGAGCCTTGCAACGTCGACTGCCCAGTCGATCCTTATGGGGCTGAAAAGCCTTTGTCAGAGGTTAGTGAATCTTTCGAGTATATGATCTGCTGTTTTTGTTATCCTTCTGTGCATCTTTTTGACTTTCGACTGCTATATCTTGTATGCAGGGCCACTCGACTACCTCCACTCTTCCTCCTCTTCCCGAAGATGGGCCAACTTATGAAACAGAGGTGACAGTAGACGCGAAGGGCGGGGATGAATCGCCTTTACCTTCGGCTACCACTTCACCCACAGAAGAGGTTGAGAGGAAGGAGTAGAGGAAGCACAGGGCAAGGAGCCTGCCTTGAGTGAAGATGTTAGCGAGGTTCCTCTTCGCAAGCGCCGTCGGGCAGCCCAAGTTTTGTCTTCTTCCACGAGCTCACCGCGAGGGAATCGGATGTGAGGGATGATGGAAACTCAGCTCCGTCTCCTACGACCACAGCTGATGAAGACCTTGGACATGGCGTAGCCTCCAATTTGTGCGTCGAGTACCAGAGCGGAGTGCCCTGGGCGAACAACCGATGGAGGGTGGTCCTCTTTGCTGAAGCATATTGTAGTTTCAGCTCCTTTCAAGTATTCTGTTACCGCAGGAGGTGACATGACCGCCATGTTTACCTGTCGAGTGCGAAGTTTTTGCTCCCTGTTGGAAGGTCGACCTTTCTGTATCATGTACATCTGCCCTTGGGGCGGAGGGTACTGTGGTTCGTCCACCCGAGGCACGGGCTGTATGGCACCGCGAGATTTCCGCCTGGGGCAGGCTGTGGTGGTGGAGGTGGTGCCATCAGAACAGGCACGTTGTTTGGCTGAGGCACGGGTGCAGGTGCTTGTGCGGCTGCTGCCTTTCTGCGATTTACGTAATCAGTCGCCATTTGGTCGAACTCCCTGCAGTTTCTCATCGAGTGGTTGGATCGCAGTTTTCCATCGTCCCCCTTGTACAGGTGGAATCTGCAATCAGCGTCCATCTTTTCTTCGAATGATCGCTCAGATTGTGCCCGTGACTTGCGCCAATCCTTCCTCTTGTAGCTGTCACTGCGTTGGCTGTCTCGACGATCATCTCGACTGTCTCGCCGATCATCTCGACTGTCTCGCCGATCTTCCGACCGTCGGTCGCTTCTGTCCTGATCATTGCGGGGTGTGGAGAACCCAGCCGCCATGAATTCGGGTCTGTCATCGTCGTAATGACGTTTTGAACGTTTGCGCCTTCGGTCGTCTCTGTACGAGTCTCTATGGCTTCGACTGCTATTCTCATGTTTGTCACGGGGTGAGGACCCGCGTGTGGTGCGTGCCATATCCTCTCCATCTGCCCACTCAGTCGCGATCTGCAAGAGGTGGGCTACAGATTTTGGCTTTTGGCGGCCAAGTGCTTCTTTGAAGTCTCGCCTGGCGAGGCCCATGACGAAAGCATCCATGGCCATATCTTCTGAAACCACTCCAACTGAGTTACGTATCTCAGTCCATCGTCTGATGTATGACCTCAACGTTTCGTCTGAACGCTGAACGCAGGCCCGCAGCTCCTCGAATGTTTTCGGGCGCTCACATAGAGGCTCGAAGTTTTTGACGAAATCCCTGCGGAAGTGATCCCACGAGTCGTATGTTGATGGAGGTAGGGCCTTGAGCCAGTCGCGAGCTGTGCCTTCGAGCATGAGTCGTATGTACTGCATGGCTGTAGTGTTGGTGCCCGCTGGCACGCAACTGCCAGCCTGTAATCTTCCAGCCACCCGGAAGGTTTGTCGACCCGTGTACTTGGGCTGTTCGGATGTGAGTTTGAATCCTTTGGGCATCCGTGTCTCGCGGACGCGTCGAGTGAAGCACAGAGCTCCATGTGGCTCAGGCTCTCGATCAGAGTATGAGTCGCTACTGTATGATCTGCGTGATCTGCTCCTGGACCTGCGCCTTCGCGAGCCGCTTCTTTCCTTCGAGTGGTGGCGACGACCACTGTGATTATGCTCTTCCCGAGGTGCGTCGACTAGGGCACGGTCTCGACTCCCACCTGGAGTTCTTGGAACTTGGCGTATGGCCTTTGCAGCTAAGGCGAGTGATTTGATCTGTTGGCGGTGTAGTTTTGCATTGGGGTCATCCGCTGGGGGCTTGATTGCCTCCAGGTATGCTGCAGCGGTGTAGAGAGCACCTGCTGCTGTTTTGGGCACCGGCAGTCCTTCCTCGTCGTATGTCATGAAGGAGTTGCCTAAGTTGCGGGTGAGTGCCGCCTTCTCGCCTGGCGAGAGGTGTGACAACCTTGATCTGCGTCCTGTGTCTGCTCGCCCGGTGGAGCTCAGGGAGAGCTGTCTTCTGCGCACACTCGACAAGCTAGCTTGCTTTTTGCGTTCTTCGAGTGTGGCTCTTATCTGCTTCAGTCGAAGTGACTCCTGCCAGTTGAAGTACTGGAAGGTCAACATCTCTTCTTGTGTTGCGTCTGCTGGCATCATTGTGCACTCCTTGATAACTTTATCTGCTTTTGCTGCCATCTCAGCAGTGATTGTGAGGGTTGTGGCTCCGTCCGGCATAGTGACTGTGCACGGGAATTCTGTAGGCCTGCGGCTGGCCGCAGTTTCTGATGTTTCTGCGGCGATGGCCACATAGACCTGTTGGGGTATGACCCGAGGGCATATGTATGTACTTTCGAGTCCCGTCATGGACTCGACATCTTCATCGAGGCTCATGTCTGAGCCTGTATGTTCATCGAGTGGTTCGTCTGGACGGATCTCGCAGTCGACGTCTTCGTCGCCTATGCCCATCTCGGCGTCGGCGAGGTTGTTATGAGTCTCGAAGTCGAGGTTGTTGTTGGCGCAGATCTCGGAGTCGACGTGGTTGTCGATATGAGTTTCGAGGTCGTCGAAGTCGCTGAGGGAGATCCCGCAGTCGAAACTATCCTCGAGTGGGAGATCCAGCTCGGGATCGTTTGTGCGGTATGCTGATTCGGCCTCCTCGCCCTGGAGCTCTTCAATGAGCTCGCGCATCTCTCGTGTGGACATGGTTGTTGCAGACGAACAAGCTTGGAGGGTCGATGATGGTATGGACGCAGTGGAAAGATCCGCAGTCGAAGGAGCCGCAGCCGATGGAGCCTCGGGTGCGAAAGTCGCGAGTTGGCGTGGATCCGTCAAGTCCTGCACACCAAGCTTGTTGACGAAAAAATTGAACGAACCAACGGTTAAACCCAAACCTGACTCGAGATCGGAGAAGGCCTCCTGGAATCCTGGCGAGTGTGGCTCGAAATCCATCAGAGGATCCGATGTGCTTTTTGCGGGTGAAGCTGGCGTGTTGCCGTTTGTCGAGTGAGCCGGCGAGTTGCCGTGTGCCGCCTGAGTCGGCGAGTTCTGGTTTGTCGATGCAGCCGGCGAGTTGCCGTTTGTAGATCCGATCGGCGAGTCGCCGTTTTCCGATGGAACCGAAGAAACCGCGAGTCCAGCACTATTCTTTCCCACAGACGGCGCCAATTGACGAGGTGTACCCTCATCAAATCCCATGGTTAAGGACCTAGGGTTGAGATTATGGGAGAGAACGTGGTAGTACTGGTAGTTTCGTCGGCTGACAAGCAGAGGCAAAGATTTACCCAGGTTCAGGCCCCTCGGGTGGAGGTAAAGACCCTACTTCCTGCTTGTCTGGTATTGATTGTGGATTATGCGATTACAGGGGAGCTCCGGCGAGTTGATGATCTCACAAGAGCTTTGGTGGTTCGTGTATGGCTTGGTCCCAGATCGGTACCCCTCCCAGCCTTTAAATAGGCTGGGTCTCGGGAGTTTGTAACCGACCTAGTTTACACGTAAGGAAAGACTAAACCGACTATGCCTATGTCTAGTCTTGGAGGGTACTCCGTCTTATTGGGCCTCTTGTCTTGGGATTCGAGTAGGCTCTTCGATATTGGGCCTTAGTTGTTACGTGCACCAGGTACCCTCATGGTAGGGTACCCGATATGTATACCCATGTCAATATGCAAGACTGATAATGAAAGTACTTAATCAGATAATATACATTCCTTAGCTAGTGCAATTTTTCTTAATAAAACAAAAAATTATATTGGCGAGGATGGATGCACAATATGTTATTTTGTAGACAAATTTTTTGTTGCTACTTGTCCCTTAACGATGCCATGTTTGTACAAAAAAATAGTGTCGTGCAAAGTTCCATGGCTAAGCAATAGCTACAGAAGACTGATATTGATCGGTGAAACCTGCTAAAGAAAGCATCCTCCTTTTTCTCAATCCTTGATGTCTGTCTAAAAATTATGTTGTTGCAGAGCTCGGGTGTAATTAATATCCCCTTGGTATTCAAGTCAAAAAAAAATCCCCTCGGTATTAATATATTCCCATTATCGAAAAAATTCACGGGACACACAAACTACCAAGCATATGATTTGAATGTGTAGTCACAACATGATGCAGCGAGCAAGATCAGCACAATTTGTTGTTTATCACCGTCTTACAGAACATACAGTCAGAAGGATGCATAAACATCACGGCATCAGCATTGCTTAAACAGTCTCTCATACAGAATAAGCTAGGCGCAGCTTCCATATGTGCTTAATGCAGGGGAGACCACGCTAACAAAAGATGAGCTGACACCTCGTCTCAGTACGTACTCCCTCCGTTCCAAATTAATTGATTTCCATTTGTTCACACATGGATGTATCTAGACATGCATGTCTAGATACATCCATGTGTGAACAAATGGAAGTCAATTAATTTGAAACGGAGGGAGTAGTCGGTAGTCATCAGTCATCACACTGTATCAAAGAAATGAAAGAATCATCAGCTAGTGGTTCAACTTCTAGAATTTTGTGAGAAAATGCGGGGAACGACTGGTCAGGAGCTTTGTAGACAGAAGTACAGAAGATTAAACCCGTGTACGCACATGATGTTTGAACTCTGAAACTGCACTGATATCCACTCCTTTAACCAAAAAAAAAAAACTCTTGAAAGAGCATGATTTTACAAATTCAGTTGAACTTGTTTCTTTTATGGATAAATTTATTACTCTTTGAAGTTCAAAAAAATATTGACAATATGTGTAGGTATACTCGAAGTCTGCAAACAAGCTAGTAGGTAAATAACACGAGATTTCTTCAGTCTTCTGATGGCCAAATGAAAAAAAAACTCTCAAAAGCACATTGGTGTCGAGTGCAAAGGTAAGGGAATGCAAATGGGACATTGGTTGTTGCACTGCAGATCTTGGAGTGAATATAACGACCTTCACCCAACCCACCACCAAAACAGGTCAAAGAAAGAAAAGAAATGAAAAGAAAAGAAGAACATGAAGGTAAATTTAAAATGAGGTGGCTCATGGTTATTTCAGTTATTTTTACACCAAATCTATTCTGAGTCACATTGCATAACACCTAGGCATATTTGTTCCCTTCATTCTAGTAGTTAGACCATGACAAGTGATAAGATTTGTTTTCTTCAAACAAATTATGATGCATGCTTCACATAGATTTTATGTATTTTATCTATCTTCCCACAATTCTCATGACAAAGTAACAAAATGCAAACATGCGCATTGTTCATAAAAGTCAGGGCTAATATTCATGCCGCAGCCATAAACCATGCTGATCACATATTACTGCTACCATTGTGCAGATCACATGCAAATGAACCTCATGTCCCTATACTAATATGCTATTACATTTAAGTGTCGAGCATGCAAGTCATCAGCGGAGCAATTGTTCTGAGATATAGTATCAGGAAGCACATAAGCTAAGATATATCCAGTAGCAAAGTTTAAACAAAAACATAACAGATATAGCGAATTCCTAGAAACTTGTGGATAATATTTACCTTCAACAGAAACCAAGATCAAAGATAATGCACTAAAACATAATACAATAAAAAAAAGGTAAACACTTGAACATAGTTCAAGGGATATAATTCAACCATGATGGCTTCTAACTTCATCGGATAATCCATGAAGTGCTTTCAAGTTGATGTAAACACCGATTGGTTATTATGATGCTATAATGGGCAAGCATCAGTGTGAAATACAACAGATCAGGATAGGTTGATCAGAACATGTGATTAGCTCTCCTACCACCAACATAATTTGGTATCTCTGACCAACCAGAGGTAAGAAAAAACTTTGCTAAGAACTAGTAAAAAACTTCTACTTTGGAATAATAACATTTCACTCATTGCTGCTTTGTGCAAAAATCATATCGGAAGAAATCTAGACGGTTCATCAAGCCAAGCACTTCTAGTTCTACACATGCAAGAGACTAAACTCAAGCACAGAGAACAATTCATCTGAGCAAGTAAGCATTTTATCTAGCAACATCAATGGACAAAAGATAGCATGAAGATGGAAAGAAAATCTTACAAATTACCGTCAAGCCATTAAGCTTGAGCAAGGAACGCACGCGGCCATGCCAGGAAGTAGGCGCAGATCGGGTTCCCGTAATCCTTGCCACCTTTCGTCGCCAGGCGCTCCAGCTTGCCGGTCTTCAGATCAAACGAGTAGCGCCCGTATCCCAACATCTGGATGAACAGCCTCCATTTCTGCCCCGCGTCGATGTCGGTGAGATAGATGCTCTTGATCCTGCTGATCATGTCCCTGGGCAGGCCCGGCACCGTGTCGTACACCTTGCGAAGATCCATCTCCTTCTCAAGAACCCACCCGTTGTCGCTACGCCCGGTCTCGCCACGCACCCATAGCTGCATCACCTGGTCCTCCACGGTCCCCAGGCAGAGCCGCCCGTCAGGCATCTCCCCGATGCGGAACTTGCAGCCATCCGACAGGTCCTCCGGCGCCAGCATGTAGGAGAATTGCAGCGTGGCGGGGTCCAGCACGAGCACGCGGCGGGAGCTGCAGATGTGCCAGTACATCTTCCCGGCAGCGTGTACGCAGCGGCTCTCGAACCAGTAGGGGTCGAACTCGACCACGACCTCCTCCTGCCGCGGGAGCGCGCGTCAGCGGCAGTCGCCGTTGTCGACGGAAGCGACCCAGGCGCGCGGGCTCCCGTCGTCGAGGGCGAAGCAGACGGCCTCGAAGCAGAGCTTGCCGGGGTGTGCGCGGGAGAGAAGCGCGGAGCCGACATAGTACCTGGAGCGGCGCCAGCGGTGGTCGTCGGGCACCGTGTCACGCGGCGGCGGCGGGAGAAGCGCGCGGAGGTGGGTGACCGGTCGAGGACGAGGAGGCGGGGGTGGGTCGCCTTGGGGGCCGACGCGGACGGCTCGAGAAGCAGGAGGCCGTGGTGGCAGTCGTGGAGCTCGTAGCGGGAGACGTCCGGGGCGAAGTCGAGGGAGAGGCGCGGCGAGGAGGCGTTGAGGGGAGCGAACACGGCGTCGTAGTATTGCCCAGGGTTTGGCGTGGCGGGGTGGAAGAAGTGGCCGAGCAAGGGAGGGGCGCTGGGCAGGCAGCGTGCGGCGGCGCGGCGCCAGCGGTGGCAGGCGAGGGCCGCGCGGAGGAGGTCGGCGAGGGAGAGACGGCGGAGGATGTGGCGGAGGTCGTCCCCAGTGAGGACGTCGATCGCCGCCGCCTCCGGCTCCACCGAAGGTGGCGGCGGAACCGAGTTGGGCGAGCTAGAGGAAGGTGGGATTTTGGGCTTGGGCTTGGGCTTGCTTCCGCCTCTCTTCTTCCCGGTCTTCCGCGTCATTGGCGGCGGCGGCGGTGGTCTGGTCTGGTCTGGTCTGGTGGAGGAAGAGGGTTCTGGAGAGGGAGCAGAGCAGAGCAGGAACTGTCACGCCTCGGGATCCCCCGCTCCACTCTCAGCTCCTCGCCCAGCTATAGATTTGAAAATGTTTGAAATAAGGGTCCATCCAGCGCGCAGTCGACTGAGAAATAGGATAGTTCTCAGTCGACTCACCGCAGCCTCTCCCTGTGGTCTTCTTCTCCGCCTCCGGCGAGCGCCGGCCTCTCCGCCTTCCAGCGCGTGCTTCCCTCCCCACCTTCCGGCGAGCTGCACCTCCCCGCAACCATCACCGGCCGAACCGCCGTCCACCCCGCCCGCGGCCGGCGCGCTGCCGCGACGCCTCGCCGCCCCGCCCTGCCCCGAGCTCCTCCTCCTCCGCCGGTCCACCGCCAACCCGGCCTTCCCTCTAAGCCCGCCCTCCGACGACCTGGCCTCCGGCGACCCTGCACCCCCAACGTTAAGTTTCTTCCTCGTCGGAGTCCGGCCCGCCGCGGCCGCGTCGGACCTGCCTCCGACTCGGTCCAGGCTCGGCGTCGCCGGCGCCGCCGTGGCCAGCCGCGTCGGCCCCGACTCCGGCGAGATGAGTGGCCGGGGTTCGGTTCTACCTCCATGTTTTTCTGCTACAGTCATGGTGGTGAGGTAGGAGAGAGAGGAGAGGAAGAAGAGATAAGGTAGGTGGGCCCAATTGCACGAATCTTGGAACAACAATCCGATGGTGATAGAGTCGACTGAGAATTAAGCAAATTCTCAGTCGACTGAGAATTAGTAAAACCGTTGAAATAACTATCGAAAAGAAAATGTTTTGAAATGAAATTATAATGTTCTCTGTTTGTGAAAACTTCTGAGTAAACTTTGATGGCCCGAGCATTTATCTTTCCTGATTTCTTGTATTGTTTTACAGGCTTTATTACCATAACACAGACCAAATAAGTATTCACACTAGTCTGCAAACTGAATAAATCATGGGAAGGACGAAAAATTGACAACATATCAACAAAGGAAATCACACTTTTTTGTATCCTACCATTGCATTACGAAATTTTTTAATTTTTGAAGATTAAGAAAGATCGGATATAGCTTGAAATAAATAATAATTGTTCCGAAGGAATCGTCTACTAAGGGCACGAGCAAGGGAGGCGGCAGAATACGGTGGTCTCATGCCTTCCACGTAGACTCGTGGTGCTGAAGCCATGGTATCTGCATTTTTTACCCAACGGAAGCAGTGGTACGTAGGACCCACCATGCTATCTACTTTCCCCATATTGCTACCATTGATTCACTCCCGGACGTTCTTCTCTCTCTTCACATTTTCCTCACTTTTTCGATGAGGCGGTCGACTCCTCTGCAGGATCCCGTTCGCCTCTGCAAGCCACAACCTTTTGGAAGCTGGACCATCCGAGCCGATGTGGAGAGCTGGGGCAGCTGTCCACGGTGGAGCATTGGCCATGCCCTAAGATTTGAGTCAAGGAGTGCATTAACTTGAATGTTGACCTTCCAACTAATTCTCGCACATACGGTTCTGACATTATAACGTCACGTGGCTGATAAACGTGCTCTTATGGGAGACGACGAGAGCAACACACTTCTCTGAAACCCATGTAAGTGTAAGGCTCCTCAAACAGACTCGTGCCATTCTCGCCATCAGTGAACGATGGATTTGGAAAAATTAGGATTTCCTACCAATATCCCGACAGATGTCCATCCGCAATGCGACCGTTCTCCATCCCCAATATGCACGTCGAACCGACATAAAAGAAAAGCCAACCTCAGTGCCCAGGTGCCTTCTCCAGATTGGGATGCGGTTGCACCGCGAATCACCACCGCCACCATGAATGATGTCTTGGCCGTCAATCCTCTTGCTGCGTCCGCACCTGTCGTTGATGCCCTAGCACTTGCAGCATTTATATGCCGCCACCAAAAGGTTCTAGCGTTTCCACCCTAATTTCCGAGCTCCACCGAACGCGACACCGTCCAGGGCCACATGCCGAGCTCATTGAGAGTACTCGGAGAAGGAGGGGATGAGAGCGTGATGTCCCCGTCTGCCGAGCGAACTTTGCCCATCGGTATCCTCCGGCTGCGACAGGGTTCGCGGGGGAGAGGAGAAACGAGGGTGGTAGTGGACGGAGTAGTGTAACCAAAGCATATTTCTATACTGAACAGTGTGAAAGTTTTAGAATCCCTAATTTCTGTTGTTGTATTGATCTGACCCTCGTGGGGGTATATAAGGAGTACAAGACTTGAGAGGCAAGACGCCTATGACTTGGAATGCAAGATTGGACTCTAATTTCCTAGTCTATCTCTAGTCGTACCGTACACATATTCTAACATTCCCCCTCAGTCGTAGCGGGAGTGAAGCGAACGATTGCGACTGTCTTTGAGTCTTGCGCTTCCGTCGTCTCCTCCTCTCCGCCATCATCAACTGCGTCTCTGATAGTCTCTCCTCTCTTCCCTCCCGCAGTCACAGCGGAAGTGACGTGGACGCAAGTGACGACGCGGACTGCTGTCGACTGGAACTCTTGAGTTGCTGTAGACATGTGTATGATGTTGATGTCGAGGTAGCCGAGCGTGATGTAGCCGTGGTCGAGGTTGTCGCGGTCGGTGTAGCCGATAGAGCCGAAGGCGCAAAAAAATTGCGCGGTTTTGGGTTTTGAGGCGGCGGCGGCAGGGTTTCTGCGGCGGCGGCGGGGTTTTTATCAGGCGGGCGAGGCGATCGTGCGATCGCCCTAGCAGAGCGTCGGCGAAGTTTTTGGGCGGCGGCGGCAGGGTTTCTGCGGCGGCGGCGGGGTTTTGGTTTTTGGCGGCGTGCGGCAGCGACTCGCTTGGGAGCGGCGGCAGGCAGGCGGCGGGTTTTTGTGTCATTGTGCGGTGGCGGCAGCGGATATGCGGCGGCGGCGGGTTTTTGTGTCATTGTGCGGCGGCGGCGGCAGCGGATCTGCGGCGGCGGCGGGTTTTGCGGCGTGCGGCTCGACTCGCGTGATGTAGACATTGGCGTTGATTTGTGTTGGCGACGTAGAACTCGACGAAGATCTTGATGTAGTTGTACAGCTTGATGTAGATGTTCGTGTCGGTGTAGATCAACCCCAGCATGCCCCGATAGATTAGTACAGCAAAAAAAAAAATATGCATACCCTGACGTGATCTGTTGATCTCCATGCGGTGGCGTTGGAGCGAGCATGCATGGCGCCTCCACCCAGCTTGCCTCGTGCATGCATGGTTGCGTGCTGGCGCAGGTTGAGGAAGCTGGTGTTGGCGTGTTGCTGCTCGCGTTACGGCGACTTGGTTCGGCTGGTGAAGAGCGTGTGACGAGGTGGTTGTCGAGCAGATCGGATCGGGGCTGCTCCGCGCGTGAGGACCAGCTCGCGGAAGCTGGACGTGTTGACGTAGCTTGAGCCCTGCGGACGCCGGAGTCCAGCGTTTGCACCGATTTTCACCGGAAATTTTGAGGACGACGGAGATGTAGGGATTTATTTGGCTAATTGGATCTAATCTATGGAACTGAAAATTTCGAAATTGATCTAATCTAATCTAAGGAACCGATCTAATCTTTGATTTCGTTCGGGTGCCGTGCCCCCGAGGAGAAGAGATTAATCTCCTCGGGGGCGGCGCGTTGCGGAAGTGGTGGAGAAACCTAGGATCGGCGTCGTGAGACAAACCACTTTGATACCATGTGAAAGTTTTAGAATCCCTAATTTCTGTTGTTGTATTGATCTGACCCTCGTGGGGGTATATAAGGAGTACAAGACTTGAGAGGCAAGACGCCTATGACTTGGAATGCAAGATTGGACTCTAATTTCCTAGTCTATCTCTAGTCGTACCGTACACATATTCTAACAAACAGTACGCAATACTGATTTTTAAAGTACTATATCAGCTAGAATACATTTTTTGGCTAGTAAACAATTCGTTAATAAGCGGAAAAAATACTACTCGGGATAAAGACACATTATTTTCTTTGATTATTTCTTAAGTTAAAGTATGCAAGAAATATTTCTGCCGAGAAAAGATAGAATAATTAGTTTTGAGGCACAGTACGACTTATTAGGCGGATGGCATCTGGTTCAGTTGACAGGACGCCAACCAACGCATAGTTCTATCCTGAACAATATGCAAGACTGATATTGAAGTACTTAATCAGATAATATACATTTCTTAGCTAGTGCAAAATTCCTTAATAAAACGAAAAAATTATATTGGTAAGGATGGATGTACAATATGTTATTTTGTAGACGAAATTTATATGCCAAAAGGTCTGTCAACTGCAACCTCTTGTATATTATAGGGCAGATATGGTTCATCAATCACCACCACTTGCTTGAAAGAGGCAAACATGACATCGTTAAGGGACAAGTAGCAACAAAAATAGTGTCATGCAAGAGTTCCATGGCTAAGCAATAGCAAGTAAGAAATTTTCATAGCCATTTTTTATGCCATTTAATTTATGGCAAGTTTTACGGTACCTTTTACTACTCCCGAAGAGTGACTAGTATGATTTGAACCAATGGTTGAGATTCCGCAATGGAGATTAGGCCCAGCAGACCCAACAAGCCGTAATTGTTTGAAAAAAAACTGTCAAAGTGTAGGCCTAGCAAGGAAGGCAGCGAGACGCCGCCGCTTCAACCTTCAATCTCGCACGCGGCCAGCGCCGACGCTGCACGACACCTAAGAACGCCGCCGCCACCTCACTGCGCACGTCGCCTCCGTCGACACGCGAGCGCGACGTCGCCTCCTCCACACCGGAGGCCAACGCCGACGCTGCACGGCGCCGCTGAATCCCCTCTCCGCTTTCCAAATCTGCCTGCATGGAGCCACCGCCGACGCCATCCTGCACGACGCCCTCGGCGGGGTTCTGATCTCCCCCACGACATCCAGATTGCTGGCATCAAGTTATCATTTCTGTGTCATATTTTGTTATCTGAATTTTCATATATTTAATCACTTGTCTTGTCTGCAATTGTACTAGATGACTCCGTTAGGAACAAATCTAGTAATGTGAGCATTTTGTTATGCTATATATCTTGTAAGAATTATGTGTATGTACAACTGGGATGTGGTTTTTCCCGATTCCATGCCATAGGATTTTATCAAATGTTTCACTGTTTCCCTTTGTGTTTGAATAGGATGCACTCCGCCACATTTATGCTTGACTGTAAATTTCACTACGTGGACAAAGAGCGGACTTTCTAGTGGTTCCTGGACAGCATTATCTAAGCAAGATGAATCCATTTTCTTCCTTGTATCTTTATTTTTCTGCCAATTTTATTTCTGGTACTATATGCATATTATTTACTGCCTACTTTTCTTTATATACAGGCCGTTTGTGATTTGAGGAAACATGCAATCAACTCTGTGATACTCTTGTACAGCTTTGGCAAAAGATGATTAGTACAACTTGGATCAAGAGTACAGTACATGGATCAAGATGGTTAGTAAATGATAAAATATTTTAGTACTAGTAGTATAGCTCCAACGCCTCATCGACCCTTTCCTTCCACTAGTTGCTTCGGTTGTATGTCACATGTACATGGATCAAGAGTTGCTGTACCTCCCAAATTGTGATGAAATATGCTTAAATTTGCCTTTAATTTGGATGTTTTTTTCTTTCGAACACCAACTTGGAGATCTTGAATTGTGCTGGAAACTTTCCTGTGTACTTATGTTCATTGTTATCCATTGCGGGTTCATGTCAGTTACTAGGTGGCTAGCTGGAACATTTGTGGCATGCTGTTTTACTACCAGCACAAACCAGTTTGCCTGTCGGAAAACTGTGGCAAAGATCTCCTTTGCTGCATGTAGCTATCAACTTCCGCCTTGTATATTTTGGAAGCAAGCCAAACAAGCACACAGTAGTCATAAGGGCATTTTTTCACCTTGGCTTAAAGGTCAAGCATGCCCATAGCCTTAGGACCATGATAGTAGCAACATTCTTTTTTCAAGGAACTTTTTGCAACGTCTTAATTCTGCAATATAGAACAATTGGCATGTAAAGCAGTATAGTACACAAAATGACAGATCCACTCATTCAAATTTAGAAGAGTGGTCAAGTACACAAAATGACAGATCCACTCATTCAAATTTAGAAGAGTGGTCAAGTACACAAAATGAGATATCTATTTTTTTGTACAGTTTCTGATGGCTAACAACGGCAACATAACATGATCGAACGTTATTTCAATACCACATATGTACACACTGAGAATTACTCCCTCTGCCCGGTTTAAATTTTGAATCAGAACAAGATCGCCCAACACCTCGCCCAGCTTCTTCCTCCCCATCTTCTTCCTCGTCGCTGCCCAGGTGCTCCTCGCACATCTTCTTCCTCGCCGCCCCAAGCACATCTTCCATTTTATCATGGTGGACCATAACAGATGCACATCTCCTGAATTTGGAAACTGCAGTCATAGAACTTGTGT
This sequence comes from Poa pratensis, assembly GCA_947311845.1. Taxonomy (NCBI): domain Eukaryota; kingdom Viridiplantae; phylum Streptophyta; class Magnoliopsida; order Poales; family Poaceae; genus Poa; species Poa pratensis. The sequence continues at coordinate 123,904,956 of CAMZMU010000085.1, read as the reverse complement.
GCTGCTATGTGCTTTGTATATGAATGCCTTGTTGCAACCTTGTCTGTGTAAAGAGATGACGGAGTCATGTTAATGAGGACTAGAGAATAGATGCACATGATCCTTTTGTCAGCTTGATGGTTGCACTATTATTATTTTTAGAAAAAACTGTTGTCCTCCCAGTACCACAGATTAGATTACTTTGTCCATTAATTTCAGAGAAGCAAATGTACTGCAGTAGCATGCCTTCATCTTTAGGCAGGAGAACGAGAACCTAGGAAACCATCATGTTAGGCATAAAAGAGTTAAGCGAGCTCGGCTGATGTTTGAAATTTGGTTATTACATTTCTGTTTTGAGTACTAGTTGCAGATGCCTAAAAATTTAGAGTCTACTGCACATCTCAAGTACTACCCATGCTTCTAGGATTCCATTCTGGATCGAGGAGGGTATAGGTCAACGCTGGCATGACATTGTGTGATGAATGAAACACATGGATGCAGAACTGAAACTAGAAGAGATTTTTAACATAAATCAGACTAGCTGCTCCTTTTCACATAAATCAGACTAGCTGCTCCTTTTGACACAAATTCGACTAGCTGCTCCTTTTAGCATAAATCGACTAGCTTCTCCTTCACTCTACAAACCTGTTGTCACACAGCTAGTTTATTATGACCATTTGTTACTTTTCTTGTTACAGTTACAGAGTACAAACTAGTGTGTGGCTATGATTTGTAAGAACATCACTGGCAAGAGTATTTTGGGTTTCAGCCTGAACCTAGTTGTATTATATTCGTATAGCCAATTTTTGTCTAGCTAAAGGTACTTTTGATTGCACTAGTAAGTACTCAACAAGTTTTGACAGCCGGCTCTCAGAAATACCATATACTATATGTGAACTGTGAGGGGATCTAACACGAACAAGAAGGACATCAAGCTCACCGCAACAGTACAAGTTTCTGAGATCTCACCGTCCGTGAGAGAGGCGAGGTGGAACTAGTAGGGGACGAGATGGAGCTCCACGGCGCGGCGGATGGTGGGAGGTGAGCAGGGTGAGACTCCGGGATGGTGCGGGATGACGCTCTCGTCCAGCGGGAGGCGGAACTGCTGTTCGACGGGCAGGAAGGGTGGATGTGGCCGGCGGTCGGATGGACGCGGGGGCGGCTCCATTTAGGTTTAGGAATTATTATTTTTTGCGAACGATATCACACGTGGGTGTCGGGTTTTTTGTTTGGGCCGAGGGGGCTTTTTGGGCCGGGTCCCGTCTACGCGATTTTCTAGTGTCGTGCCGATTTTCCTCAGTAGTATGATTTGTACTGGTTACATTTTTGGCACTAGTATGAGTTGTTATGGGCCATTAGATGCACGAAAATGGATGGCTCTTGTTTATTTGGGGGTACCACAAAAGAACTCTAATCGATATATTTACGAAGACACAAATCATAACTCGAAAGCCTTTCTGGATTCAGAATTGACGCCTACAATATCACGGGAGGACATTTTTTCCCGAAATGGGGGTATTCAAGGGTGGACATATGACATATGTTTTCTTCTGATTTGCAGCTTTATCCCATTCTTGTGATAACTTCTAGCGTTGCCCTCAGAACAAGATCGTCCTTGGTTGACCTTTTGTAGTATTTATTCTTGGCCTTCGTTGACTTGCCAAACTGTTCATTCCTGCATGTTTGAGCCAGAAAAATGTCATCATACAGTTCCGGATTCCTCGTAATTACACCCGCTAAACTCGTTTCATCATTTTCGTTCGCAACACAGCTCACTCAATTGTAGAGAAAATAAGAAGCTGAGTTCTTAGTCGTTTCATCAGTAACACACATATTCACCAGCAGCAGTTTCAATTTGCAAGCAGCAGCAACTATGGATACAGAGCCGATTTGGATGAATATATATAAACCAAGCACACAAGAAATCACCTGTTTCTGCCGCCGGCTGCCGGTAGCAGGCGAATATACCCCGCCTCTGGCTGCCGGATAGAAGCGGACTGACCCATCCTTGCTACGGTCTCTCTCTCTAGTCTCTAGTTGGTGCTGGTCTAGCTCTGCTTGCTAGTTGGCTATTTGCTTGCTGCAGAGATGCGGCTGGTTACATCTATATTTAAAGGCTTCTGATTCAAATATAAAATATAGACAAGGGGGAAAAGTGCTCAGATATTTTGGTTCTTTTGGTTATTGAATATAACCTTTTTCCCTTTTGGGCACGCATGAAATGTGCTGCTTCATGCTGCCACTTGTTAATTTGTTCTTTTTAGTCTGTTTTTGCTTACATTTGACTTCTTCCAGCAACTCACACTCTTCATCGGCATTACTCTATGTCAAGCGAACTTGGGACAAGTTGTTCCTGCTGGAACGGATGCAAGTGCACAACATAACATGTACGATCACTCTAGGAAAATAATTACAGAATCAGAAGAAACCATTAGAATGATGATATCATTTATTGATCCCTGGGTCTCCCACTTCGGCACAAAAAATACATACATCTACGGACATAACGGCCACGAGTAGGGAGCCGCGGCTGCTGGTGAAAAACCGTGCTCTGACTCCGGGAAATGGCAGCGTCTTTGCACCATTATCTTGTTGAAGAGATCACCACTCCTACATCTACTTACTCGCGCTGCTCCGGCCCGAATGGGACAATGGCGGTGCTTCAGGCGTCGCTTTCCCTCATGGGAGCATCGTTTTTGGAGCAGCTGCTAGGTGGAAGAGGCAAGTGGTGGAGCGGTGTACATCTACCTCGTGTCTCGGCGGCATGGTGCAGCGGGGTCTCGGTGTGGACGTGACTAGATGGACTCACGCAAGACGGAAGCGTTGTCTGGCGTTGTGGCGGTGTTGATGGCAGGCTAGGCGAGGGCTACGGATGTCCACCCTCAAGTTGGCTCAGAGGTCTGATGATGGTGACAGCTTCTGTATCGTGTGAGGTGCTCGCTAAGAGTCTGCTAAATCGGATGGAGGTTATCTCGGGGTATGCGATGTCCCCATTTACTAGTTGTGGGCGGTTTTCAAGTTTTCAAGGCATAAGGCCCTAACATGATCTTCACATGTTGTCGAGTTTGTAGGTGTTGTGTGTGGTGGCTTCGGGTGTTCTGATGTATGCTCTTTGTCTGTCCTTTGTTAAATTAAATTTATAAAGAAGGTTGTATACATCTTTTCGATGCAGAGTCTGGGGTCTTACCCTCTATTTTGAAGAAAAAAATATCTATAGACATAACGTACTCTGCAACAACAACCAGTTTCTTAGATCGGTGAAGCCTGCTACAGAAAGCATCCTCCTTTTTCTCCTTTAATACTATTGAGGAATCAAACCATCACTTTAAAAAAAAAAAAAAATTGAAAGCCCACGTATATTCAACAACATACCACGTACACAGTACACAGTATAAGCAGATATTTTACAATCTTACATAAGAAAAAATTCTACTGGTAGGGATGGAGACACGGTATGTTATTTTCTAGACAAATTTTTATATGACATAAGTCTGTCAGCGTCTTGTATATTATAGGGTAGATATGGTTCGTCAGTCACCACCATTTGCATAGAAGAGGCAAACATGACATCCTTAAGGGACAAGTAGCAAAAAAATAGTGTAGTGCAAAGAGTTCCATGGCTAAGCAATGAGTCTCGGTTTTTTTTTTACTCAGTTTCCCTCGTATGGAAACACGGTCATCTTGACCTTCTTCTTTTAATGAACACGGCAGCTCTCCTACCATTATTCCAAGAGAACTAGAGCATCAAGACCATTAGAACGATGATATCATTTATTAATCCCTGGGTCTCCCACTTCGGCACAAAAAATACATACATCTACAGACATAACGTACTCAGGAACAACATCCAGTAATCCTGCTACAGAAAACACCCTCCTTTTTCTCCTTTAATACAATGACTATTGAGGAATCAACTTATCACTTTCAATGAATCAAGCAGATGTTCTATAAACTTACATAGGAATTCCCTTTCTCCTTTCTGTCGAGGCTGTTGCATTTACTTGTCAGGTCGAGTACTTGGCGATGAGTTTATCGACGTGGATGATGATGTCATCAATATGGGGACGCACTGCGGGCTGTGGCTGCAGCATCCAGGTTACGAATTGGCGGAGACTGTCGGGGTAGGACGAACCATCCTCAGCAGACCATCTAACCTGCGCACTTTTGATGACCGTTGCTAAGCTCTCGCCAGCAGATTCATCAAGCTCATATTCAAATGGGGATTTTCCATACCTGTAAAATTTTACAACATGATCAGATGATCTGCAGCTTGCACTACAAACCCTATAAACTAGGTACTGCACACGACGATATGCCAAAGCAATACTGCATTGTTGAGCAATTTCTCTTAATCCAGTACATGCAAATAACAAAAAAAAGTTAACCCTCAAGACAGACGAACTTGCCCTAAATAATAGATTCTGTAATAAGATGATTAATGCACAATCCAGAAAACCACTGGAACATGGTTTTGTTCACTAGGACTGAAGAGGACTTCCATGTTGCAGTAGACTTTTTTTAATAACTTACAGGCTACTTCCAGTTGTGGACAAGTTTGAAACATTAGCTTTAGCATCATCCTTGCAATGGAAGACGTGCATGAACAGTCTTCAAGAATCAAATGGAAGAAACTAGGTGACTAGTGCCATGAAGATGCCCGTATGGCACAGCGTAGGGAACTGGGAGTAGAACATAGGTTTGAGGGGATTGATTAACTTGCATTGCCTGATTCACAATTGATACATGTTGTGCCCCTTATAGGACTTATTGGACCTTTAAGTAATAATAATCCAAAGGATACCAATTATGTCTCTTAAGTTTATTTATTTTCTAATCCCTCCATCCCATAATATAGGATGTTATTACAGCCAATATAGGAGTATATTGGTCATAATAACATCTTATATTAGTTAACCGAGGAGTATTTAATAACTCTTCTTATACTAATAATATTTTAAGTGTACTAGGACACTGTTCACGCCATATCCGTGCACATAACACCGAAGAAAGAGTCAGACACCAAATCAATATCCCGTAATGAACCTTTCGATGGGGGGTGGGGTGGGGGGGGGGGGGGGGGGGGGGGGGGCTGCATTCTAACTGATCATCATAAGGCAATAAATGGGATATGATCAGGTTAGTCACTAAGATACCTGAGAACACATTTTGACACAAGACAATACAAGAAGGGTGTCATACACATGGCAGGATTTCTACGTAACTGCAGCAGAATTTATCAAAGATGCTACTTAGATCATCCGTCCAAATGTCTATGAGAACATAAATGAGTAGGCATAGCCATGGGCACCAACTATAAGCACAAAATAATTAACTCCAACTAGTGAGGCAATGTGTCAGATCATAAAGTTTCTGCATGAGAGAACTTACATCATAGCATAAAGGGTGCATCCCAAAGACCATACATCTGTCCTCTCATCGATATCTGCATGGCTTGGGCACTCCCACAATTCGGGTGCCCGGTAATGCGCAGAACAGTGCTCTGAAGCCCATTCCTACATTAAAACAATTGATAGTCCAACTAAGAAAATAGATCTAAAGTAACACGTAAGTTGACCTTTCTATCAGCTACCCTAGATTGGCTTGCCATCATCGCTATCTCAGCGAGCTGTTAAACTAAATAATATTAACAATTCAAATTTGCACCCTTAAATATAAAGGTACCTGCAGCTGCAAAGCTTCTGCTTGTGATCTAATAGCTCTTCTTGCGGGGCGAGCACTTTCAAAGTCCATCAAGATAGCAAGATGCTGCTCCTTCCTCTGAGTTATGAGGACATTGTCAGGTTTAACCCCATTGTGAGCATATGGTGGCTCAAAACTGTGCATATGCTTCAGTCCTGCACATAGCTGTAGGCAACACAGATCACATAAATTAACAGGATGATCCCACAGGAAATTGCTAACAGAAGAAAATAAGAGTATAAACTACAGACTATACAACCATAAATACATCAATTTTGCTAACATCACAATTCAACCTTAGTTGTACAGTCCCCTTTCAGTATATACTAAATTTAGTAACATAAAAAGGAATATTAAATTAATAGATAACACAGGAAAAGGTATCAACAAAGCTCGTACCAAGTAAAATTCAACACCAAGAACAAGATTGAAGTTTGGATATCAATTTTGATATAAATACAAAGATATGAGGTTTAACATAACCGCAAAGTGGGGACAAGAGCCTAATTGTTCTAACATGGTATGTCGAACTACCATTGCACATTCAGTTAGAAAAACAACAATTGCACTGTAGTTGTCCAATAAGGATAAAATGTTGCATCGTACAGAAGACAGCAGTATGAAGAAGTATTTACTTGACGAAATATCTGGAGAACAGTAATTGTTGGAAAATATTCCTTCTTTTCTTGCATGGCTTTAGTGACATCCTGCAAGGTTCCATCTAAGTGAACTGGGAATAACAAGTAAGCCTCATGGTTCTGCGACCCGTCTTGCACACCCTACATACATATAAAAGCAGAACTGTTGGTAACAACACAAATACTTAAAGCATGTGTATTGTGATGCCAATTAGAGCTGCTAAATCTCTGCCAGCCGATGGTCAATATTTTGGCCAACATCAGCTACCAAATGCTTAAAACGAAATAAAATATCACCACCACATGCTCTTAAGTTCAGCAGGTTAGGGCCAGATTGGCGTAGCACACGGGTTACTAACCCATTGACTCACATGATATGTGGTTAGTGACTTGGTGGTTACACACAGAAGATGCAGGATATATTACTACTATCATGATTTTGAAGCAGGCATGGGATCATTTGTATCTAACTTACCTTGACTGCAATAATGGCATTTTCAAGAAGTGGAAGTAGATTTGGATGGCTGAATTGCGAGGAAACTTTGATCTCCTGCCGGACTAGCTCTAAATGTTGGTCGCTCTGAATGAGAACTTTCTTCAAAGCATATGTTCCATCAGCTGAAAATAAAATCCAAGAAAATGAGATGATAATAAATAAGTGTAACAAACAATAGTTGGTAAAAAAACACAATACAACAGCCAATGCATGAAGATCCACAAAATACAAAGAGTCAAAAGTCATCAATAGATAAGTATTCCTCAAGCAATCATTTAAACTGAAATGGCATGTCATTTGTTATGTAACAATATCGTAAACTTAGCAAGCAGTTTGGTAGATTCTAACTTTCAGGGATGAAATTTGGTCGACCATATGCAACACACAGGATGGTGAACAGGTTAAAATCTTGAACCTAAGTCAAATGTAGTGGAATTATGAGTTCAGCAAGTTGCAGTTGTTGGTCTCGACATTCCTTATTCCTTAATATGCACGGCCCAACATGGTTCTCCAGAATTCAACGGGGCATAAACTATGCAAACAGAATAGACAAGATTGACAACTGAAAATGATTGTAATCACAGAAACTTTCGCTGGGACAAGGATACGGCTGTCTCTCTGAATCAAGACAGGTCAAAAGATCTATAGCAGCGTGGTTTGGTCCATTTGGAATTTTGCATCACGACGAAATGTGTATACACGAGCTGATAATGTGGGAAGCAGTCAACTAGGCCAAGCGCTGACGGGATACAGGAGACACCCACGATCCGAAGCAGGAATCGCCACGGCACACCAGCTAAAGACCGCTCTTAGCCTCAACCGGATTTCAATGGAATGAGAAAATTGCAGTGCCGATCTCCGCTCTTCAGGGGGGGCGCATCTGGATTCACGCAGCCAACGAAGAAAGAGAGGCATTTCGCCTCACGCCGGATTCGAACCGAGTTCACGCGTGATCCAACCGAAACAGCATCAGATCTGAGCGAGAGGGGAGAGCGAGCTGGACGTGACAGGTACAGACCTGAGATGTGGGACGGGTCGACGCCCTTCTTCTTGGCGAGCCCGACGGCGCCGGGCCCCGCCCCGCCGGTGCCGTCGGAGGCGGCCGCGGCGTCGACGACCTCCTTGACGAGGAAGACGGAGGAGCCCGCGGGGCCGGCGTCGCCGAGCCTGCGGAGCACGCGGAAGCGGTAGTCGTTGACCCAGATGTCGGCGCCGCCGCTGCCGTACAGCGCGTTCAGCCCGGAGAAGGAGCACCCCATGGCGTCTCCCCCGCTGGCCTCGAGCGCGGCGCTTCTGGTCCGGGGAGGAGGGAACGAGACCGGTTTGCGCTCGCACAGGCACGCGCCGCGCGTGTCCCGAGTGACTGGCAAGGGAAATGGCTTGGCTTGGCTTGTCCGGGCCGGCGGGTGGTACGTCGTAGATCTGGGCTGGCTGGTGGGGTTGGCGCCTTCGCAAGCAGATCTCGCCTAAAAAGCAGGTCGATGCCACTATTTTAACCCGTCGAGGTCAGCGAGTCGTCTCGCTCTCGCCACCCCGCCGGAGAAGACAGCAGCAGATTACGATTCAGAATGAGAAAAATTCAGCTATAGTCACTGAAATTGAGCGGTGGTCTCAATTTGGTCACTGATATTCCGAATACCCGAAATACGGTCACTATTTTTGTTTAGGTGGTTCACTTTGGTCGCCGTATCCATTTCTGTACTATATTTTGTAAGTATTGTGCCACTCTGTCCGAACGTTGACTGGTCAGGCGGCCACGTGTGCGACAACTGTGCGGACAGCCTAGCATTAGCCAACGAAACAGTCATTATGCATTAAACCCCTCGTTCGGACCTCCCGTTCGCCCCGCAGTCACCCCGGGCTTCCTCCGCAAGCTGCTCCCGGCGGAGGCGCCATCCCAGATGGAGGCGACAGGCACTTCTCGGACCAGTCGCGTATCGCACCGAGAGCGGTCGAGAGCACCCGCGCGTACACGGCGTCACGCGGGTTCCCCTGCTTCGCGTCGGCGAGATCCGGCTCGACCTGGCTGGTGGCCACGTACTGCTGCAAGAGGACCCACGCGAAGCACGCATCGTGGATCATCTTCTTGCTGCCGAGCGTCGTCCATGTGCTCTTTATCAGCTCCAGAAGCTCGTCCACCTCATCGAGCACGACGGTCTCGTCCGGAGGTCGAAGACGGACTGTATATCCGTCGGCCCAGTGGCATGCCTCGCCGGCGGGTGCGGACCGCTATGCCAGCGCGAGCACGGAGTCACAGAGCGCGCGCATGGCGTCGGACGCCTTGCCGGTGTCGATGGCGCGGGGCTCCGCGGCCTGCACGACCTGTTGGGGCTGCCAAAGACAATGGCGACAGCAGATTTTGGCCTCGCGCTGCAGCAGCCGAGCTTTTTCTCTGTATTTCTCTTGGCTTAACCTGCACGAACTGTTTACAAGGTGCTTAAATAGCTAACACACGCACACACTACCAGGCAACAACCTGCCCGGCTCTTATGACCCATGATCCACATGCACTCACGCACTGATAGCTGACTTGATCACCCATGATCCACATGACCCGGACCTGCCTCATCGCACGAACGGAATTGCAGCTGTCCATGCATGCATCTCTCGAGGCCCGAGGGGGAGGATGATCGTCTCCGCTCTTCTCCCCACCTGCATTGCGTTGCGAGCATTACATCACGTCCAACATTTGCATCGCGGGTCAATGCCGGGCGTACACGCATGACGCATGCATGGACGGAGCGCGAATCTGGCCGACGAGGGTGCGCATGAGCGTCTTGCGGAGGCGGGCGTCGCTCTGCTCCGAGACGCGCATCTGCTGGCGCATGATCTCGGCAGAGGTCATCGGCCGGCGCGCCCTGGGCGACCTGGACGGCTGGTTCATCGTCGCACGCACCGCGTGGCCGGGGGATTCCGGCGCCAAGGAGGACGAGGACGTGCTTGACCCTGGCTGTTGACGACGTTCATTCCCGTGCCGCCCCTGGGCCCCGCGCCGATCATGGGCGACTCGTCCCCACCGCCGCCCTCCCACAGCGCAGGGTGGTGGTTGGGCGCGCCACTGGCATTTCCGCACGACGGCGGCGAGAGCCACGCGACGGCGTCGGCGAAGACCTCTGGAACGCCTCCATGCCGGCCGGCGCGAAGGATATGCCCACTTGGATGCCTTCTCGGCGATCCCGCCACGTTCATTCCCGGTTCCCGCTCCCGCCTGCTCGATGCGCTCCAGCAGCGTCTCCCACTCCCGCGTCGTCACCACCTTCTCGATGCCTGCCGCTATCGCAGCGCACGCAGGTTTCCGGCGCAGGCACCGCCCAGGTGCAGAGGAATCGTGAGAATTTGGATTACACATGTAGGGGCAGCAAACCATGTGATTTTTCCTCTAATTTCTGTGAAGTTTTTTTAGATGATTTATGTTAAGTTACTGCTCACTCTGTTTCAAAATATAAGAGCATCTCTAATAGACCCCTTAAAATGGGCGGGCATTTATTTTTCCGGGGGCTGGGGTCATTTTTTGGACCAGACCAGACCTAGGCCCGACTCGCCAATGATTTACATTGCTCACCAAATCGAACCTCCCTGCCTCTATTTGTACCGCGCGGAGGGCTCGATACAGAGCATGACCCGAGTCGCCCACCGAATCCCCCACCAGCACTCGCCACTGGCGACCCAATCCCCCGCCGCGTACAGATCTGGCATCGTCGCACCATTATGAGTCGCAGTGGAGGCTCAATCGGACACGGGGCGGCCAGGTCGGTCGTTCCCCGACCTCGTGCGGCGGCGGCTATAGCTCCGACGAGGAGCGGAAGCGGTGTGTTGCCTCCGACCGCGCTCGGAAGCGCGCCGCGTGCCGGTACACAACTGGACGCCTCCCCGTGCCCTCCTTCGCCGCGAGGTCGAGGAGTTCGACCACCGCCATGCACGCCGCTTTCGAGGTGGGAAGCTCCTCCGACGCGGGAACGCGCATACCGTTGTCGCTGCCGAAGAGAAGGGAGAGGAGGTGGAGCTCCCGCTCAAGGGCTACGATTCGGCAGCGTTCGTCGGGGCCATCGGGTCGAAGGACTTCGTCCCCGACGACGCCATCGACATTGTAACCGCCATGCTAATGGCGCGCAACGAGCGAGAGGAGGAGGAACCGACGAAGTGCCGCCGCGGGGACGAGGAGATTGATAGCCTCCTCTTAGAACAGGGGGTCGCCAACAAGCGCGAGGCGCAGCAGAAGGCGGAGGAGTGGCGCCGCGAGTTCGAGGCGCAGCATAAGGTCTTCATCGACCTCACATCTGACGGGGAGTAAGCGACGTCGCACCCGACGGGCTCCAGTGAGCCAATTTTGTAAGTTAGGTTAGGGTGGCGATGCACTGATGATGAACTATGTAAATTAGGTTAAAATGTCATGTTTCTTTTGCCACGAATGATCCGACGAACTTTGATGATCATGTTGTGCGTGTTCCCGCGAATGCAAAAAAAAAAAATGTAGTTTGCTTTAGTGTTTCTGTTATGTGCGACGCATTTTGAGACTCTAAAAGCGGAAAAAATGAACTGTAAACGAGTTATAAAGGCCCGCAAGATAAGGGGTTTGCTAGAGATGCTCTAAGGCGCACTATTTTTATGCTGATTTTTACTGTTGGCTGTGACCACTTATAAATACAAAATTATATGGATTGACAATGTGTAAATGGTACCGTTGGATTTGTTTTGCAAAATTATTTCATTTCGTATATCATTATACTAATTTTATGGACATATTATATATAAAAATCATGGTCAAAATTATACGTAGTTGACCAGTGAAATTTAAGTACACCTTATATTTTGCGACCGAGGGAGTATTAGTATAGGTTCTGTAATTCCTAATGGCTTTTATTTAAGTTACTTTGTTTTAGTAGCTATTGTATCTTAATGTACATTATGAACACGGAAAGTTGAAATGGAGGCCTATCTACCCTTAGCCCTTTTTTTTGCAATATTCGAAAATCATATTTCAAAGTTCCAAAAAAATCTGAAAAAAGACACAGACGTAGACAATAGTCCACTCTACCAACATATAAAATATCAACTCAAAATAACGAAATCTGACGGATTTTGGAGAGTTAAAATTTTGGACTATACACTGCTTTCAGATTCAAGACTTAGACGATATTTTTCTTTTCTTTTTCCACAGCCGCTCTACCGCCAACGGTGTTTCGATTCGATATACACGGAAAAGATGCGACGTTATGATTACATTCAGGCTATTTTTTCCTAGTTTATTTGACAGTTTACAATTCAATTTAGTGTTTATATTTTAGCTTTTTCATCTGAATTTTGTCAAATTGTCACGCACGGTGGACCGTTTAAGATTTTTCTTTGATGACTAGCTTTATCTCGGTTTGATATTCTTGGATGAGTACACCTACATTTTTGCATTCATTGATGAGTACATCTACATTTTTATACGCGTAGTATGGGATGTAGATCTACTCGTTTATGAGCGTAAAAAACCAGGAAGATTACATGAAAGTTGTGTAGAACAGCGAGATGGAGCCATTCGTAAAAGAAAAATTCAAACGGTTATCATGTGCGACAAATTTGACAAAAATTTATAAAAACTCTAAACAAAAACTCAAATTTGAATGCCAACAATCAACGAAACTAGGAACCAATCGCGGGAACAGAATCATAACCTCGACGCATATTTTTTTCGTGGAGAGGTTATCCCGATTTCTTTTGGTCATTTCATTATCTTTGCCTGCATCTTCTGCTCGGTAATTTCTGGTCACTACCGTAAGGCCAATACAATAATACGTATTGTCTATAGCCAAACATTACCTTTATACTCCTCCTAGCAACCTACCGTTAGTATGAAGGAGATATGCCCTAGAGGCAATTAAAAAAGATATTTTATTTGTCATATCTCGATTATTCATAATACGTTTTATACCATGCAATAACCGTATTAAGCGAAAACATTAATACACGTGTGTTATGTAAACAACCAGGTCCCTAGTAGCCTCTTTACTAGTCCATTGAGATCAACAGATGATCAAGGTTTCCTGATCATGGACTTGGACGTCAATTGATAATGGAGTCATATCATTAGGTGAATGATGTGATGGACGCACCCAATATATATAGGACGTAGTACACACGCCTTCGACCATGAGATCATATTTAATTGTTATTTCTAGAAGGTACTTTGATTGCATCAAACGTCACTCTTTACATAGGGTGACAATAAAGGTGTCCCTCTCGGGTATCCGAAGGAAATATGTTGAGGCGTATGATCAAGAGCGGGATTTTCCAATCCGTATAGCAGGACAGATACTCTGGGCCCACTCGGGGAGATTACATCAATGAGCTTGCAAGCATGTGACTAGGTCACGAGGATGTAATATCACAGACGAGTAAAGATAGTATTGTCAGGTAACGAGATCAAGCTCGGTATTGTGATGCCGGAGATCGAGTCTCGGACAAACTAAGTATCGCCAGGCAAAAGGTTTGAGACTTAACGTCTAAGGTTCAAACGACAAAGATATTCGTGGACGCACAGGGGCTATCATGGGTATCCACGACCCCGCTGTTAGTCATTGATCGGAGAACGGGTCTCGATCATGTCTGGAGTGATCCCGAACCGTAGGGTGGCACACTTAAGGGTAGGCGACGTTTATTTAGATTGGACGTAGAAGAGAAAATAGAGAGAAGAACACCGGAAGCGTTCCGGGACATATCCGATGGAGTTCGGAGGGCGACGAAATGGTTTTCAGAGCCGGAATAAATTAGATAATATGTATTTAATATTAATTAATTTAATTAATGATTAAATATATGTTTTTATTTATTTTCGAATTTATTGGCAGCCCAACCTTAAATGGGCCAACTCCCGGAGGAGAAGGCCCATAAAGGGGGGAACTTCCCCCCAAGGGAGGCGCACCATGGAGGTGGCCGGGTGGGCCACTTGGGGCCCACCTAGGCCGGCGCACCAGCTGGTGGTGCGGCTGGTGTGGGAATCGTCCCACACCGCCAAGCCACCAAGCCTGACAGCCTCCGTCCTCCTTTAAATAGGGGTGCACCCATGCCTTGAAATTCATCTGATAAATTCCTCTCTCTCTCTCCCATCTTCGGACGTGAATCCGCAATTGGAGTTGCGCTTAGGTCGAGGTTTTCTCCACCATACGCACTCCGCCGTGCTGCTGGTCTTCTTCGGTCCAAGTCTTCTGCTTCCGCTGCTTTGCTGGATCGGAGCTCGGAGGTCGTCGTCTACATCGTACGTGTGTAGAGCTACGAGGTGCTGCACGTGTGGGACTTGGAGGAGTTCGTCATCACGACCTTGAGGTCGGCTACGTCGGGTTCATTGACAACGCTTGTGCGGGAGCGTAATCCCCGTTTTTCGGTCTACAAGGGTATGTACATCGATCTCCTCCATTACGGTATATCTGCATAGTAATAGATTATGGCTAGTTTAAGGTTATCGTTGTTAGGAATTTTTTTGTTTTCTGCCTATGATCCCCTCCAGTGGTATCAGAGCCGATCTATGCGTAGATATAGTTGTACGGTTTTTTAGAACTCATGTTGAATATGAGGGCATCGTTCTTTTAGTTGCTACCCTCTAGTGTGCACTTGTATTTGCCGGCGGCATTGTGTTGATGAAGCGGCCCGGACCGACTTTACGCGTATGCCTACGCGAGACTGGTTCCACAACTGACATACGGCTTGCTCCGTATATGTGGCTGGCGGGTGTATGTCTCTCTCTCAATAGTTGGCTTTGCATTTTTAATGGAGGGCCCGAAAGGGATACAAAATAGTCGACTATTTGATCGTTGTTGTGGTTGTAGGTTCGTAGGTAAGAAACGGTTCTATTTACGAAAGCCCCAAGCCACGTAAAATATGCAAAAGATAAAGTAGAAAGCGTCTAAACTTATTTTGCAGGGGCAATGTGATATGGTCAAGGTAAGTTTAGTAAATTGTTTATAAACTGTGGGTGCGAAGGAGACCCATCGGCGCAAGACCATATCATGTCGCATTACATTTTGATGTTATTGTGTGCATCTTATACTATATATATATATATATATATATATATATATATATATAAGCTCAGATGGGGCACCTAGGAGCACTAGTAATCGTGCACGTGCAATGCACGTACCCACCAATTTAAACTAAATTCAATGGACATTAAATTAAAAAACCATATCGACCATATTATATATTCATCCAAAATTTCCCATGAACAAAAGCGATTAAAAAAATCAAATTTCAGAAATGAAATATCCAAGATAGAGTATAAGAGTGTAGACATAGGACCCAATAACCTAAGAAAAAGAGATAGCTATATAAATAGTATATAGTTCATTGACAGTTCCCAAAATAACATTAGAACCTTGCGTTGTTTTTTTCCCGAAAGAAAATCTTTTGCAATATAACATACTGCTAGCTCCCCATGGGAAAGATCAATTTGATTAAACACACAGTTAGAAAACTGAAATTTCTAGAATTCACATCTTAGACAATGCATCTAACACATCAGTGATCTCATATTTCTCGCTCGTTCTTATTACAACATAGCTTGAGCTCGGTATTTTCATCATAGCACAATATTGTAGTTGACCTACCCCTCACCATTTGTTCCACTACCTTATCATCTGCGGTTCCTTATCATCTGCTTAACCCTGCGACAATCGTTTTATCGCCAAGATGATCATCAGTAACCTCAAATACACACACGAACAACTTGTGCTTCGTCTCCTGGTTTCATAATGCTTATTCTGATACTTTTGAATTCTAAAATAGAACCTGCAGTTGAACATATACAAATGACTAAGATGAAGGTGAATGGATAACAAGAACGTTGATTACTATGAGTCTAAGGATGTATCAGCCTAGCAAGCAAATGTTTCTAAATCAAAAATACTTAAACCAATGCGGAAACTTGATAAGGTCAGATTAGTTGAAAATTCATAGGGAAAACACTGCAATGATGCTAAACGTGTTGTTATTAAGGTTATTTAGGTTCAAATCGATACTTATCGCGACCTGAGGTTCAAACTTGATGCCAGGTTGTTGGGAAAAGAACATGATGACTCTGGGTATAAAGATATGAAGCACAAAATTACACACCAAATATAAGATTGGTATAGGTGAATGCAGTATTCAGTTGAAATGGTATCAACCAAAAAGAACATATTTCAATGTTCAACCTAGTACCTCTCGCCATAGCTTCAAAAATCTCCACTTTGAAAGAGCTTTCTATAGTTTGATACTTCACTGCTACATGATTAGTATATAAATAGTTTGCAACAGATGAGAATATCATACTACAGTAAAAAAAACGACAACCAGATAACCAAATGAGAGAAAAAAGGCTAGATCTTGGAAAATATAAACCTCTTGCTAATGGGTTCTCATCAACTTGGGTAGGCAATGAAAAATGCTATTGAACTCTTATATGTTATACCACGAGAAATGTGTAATACATGAAGGATTAAAGATGTTACCTCTATTCCCTACACATTTGAATCTAGTTTCGTTGCATAGTTGATAATCAATTTCCACAACTAAAATTGTGGAGATTCCAAAAAAAGTAAGTAAGAAAATTCAAATATATCTGGTTGCCGGCTTGCCGCCATGCCTCCTTTGTATTGAGCCTGACCATACCAAAACATCTAGGTATCCAGGCTTCTATAGATCGTTATTCAAATGCAGCATGTGTAAAAGCATTCAAGGTTGGTCTTCTTAGGGCATCAAAAATCCATTAGCGTACATATGTTATTCTGTACATATGTTATTCTGTATGCTGGAACTGACCTTTTCATTAAAAGGGGGATAAGTATTTACATGGCATGCAGCCCTTGCTAGGCTGCTTGCTGGATTTATAAATACTTTTCTTGTGGATTTAAGATGCTTTGGAGTGATAGTTCTCGAGAAATACAAGGTGACTAACGAAACCCCGTAATTGCAAACAATTCAAAATAGCATATTTAGCTTGTACTTTCTATCCATCCCGATTAAGAATATGAGCACAAAACCACACCTATAGATTAAGTGGTTTTCAGGACATACTCTATCCAAACATGCCTAGCAAGAATTTAATATACATTCAGAAACTCATGAAGCTCAGACATGTTGGAGTAGCTTGGCCAAACAGCTGAAGAAAAGGAGCATGTGACCTGAAGTTGGTAAGCCCGTTTGGCAGCGTACTCATTAGCAGTCCATTTCCATTTGAGTGAGCCATGTTGGTACTCAAACTACTGAACTTCTTGTTGCTTGCCCAAACATTGAAATACCGCATGTTCTGTATCGCATATAATTGGCATGCATAAAATCGGCAAAAGATGGCACGCTAGGCTGAAAATATCAAACCTATTTGAACCATAGTAATATTTTAAGATGGATTGCGTCTATGCTCTTCAAGATATCAAGTAGTGAACCGAGGAGTTGACAAGTTAGCTAGTATGTCAATACACCAACCTGGCAAGTCGATAATTTGCCGATAGTGTTCTATAGTCAGTATGAATATAGGCAACGTTTTTCCCATTTAATGTAGTTTATTATGCAAATCTGTTAGCACACTTGGTCAGATACACTTCATATGCTCAAATAAGCTAATTAACCAAACTTAAGATCCAGGAATTTTTTGCAATGAGTGCAAGTGTGCAAATAAAATTAGATACTTGAGCATTGACGTCTGCATTTGAACTGACAAGAATCTCGACCAGATTTAGATGGCCACAGTCCACAACCCAGTGCAGCAGAATTCTCTCTGCAGTATCTGAAACCAAACAATGTCTAACTGAGCCAGGCTACATGAAGGACATAAACACGAATGTTTTACAAACACAAACCTCTTATATTAACTTGAACACCAGCAACCAGATGCTTGTTTAGGTCATTCCTCCTTCCCTCACTGAAACATGGATGCCGCCAAGTTGTCTGCATGTACAATCAAGTTTGTTAGCTCGGCATTCTTCTAAGATTTGAAAAGAATGAAGCAGGAGAACAGAGAATACCAAGTTGCTTCATTTTCTCTTCCTGCTTGGGCTCTGTAGTCGAAGTGGATGACATGGTCTAGTCAGAGGGTCACTGATGCAGATAAGTCATGCACTTGAACACCTAGCTGTAGTGGCGACCAAAAAAATGTTATATTAACAGCTTGAACATAAGACACCTGAAAAATAGGGAGTGGAGGATCCCTTTTCTGAGTCAAGAAGCAATCAAAATAAATACCACCAAAAGTCAATATGTGACACAACCTTTATTACGACTGAAACAACAGACATACGGAGCCAGGTTATAAAAGCTACCCAAATATTTTCGAACTTCACAGTATCAACTATCTTGAGTAAAAAAATGTGCATTGTTAACAGACTACATGTAAGGTCCAAGAAAAGTATTACATGTAGGGAAAATGACAGACTTAAACAGGGAAATGTAAATTAATTCGATGCATTAATGAATACGGCCAATTTACTAAATCTAACAGGGACCACATTAGAGAGAGAGAGAGAGCCGATAAATCTCGAGTGAACTCTCCAATCTGCAGATAGTAAGTATATTCGGCCAGAGAGAAGCTACTTGCCTACAAGTTGTCTGCAAAGAGAAGGCTGTAAATTGGCATCGGCACGCCGGATACATGAAAGCTTCACTGAATTTGCATCTGAATTCTGAATTGGCGCTAAAATAAAATAAAATAAAATTGAAACACAACAAGAGGCAACTAAGAACTGGATGAGACAAAAAAAGGGATACAAGACTCTCCATATGCTCTGATATCCAACAAAGACAGAAAACAATTCAGACCAAATCTTTATCGGTGTAGAAGCAAATTCAAGGAGGAGATGACTCGTTAAACATATATAGGGAAGAAAATGCGTACTCTTGCTTTAATATCTGGGCATAGTTATTTAACAACAGCGTTTACACATGCTTATTTAAATGAATCGTGTGCCATAAAACCAGATCAGTCACCAAAAAATTTGTACCATATTAACACACTGGTATTGTTAATCACAAAAATATGAGCTTGTACTGGTTCAGAAAATTACCTAAGACGATTCAAGGTGGTATGGAAATCTGGTGACTTTCAGTTCAATGTCCTACAGAAAGCAAACAGTACGAAGAGGTCATCACATACGAATAATATTAGTTGATTCTAGAGTATTTGGACACATCACATGATGAGATGATAAAATTGGGATCACTAACCATGGTATTTAGTGGAATCTGGAGTATCATATCACTCCCGTGCTCCGCCCGCTTGATCTTCAAAAAGAACATGACGTTGTATTCCTCTGCACCGGATAACTCAGCATACAACGTTTGCCTTTCAGAAAACTCATCAAACACATAACGTGCAAGGACGAAGGACCCCACATGAGACAATCTCTATTCGATTTCATCAGCAAGTTTCCAAATATAAATCAATATTATTCTCATTCAGAGCAGGATCCAACATTGGTGATTTTAATCCGCATATAAGCCTAGAGTCAAAAGCCCAAAACGATGAAGTTGCAGAACATAAGCTGGGGGATACTCCATGTTTGCTGCAATAGGTAAGGAAAATTAAAGGTTTGGCAAACATAGTTCGATAAATCAACTCGGAATGTATTCAGTCTCAATGTTTGCCTACCCCTGAGCAATAAATTGCTCTGTCTAATTTGTAAAAAAAACAGTCTGATGAGGCAAACCTGAAGAAAGTGCGGCTGTTGTAGGGGCAGTTCAGGGCGGCGCGGCCTACGGACGTGCAGTCCGTCGCAGTGGACGGACCTCGAGCGGTTCTTTGGCGGTGGGGATCCGTACCGTAGGGCGTCGAGGGCGGCAGGACTGCTGCGCGGCGACGGTCGCCGGATTGCGTCTGTAGGGCGTCGAGGACTACAGGGCGTCGCCTCGCTTGTAGCCGGCGTGCAGGGTGCGCTGTTCCGTGCAGGATACGGCGGCGGAAAGGCGGCGGCTGGTACAGGGCATCGGCGTCTCGATTTGCTGGCGGCCGCGTGTAGGCTGCGGCCAAAGGTCCTTCTCGGCGGTAGGGATTCGGCGGCGACGCCGGCGAGGGGATGGCTGTTTATGATGGGAAAGGACGATGGGCGAGAATGCGAGGATGAAGGCGTGGGAGGACGGCGGCTATTGCGATCGTGGTTAGCGGCATCGTGGTTAGCGGCAGTTTTTCTTTTGTTTTGTTTGAGGTGCACATCATACAACATTGGGACATCGTGGGACGTTAGATTTAGACATATGAACGCTCCAGATTGTTCGGATCTGACAGACTCTCTCTTTTTATATTAGTGGAGATGGGCACCAGGATGGAATACGAACAGTTTTAGGTATGTAGACATATACATATACCTTGGGTATGTATACCTTAGGTATGTAGGAGGTACATATGATTTTGGGTATGCACATTATGGGGTATGCATACCTAATAATGTGCACATACCTAAGTTATTATATATATACCTGATCTGTACGCGTACAATTGAACACACATACCCGAGGTATATATAACATGTAGATACCTCGAATACACATACCCAAGGTATGTGTACCTCCTATATACCCAACATGTGCATACCCGAGTTATAGGTGTCATCTACATACCCAAAATGTACTGTATTCTATCCAGGTGCCCGGGCACCAGGGAGCACCTGTTAATTTACCTATATATATATATACCCCTGCTATTCTAGACTCCCTTATAGAATAACTATTCTGGACAACTTTATGAACTTCCGAGTTAATAATAGGTGAACTTCCGGATGGAACACTTAGATTCAGTGAGTTTTTCCATCGTGGTTTTGAAACCGTTTGTCGGATTGAAGCATATGATACGGCGTTGGAAAGGTACGAAAAATGCGCACATTTTTCACTTCTACAAGATTTTGAAATTTGTTACGGTTTTAAAATAATTTTAAATATACGAAACACAGTTTTTCACGTATTTTCCACGTTTTCGTACTGTTTTGGACGCCATTTTCAAACCGTTTGTCGGATTGAAGCAAATGATACGCCGTTGGAAAGATATGAAAAATTCGCACCTTTTTCACTTCTACAAGATTTTGAAATTAGTTACGGTTGTAAAGTAATTTTAAATATAGAAACACTGATTTTCGCGTATTTTCTTCGTTTTCGTACTGTTTTGGACGCCATTTTCAAACCGTTTGTCGGATTGAAGAAAATGATACGCCGTTGGAAAGATATGGAAAAACCGCATCTTCACTATCTCAGGTCAATTTTCGTAATTCATCACGGAATAAGAGCAGTTTGAAAAATAAACGATTCTGTTTTTCTGAAATTTAAGTCCGGCGGAAAGTATTTTGGAAATTACTTTCAAACCGTTTATCGGATTGATGCAAACGATATACCATTGGAAAGCTACGGAAAATGCGCAACTTTTCTATGTATAGCAAATTTCGAAATTCCTTACGGTTTAAGAGCAGTTTCAAAAATCGTCATTTCTGTTTTTTAACTTTTATGTCCAGCGGACAGTTTTTGTGCAATTACTTTCAAACCGGTTATCGAAAAGTAACAAATGATATGGCGTTGGAAAGATATTGACTAGGCGCAACTTTTTCGTATAGAAATGTTTTCGAAATTCATTACGGTTTTTGATTAATTTTGAAAATACAAAAAACGGAGAAACGAGAAGACATTGGAATAACAGAGTATAATGAACTTCCTTTATATGCGGCTGTGAACTTTCGTTTAGTCTGTTGGTGAACTTACATTAGTCTGTTAGTTAACTTCCGATCGCGATTTATTTTCACGCGGATAAGTTGAAAGTTTTCTGCCGAAAAAAATGAACTCCATGCCCCACACGAATTGAACTTTCTGGCAATGTAAAAGTGAACTTCACGGCCACGCAATTTTTACCATTAATTTTTTCTAACATCAATTTTTTCTAACAAAATGTACTACCTGAAAATGTTAACTTCTAGCGCCTGATCGAGGTGAACTTCCGACGCGTTCACAGTGAACTCCCCGCGGTCTTTAGTGAACTTCGGATTTGATCGAAACTAACAAAATATCTTACAACATGTTCGAGGTGAACTTCCGACAAGGTCAAAACGAACTCCTCCGCGGTCTGAACTGAACCTCCTTTTTTTATTTACTCTTGAAGGAATTTTATTTTTATTGGTAGGAAATAAGTGAACCTTGGGAATGGACGAATTGAACTACCCTATTAATCGTCCACAATTAAAAAGTAAACTTGGTTTTGAAAACGAACATTTTTAGAAATATATGAACTCGTCGAAGTATTGGGAAAATGAACTTCGGGCAGTGCACAATGTGAACTTCATGGCAGTGACAACGTGAACTTCTCGACATATATTAGGGGTACTTCCTGTCGCGTTATAATACTTTTACTGGCGTACTGTTTTTGTGTGGACTTCAATATTTAACAGTCTAAACTTCCAAATTTGTTTCTGCACCACGTATGAAGCAATACAACAGTCAACCAACGAATTCCTGCCATAAAAATTCCTATTCATGGCATCAGCACTACCAGCAGTACAACAACGATGGAAGCACTCCAACACACAAAGCTAGTAGATTTGCCGATCAGTACGCACGACAAGCTGAGCACCAAAGCATGGGAGCTAATACACCGAAGACACGCTCGCTGAAGCAAATACTAGAGCAGGTCACAATCACCAGCTAGCCAGGCCAGGGAACGACTGCATCCTCCACATAGCAAACGCACAGGAGACAGAGGAAAACGGCGCCCGCCCTTTCCGTGTTCCATTGTTAGCGCTGATTTTCGGGAGGGCACCGTCGCGCGGAGGTGCGAGGTTGGACATGGGTGGACGGTGAACTCCCTTGCTTCCCGCGGTGGACTTCCCCGGCGGTGGACAGTCAACTCCCCCGGCGGTGGTCAGTGAACTACCCGGTGACAGCTCGTGCGGAGGCGCAGGGGTAGAGTCGCGCTCGACCCTCTTCCTCAAGCTTGCAGCTGCCTCCGGCGACCCTCTTCCTCTGTAATTATTCACAGGGTTCAGATCATCGGCAACAACAGCTCAGTTCACAAGATTGTGAACGTTAACTCCTTGAACAACTGAACTTGAATAGAAAGAACTGAAACCAGCAGAAAAAGAGGTTCAGTATTAGCAGCAGATGC
This sequence comes from Poa pratensis, assembly GCA_947311845.1. NCBI lineage: Eukaryota > Viridiplantae > Streptophyta > Magnoliopsida > Poales > Poaceae > Poa > Poa pratensis. Next base: position 123,882,059 of record CAMZMU010000085.1, on the reverse strand, counting down.
AATCAAATCGTCCCAAATCGAGAAGTCGACATATCGGGCGCCCGTATCAACCATCAGTGCATCCTGGAGTCAACTACAAGGCCGGCGACGGTCCGCCCATGGGGCAAACGGCGGTCCACTGCCTGGCCGGCTGTCGTCTCCATCTCTGCATCTTCTGTTTCTTTGCGCAATAGTTCAGCGGACTCGCTCGGAAGGACAACTCGCACGAGCAGCAGTGGAGTTCACGGCGATGTAGATCGGAGTTTAGAGCGCGAAGCAGTAGAGGATGGCCGCCACCGGCGCAGCTTGGAGGCACCAAGCATGGGGAGCAGCAATAATGGGGCGAGCACCACGAGCGGCGGCCGGTGGCCCCCAGGCTGCTCCTTCGCTACGAGGTGACACAGCGGCAGAGCCAAGCTCCCCCCGGATGCTACCGGCGCGCCGCTAGGATTCACACAGGGCGGGACGCCGCCGGTCGCCGGGATCTGCGCGGTGCAGGGACGGTGGCGCGAGTCGCCGTGCGGGATGCAGGGGAGGTCCATGGCCGCCGCGTACGGAGCCAACAGCTGCCGGTCGTTGTGAGGACCAAGGGTCGCCGCGGACGGAACCAGCAGCTGCAACCGGTCGGCGGGTCGAGGGCACGACGCGGACGCCAACGGATCCACCGGCTGCCACCGGTCGGGAGGTTGAAGGGCGCTGCGGGGGCGGAGCTTGCTGCAACCGCCGGTGGAGAGGACGGGGGAGAGCCGGGGAGCAGGGCAGCGGCGGCGCGCTCATGTTCTGGAAGCCGGGCGGTGGCTTCCGCACGCCGGCGATTGGAATCACGGTGGGATTCGCGGCAGCGCACCAGCTGTGGGAAGCGGGGCGGGAGGTGGGTGACGGTGTGGGGAAGGAGCAAGCCGGCGATGGGAATGGGGCGGAGCGCGCCGGCGACCGGAGTTCCTGTCGCGTCCGGCTGCCGCCGGGGAAGGAGGCGGGGTGGAACGGGGCGGAGCGCGCCGGCGGCCGGCTGCCGCCGGGGAAGGAGGCGGGGTGGTGCTGTTTGGGTAGGGGATCGAGAGGAAGGTGGGTGGGGATGGTGGGGGTTGACCGGTTCGGTAGGCAGCAGGTTGGGTTTCAGAAGGTCTTCCGGAGTGGGAAGTTGTCCAGAATAACTATTCTACAAACACTATAGGGTTGTTTAGACTAGTCTTGTCCTATATATATATATATATATATATATATATATATATATATATATATATATATATTAGCTATTCTACAACCACTTGTAGAATAGCTATTCTACAACCCTTTCTGAACTTCGCCTGTTACACAAGTAAACTTCGCCCGTCACGGAAGTGAACTTCGCAGAAATTTCACAAACAAACTTCTTGGCTGATCATAATTTTTTCTAAACTTCGCCTGTCACATAAGTGAACTTCAGAGAAATTTTGCAATAAACTTCTCGGCTGAGCATCATTTTTTTCTGAACTTCGCCCGTGAAAAAGTGAACTTCACAGGATTTTTGCAAATGAATTTCCCGAGTGACCATAATTTTCTGAACTTCGCTTGTCACATTAGTTAACTTCAGAAAAATTTCACAAACAAACTCGTTTGAAGTTAACTTCACGAGAAAAGGAACTGGAACTTCAGGCATATAAGAAGTAAACTTCGTGTGGCAAAAAAGTGCCAACAGGAGAGACTACACGGTAGTAATATCTGAACTACACTCGTTGCACAAATCAGCACGGTTGCACAAATCAGCACAGTAGTAACCAACCAGTTGCACATATGAAGCGAAGGATTGGAAAAATATCTTGAGGTTCAGCACTGGGAGGTTCAGAGCGGGCACCAGGCAGATTCAGAGAAGGCACCTGGGAGGTTCAGAAAAGCATTCTTTTGCGCCGCGGTGGTTGCCAGGTTGTGGACTCGTGGGAACCCATGACAATGGCGGAGAGGCAGGTGCACGATGGATTTCCCCAGTGTACCGAGGTACACTTCCCCGGGTGAGCGCGGTGGAGGCGCGGTGTGCCTGGAGTCCACGACGGCGTTCCATGGAGTCAACGGCCGTGCTCCTAGGAGTCCACCGGCGGATCGATTGGGAGTCCGTGAGCAGCGTGCGGGCGGGAATCATGCGAGGCATGCTCGCCAGTGGAGCATGGGGATGGACAATAAGGGGAACGGCGGCCATCGGCAGCCACGCGTTGGGCTCTCGGCAGCAGCTGTGCGCCGTTGGGGATGGAGCCGAGGCGAGATGCGAGGGTGAGGCGACGCGCCACCGGCCAGAGATGTGGGGGTGAGCCAGGTGCCGCAAGCTCGACATGCGGGGCGAGACAAGGCGCCGTCGGCCGAGTTGCCGGAAGGGTGTCGCGTGTCCGAGATGCAAAAAACGACAAGGGCTGCGCGCGACGGCGCTCGAGGGGAGATGGTTGTGGTAATCGGGGAGAGAGCAGTTCGGGAATGGAAATAGCTGGGGTCCGGCGCGGCCTCACTCGCGTCGGCTCCCGCCGCCGCTCTCTCGGCCGCGCCGACCAGGTAGAAGGCGGGGTTCAGATCGACGGTGATTTGTCTACGCTCGGGGCTGGCGTAATAGAAGGTACTAGGTATTCGGTCGTGTCTGGTTCGGGATAAGAAACTAATTAGAATTAGGGGTTGTAGAATAATTATTCTACAATCTCTTAAGAGGGGTTGTAGAATAGTCCCACCCTATATATATATATACTCCTATTATATACTCCTGGGTGTACATACTCCCATACTCAATATACCTCACATACGAGGGTATTATACCTCTTTATATTTTTTTTATACCTCATTAATTATTCTAAGATACCTCAATACAAAAAGTATGAAAAAAAATATCACCATAGTCCTCAATTTTTTCATATACCTTTATTTCATACAAAAAGCAGTATATGTGCAAATAATATAAAATATATAGATTCAAACGAAAATTTCCATGTAACTCACTTTGGGGTATCTACTATTAAATAATGAAGTATATTAAAAATGATAAAGAGGTATATATGATTTAACTATGTGGTATATTGACAGTGAGAGTACATACGCCTAGGAGTACATAACCATTTTCCTATATATATATATATATATATATATAGGAAGCTCAGATGGGGCACCTAGGAGCATGGGCACCAGGATGAAATACGAACAGTTTTAGGTATGTAGACATATATTAGTTACACGGCGGTAGTAATATAAGATGATCCCTCCAAAATTCCAATATCAGTGTTCTCCCTTTAGCGTGCACCACCAAGAAAGTTCTACGTTATGAGGCAGGCCGTGACGATCGGGTGTCAGACATATCGTCGTTCGCATACAGTGGGTGTAAGACATGTTTGCACACGCAAATACACTGAAGGTTATTATGGCGAGACTAGCATGTACAGACATGGCCTCGGAACACAGTGACCGAAAGTTTAAGCATGAGTCGCATAAGATGATGTGATTGACATGTCGATGTCTACCTTTGAAATTATGCTATCGTCCTTGACGATGGTGGGTAGCATAGTGGATGAGATCGTGTAATCACTAAAACGATGCGAGTGATATTCGTTTTGAGTGGGAGTTCTTATAGTTTTATATAGATAAATATGAACTCATATTATGAACATAGTCTAAATGACTTTGCAAAACCCTTGTAGATAATAACCTGTTTGATAGCTTACTTTAAACTTAGGCGCATTTCTGCGATTGAGAAACTAAAAAGGTTGGGTCCAAACTTCAGTTTCATACTGTAACTTGAGGATACTCATTGGTTCAAACCTTACAGCTCTATATGATACAAAACCCGCTAGGAGATAAAACCAGAGATTCCACTAACAAAAGGATAATTTGGATTATCATGTTTTGTGCGGATAATTTCATCATAGTCCAGTGTATGCTATGTTCTCTGCCATAGAGAATGAACTGTGGGTGCGTGTTGACAGATCGCGAACATTTGGAATGGTCGCTGAGATTGATGATATGTATGCACCGTAAATCAGGTTTTCTTCTCGACCAAGATGGAAGAGAATACTCGAATTAAAGGAGCACGTGGCAGTCATACTTGATGACATTGAGACGCCTCGCTCAGCTCGATCACTGGATGACAGACAATGTTGCTAGATGCAAATGGTTTGTCATAGACTATGTCATGCAAGGGGAATCATTCAACTTCATGAATTCTTGATTGCGTTGAAGAATCAAGAAGATGAAACAGATCGCCGGGAAGTCATCAATGATGATGGTGTATATATGATATACGCATTATGAATGTTTTACCTAAACAAGTACTCGCTGCAGTGACTGAGTTTTGATACTGGTCATGTTTTATGAAACAAGATTTTCAGCTTGAGTGGCTTGGAAGGATGAGGAGACAATGTGTGTTATGATGGTCATAGACACTCTCTCTCGACATCTACCATTTGGATTAATTTGGATTTAAACAAATTCCTTTTGATCGCTTGTTAGCATGATCGTTATAAGTGTGTCTTGCCTCTAGCGAGAGAATTATTCATATTTGTTAGTGACAAAATTGTTGTCCTACATTTATGAGTGATATCTTTAATGATCATACACCGATTATGAATGGAGTGTTCTTATATGAATCTAGATGGTAGTAGCTCTCACATTTATAACATTAATGCCAAAGGATACAAACTTAATAAAGACACCACATTCTTGTGGCACTAACGTTTTAAGTCATGTCAATGTTATATGTATTAAGAAGCTCCATTCAGATGGATCTCCAAGTCCTTAGATTTTGATCTTTTGACACTTGCAAGATAACTGAGACACCGCTTTCGGAAAGCGGGCATATAACTTGTTGAGAATCATGCATATGGATGTGTGTGGATCAATGAAGTACTTTAACGTATAGTGGAAATCTTTATTTCGTAAACTTCGCAAATGTTCTGAGTAGATATATGGATATCTACTTAGGAAATGCTGGTCCGCAAAGTTTGATCAAGTTCAAACAAGTTCGGAGTGAAGTAGGAAAATAAACTTAACAAGAAAAACAATTTCCTATGATAACTGATCAAGGAAACAAAGTTTTGAGTTATAAGTTTGGCATATCATTAGAAGACTTGTGAAAAGAGTTCCACAAATTATGTCGCATGGAACACCATAGTGTTATGGTCTGTTTGGACGTCGTAATCACACTCTGTTGGATATTGTGTGGTCAATAAAATCTCTTATTGAATTATTGTGATCATTGAGGTCATATGGTAGAAACAAAACAATCACGTTAGACAATAGGGAAACCATCTTAATCCGTGGAGGCAATACCATATAAGTTATGGCATGGCTTTTGGCCTAGATTGTCGTTTCGGTATTTTAGTGTACTGATGTGATCAAACCTAAAACGGATAAATTCATCTTTGTAGTGTATCTAAGATATCAGTTGGATACATTTCTCACGACAAAGGCAAATTTGTTGCTCGAACGTACCTTGCTCAAGAAATAGTTTCTTGCCAAGGGTATAAGTGGGAAGAAAAGTAGAGCAAGACGGAGTTAATGAACTCACTCTCCGGACATCGAGTGGCGCAACGGAAACAGCTTCGGTATCATCCTCCGCAACTGGAAGGAAGCTTATGATAAAGATCATGAGGCTCTAAGCTCGTACTAAAGATCGTGAGCATACGAGAATGTGTTCCACACTGTGTGGTACGACAATCTTGTTATGAAGGTCATGTTAATGGAACATGACAAACCTACGAACTACGAAGAAGCGCTGGTAGACCTAAGTCCGAAAAATGGCTATGAGCCATATATGATCCGAGATAAAATCCATGTACGATTACCAAGTAATGACTTGGGAAGATCTTCTTGATGGCATCCAGGCCGTTAAAAGAATATGGAATTTTATGAGAAAATAGACACTGATAAGGATCGATTTGTCGCAAAACAGTTTTGACAGATTCAAAACGTTGACCACAACGAGATTCTGTCTCAAGTGGCGAAACCTAAGTCTATTTAGGGTCGTTTAGCAATTACTATAATTTCAGATTGAGAAATTGATAGATGGATAAGGAAACCATGTTTCTCAATGATAACATTAAGAAAGGGTTGTAAGTAGTACAATAAAATGGTTTGTTGATCCTAAGGATGCTAAACATGTATGCAAACTTCAGCTGTCCATTCATGGGCTGAAGCAAGCATATCGGAGCTGGAATCTTCACTTTGATAATGTGATCAAAGGATTTTGGAGTCATCCAAAATACTTGAAGAAACCTGCATTTACAAAGAAGTGAGTGGGAGCTAAGTAGCTTTTCTTGATCTTATATGTGAATGGCATATTTGAGTGGGAGCTAAAAGAAATTCCCTGGTCTTATATGCGGAAGGCATATATGAGTGGGAGCTAGGTGTCATCCCAAACTTTGTATGTAATGACATGTTGAGAATGATACAGATCCTCTAGTAAAGTATAAATGATTATTTAAGTGATTAAATTTTCTATGAATGAAGTTAAGAGTATTAGGCATCAGGTCTATAATTTGTATAGATCAAAAAGGGGCTTAATAACATTAGGTCGGAATATTGTCCTATATTAAGATTCTGAAGTGTTTGAGAATAGAACAAGCGAAGAAAAAGGTTCTTATTTGTATGACTAGGTAAAATATTAAAATTATCTTGGCATTTCAGCGATAGTTATTAAAAGAAAAAAGATGTCCGACATCCTCTATGTCTCAGCCATAGATTCTATCATACTGAAAGCTCGACTTGGTGTGACCCAAGTTCTTGGTTGAAGAACGGGTTCTAGAGTGATCCTTGGATGGATCAATGAATAAACGTTAAGTATATCCTTCAGTGTCTACAGAGAACTGAAGATACGTTTTCTTGTATGGGGTGAGAGTGAAAAAACAACTTGCCGTAAAAGGGTTACAATGATGCAAGTTATGACACTGACCCATACGATTAGAAATCTCATACAGGTTAAGTCCTTTGTTTTGAAGAATGACATGGTTGGCTTGCGAAGTTGCATATGAATGCACTGTCGCATAATCTACATAGGTATAGGAATATATGGCTACTTCAGAAGTAGCAAGTGTGATTGGACTGAGCAGTTTTCCCGAGCATGCGTGGTTTCCCTTAATAGATCTCTTAGACTTTTAAGGCCCATGCTACGCGAAGTTTCGAGTCTCACTCCATCGACAAACATATATTTCACCGTTATCATAAGATACGGATGATGTCAAATGTGGTGACATAGAAGTATTGCAAAGTACATAAAGATCTCAATGTGGCAGATCTGTTGACTAAATTCCTCTTCCACGAGACAAGCATGACACCAAGTTGCTATAGGTGTTAAGCTTTTACCAAGTTGTAACTAGATTAAATTGTACTCTAGTGCAAGTGGGAAACTGAAGGAGATATGCCCTAGAGGCAATTAATAAAGATATTTATTTGTCATATCTCGATTGTTCATAATACGTTTTATACCATGCAATAACTGTATTAAGCGGAAACATTAATACACATGTGGTATGTAAATAACTAGGTCCCTAGTAGCCTTTTTACTAGTCAATTGAGATCAACAGATGATCAAGGTTTCCTGATCATGGAATTGGACGTCAATTGATAATGGAGTCATATCATTAGGTGAATCATGTGATGGACACACCCAATATATATAGGACGTAGTACTCACGCCTTCGACCGTGAGATCATATTTAATTGCTATTTCTGGAAGGTACTTTGATTGCATCAAACGTCACTCCTTACATAGGGTGACAATAAAGGTGTCCCTCTCGGGTATCCGAAGGAAATATGTTGAGGCGTATGATCAAGAGCGGGATTTGCCAATCCGTATAGCAGGACAGATACTCTGGGCCCATTCGGTGAGATTACATTAATGAGCTTGCAAGCATGTGACTAGGTCACGAGGATGTAATATCACAGACGAGTAAAGATAGTATTGTCAGGTAATGAGATCAAGCTCGGTATTGTGATGCCGGAGATCGAGTCTCGGATAAACTAAGTATCGCCAGGCAAAAGGTTTGATACTTGACGTCTAAGGTTCAAATGACAAATATATTCGTGGACACACAGGGGCTATCATGGGTATCCACGACCCCGCTGTTAGTCATTGATCGGAGAATGATACGTCTCAAACGTATCTATAATTTTTGATGTTCCATGCTTGTTTTATACCAATTGCTACATGTTTTGCATCTACTTTATATCACTTTTATACATTTTTTGGGACTAACCTATTAACAAGATGCCGAAGTGCCAGTTCCTGTTTTCTGCTGTTTTTGTATTCCAGAAAAGCTAGTCTGGAAATATTCTCGGAATTGGACGAAACTACACGGGAGTCCCTATTTTACCAGAACTCACCTGACGGAGCAAAGGAGCAGCAGAGGAGGGCCACCAGGGCCCACACGCCACCAGGGCGGGCCCCCCTTCTGCCGCGCCCTGGGTGGTGTGGGCCCCTCGGGGTCCGCAGCCGCCGCCCTTTCGCCTACTTATTCCCCCCGACGCGAAAACCCTAAGTACCTGAGCAAATATCCACGAAAAGTTCCAGAGACGCCGCCGTCGTCAACCCTAGCTCGGGAGGGTTCAGAACCTCTTCCCGGCACCCTGCCGGAGAGGGGAATCGTCACCGGAGGCTTCTACATCGCCATGCCTGCCTCCGGAGTGATGCGTGAGTAGTTCATCCTTGGACTACGGGTCCATAGCAGTAGCTAGATGGTTGTCTCTCCACTTTGTGCCATCATGTTTAGATCTTGTGAGCTGCCCTACATGATCAAGATCATATTATTGTAATGCTACATGTTGTGTTTGCTGGGATCCGATGAATATTGAATATTATGTCAAGTTGATTATCAATCTATCTTATATGTTATTTAAGATCTTGCATGCTTTCCGTTACTCGTAGATGCTTTGGCCAAGTAGATGCTTGTAACTCCAAGAGAGAGTATTTATGCTAGATAGTGGGTTCATGTCTCCGTTTAACCTGGGACAGTGACAGAAAGTTCTAAGGTTGTGGATGTGCTGTTGCCACTAGGGATAACCTAACGATGCTATGTCCACGGACATATGTGTTTGTTTACATTACGCACTTTACTTAATGCAATTATCCGTTGCTTGCAACTTAATACCAATGGGGGACTCGGATGACAACCCGGCGGTGGATTATTAGTCATAGATGCTGTTGGATAACGATCTATGTATTATGTCGTAATGCCCAATTAAATATCATAGTAGTCAACATGTCATGTATATGCATTGTCATGCGCTCACTATTCGTCAATTGCCCAGCTGTAATTTGTTCACCCAACATGTTAGTTATCTTTTATGGAGAGACACCACTAGTGAACTGTGGACCCCGGTCCATTCTTTTACACTGATTAAACAACCACAAACTGCAAACTGTTCCTTTTTCATTCTCTGCAATTTAATACTCATTTTCCACACCATACGTTTAATCCTTTGTTTTCAGCAAGCCAGTGAGATTGACAACCTCACTGTTTCGTTGGGGCAAAGTAGTTTGATTGTGTTGTGTGCAGATTCCACGTCAACAGTCCAGACTCCCTCAACACTATTTTTCTGGCGCCGTTGACAACCTTCTGAAGAGTTGCTGCTCCTACTGGTTCGATAACCTTGGTTTCTTTCTGAGGGAAAACTTGCTGCTGACTACATCATACCTTCCTCTTGGGGTCTCCCAACGAACGTGTGTTTCACGTCATCAAGCTATTTTTCTGGCGCCGTTGCCGGGGAGTGAAGCACTTTTCAGCAGACTCCTATCTCCCCTTCGACGCCTATTTTTCTGGCGCCGTTGCCGGGGAGACAGCAGTCTTCTGCAAGGGGAGTTTCACGCTTCCAATCTCTTTACTTTGTTTTTGTCTTGCTTAGTTTATTTTATTTTATCTTGTTTGCTTTCAATTATCAAAAACACAAAAAAATTAGTTACTTGCATCTAGTTTATTTTCTGTTTGGTTTTTATTATTTCATCATGCTTCTCCCTAAGTACACTTTAAAAGAAATATCTGTGGGTAGTGGGTCTATCATTGGAAGAGATAACATTGAGGAATTCTTGAATCATGTTAGTATGGTTAAAGATTTTGAAGATAGATCCTTGGTAGAACTTGCTCCAAATTATGAAATTGCTACAGCTTCTCTAGTTCACATGTTGGAAGCTCGTTTGTCAACCTTAGTCCCATAATGCAGCACATGTTTCTAAAACTCCATGATACTGAAGATGGTGAAAAGAAAGATTTTGTTTTAGAAACCCTACTTAAAGAATTTGGTGATGTTGCTAGGGAAGCTAGAAAAGTTTTTATTAAATACAAGATGCTTGGTTATTGTATTGACGTTGTTAATACACTTGAAAAACTTGAAAAAGAGAGGCTCAAGTACACTAAGGAAACTAATGGTGAGGGGGAAGTTAAAATACCTATACCTTTTAAGCTTATAGGAATGCAGGAGGCACTAGAAAAGAATTTTGATTGGATTGTTCCTGAGAACCCATTTGATGAAAATGATGAGCCTAGAGGTATTGAGAAAGGGAATTCCGAAACTACATAGACAAGATAAATTGCATTGTTGAGAAAACTTCCGACCTCTGTTGATGCTTCTTCACTTGGTAATACTTGATGCATGCTTTGTGCCTAGCTAAAAGGCGTTAAAGAAAAGCGCTTATGGGAGGCAACCCATTTTATTTTTCTGCAATTTTTCTTTTATTGAGTCAAGGAGTTTGTTTACTTCTGTAGCAACTCCTTTGTATCTTTATTTTCTCGCATTGTTGTGCCAAGAGTAGCCTCTAATGATAAGATGATGCTTAATTTTGATTGCTGCGCAGAAACAGATTTTTGCTGTTCACTGTACGAAATTCCTAAAATCACCAGATTGTTAAAAATCTGAAATTTTTGTGCGTAATCTTTATGAATGTCTGAAACTTTCATTAGTTCAGAGTTTCTCGATCTGAGCGTCGTAAGTGCCTCGAAAAAATTCGTCTTTGCGGACTGTTCTGTTTTAGACAGATTATGCCTTTTTATTTTTCGCATTCTCTCTTTTACTAGTGTTGAGTGAAATTCTTTTTTGGGTGGAAGAGCTTCACATAACATCAGTGGCTGTAGCTAATGTTTAAAGTAACAAATCATATTGCGTCTTTACAGAACATGTGAATTTTTGATTATGCACTAACCCTCTAATGAGATCTACTTTGAGTTTGGTGTGACGGAAGTTTTCAAGGGTCAAGAGAGAAGGATGATATAATAGGATCAAGAAGAGTGAAGAGCTTAAGCTTGGGGAGGCTCCCATGGATCTCCCCAGCATATTTCAAGAAGACTCAAGCGTCTAAGCTTGGGGATGCCCAAGGCATCCCCTTCTTCATCGTCAAAATTATCAGGTCATCTCTAGTGAAACTATATTTTAATTCTTTCACATCATATGTGCTTTTCTTGGAGCGTCTGTGTGCTTTTTATTTTCAGTATTGCACTTTTATTTTCAATAAAGCTTGACTGGACCCTAGCATTCTTGATTGGGAGAGAGACACGCTCCGCTTTTTCATGAGAATACTCCTATTCTTCACTTATATTTGTTGAGTATTCATATCTAGCGCTGTTCAGCTTTTAGCTCTTGTTTTCATGTATCTCTTGTCAGAGCTATTAGCTTTCTTTTGTAGAAAGTACTCTCTTGCTTCACTTATATTTGTTTGGAGAGTTGATGAAATAAATTGATTGGTGTTTGGTTGGTTCAGAAAATGTTGCATGTGGTAATTGGTATAAGGAAAAACTTGCTTAATCTTGTAGATCACTAAAATGGATAACTTGATGCTTGTCAATTGTTTTGAGTTAACAAGTAGATCATGATTAAATTGTGCATCACATGAGTTAAGCCTATTAGTGAAGAACTACCGTAAAGCTTGTTGAAAATTTGGTTTGCATCGGTGGTACCTCTAAGGTCTAGATATTTTCTAATAACAGGGTTTGGTTAACAAGGAAGACGGTATGAAGTCTTATAACGTTTGCAATATGTTTGTCATATAAAACTTGGTGTACGGGTTGATATTCTTGTTTGCTTACATAACCTTGCTAGCCTAAACTCTGTACTGAGAGGGAATGCTTCTCGTGCATCCAAATCCTTGAGCCAAAATCCATGCCATTTGTGTCCACCATAACTACCTATATGTGGTATTTCCTTGCCACTCCAAGTAAATTTTTCATGTGCTACCTTTAAATTATTCAAAATGTTATTATTCCCTTTTTGTGTCAATGTTTACTAGCTCATGAGGAATTAGTGTGGTTATTCTTTATTCTATTTGTCGAGTGGACTTTTACACCTGGACTAGTGGCATATACATCCGCTTATCCAATAACTTGCAAAAAGAGCTGGCAACGGGGTGCCCAGTCCCAATTAATTACAACTTTAACCAATTAATTCTCTTCACACTTTTGCCCTGATTCATCAGTAAGCAATGACAAACAGTGAAATACCTGAATGTGTGTAAACCAAAGAGAAAGAGGGATGATCTGCCTTGCTGGTAGAAATAACGTCCTTCATGGGAGCCGCTCTTAAAAGTCCGTTCGACAGGTAGAATACTGTTCTCACCCGCTACCATTCGTTGACAATTAACAAACACCTCTCAAAAATAGATACTCCTCCATGGTATGTGATTGATGGAAGGCACCCGAGGATTCGGTTAGCCATGGCTTGTGTTAGCAAGGTTGGGAGGAGTATCAAATATTTTATGCAATCTCTATATGCTTTCAAAAACCTAAAAGCTCTAGCACATGATTTAATCCCTGCTTCCCTCTGCGAAGGGCCTTTCTTTTACTTTTATGTTGAGTCAGTTTTCCTATTCTTTCTGTCTTCCACAAGCAAACACTAGTGTCAACTTTGTTACAACATGCGTTATATGCAATGTATTGGACTTGTTATACTACTTTGTGTTGACAATATCCATGAGATAAATATGTTGAAAGTTGAAGCAAATGCTGAAACTAAATTCTTCCTTTGTGTTGATTAAATACCTTTTATTAGAAACTATTGCTTTATGAGTTAACACTTATGCAAAACTGTTTGATGCTTGTCTCGAAAGTACTATTCATGAAAACGTTTAGCTTGTGTGATTCATTGTTTACTCATTATCTATTTGTAGCAAATTATAGACCATTGACTTGGATCACTTCATTCATTTACATGTGCCTTGCAATATTATATGATCAAGATTATGATAGTAGCATGTCACCTCAAAAATTATTTGTTTTTATCGTTTACCTACTCGAGGACGAGTAGGAACTAAGCTTGGGGATGCTGATACGTCTCAAACGTATCTATAATTTTTGATGTTCCATGCTTGTTTTATACCAATTGCTACATGTTTTGCATCTACTTTATATCACTTTTATACATTTTTTGGGACTAACCTATTAACAAGATGCCGAAGTGCCAGTTCCTGTTTTCTGCTGTTTTTGTATTCCAGAAAAGCTAGTCTGGAAATATTCTCGGAATTGGACGAAACTACACGGGGTCCCTATTTTTCCAGAACACCTGACGGAGCGAAGGAGCAGCAGAGGAGGGCCACCAGGGCCCCACACGCCACCAGGGCGCGGGCCCCCCTCTGCCGCGCCCTGGGTGGTGTGGGCCCCTCGGGGGTCCGCAGCCGCCGCCCTTTCGCCTACTTATTCCCCCCGACGCGAAAACCCTAAGTACCTGAGCAAATATCCACGAAAAGTTCCAGAGACGCCGCCGTCGTCAACCCTAGCTCGGGAGGGTTCAGAACCTCTTCCCGGCACCCTGCCGGAGAGGGGAATCGTCACCGGAGGCTTCTACATCGCCATGCCTGCCTCCGGAGTGATGCGTGAGTAGTTCATCCTTGGACTACGGGTCCATAGCAGTAGCTAGATGGTTGTCTCTCCACTTTGTGCCATCATGTTTAGATCTTGTGAGCTGCCCTACATGATCAAGATCATATTATTGTAATGCTACATGTTGTGTTTGCTGGGATCCGATGAATATTGAATATTATGTCAAGTTGATTATCAATCTATCTTATATGTTATTTAAGATCTTGCATGCTTTCCGTTACTCGTAGATGCTTTGGCCAAGTAGATGCTTGTAACTCCAAGAGAGAGTATTTATGCTAGATAGTGGGTTCATGTCTCCGTTTAACCTGGGACAGTGACAGAAAGTTCTAAGGTTGTGGATGTGCTGTTGCCACTAGGGATAACCTAACGATGCTATGTCCACGGACATATGTGTTTGTTTACATTACGCACTTTACTTAATGCAATTATCCGTTGCTTGCAACTTAATACCAACGGGGACTCGGATGACAACCCGGCGGTGGATTATTAGTCATAGATGCTGTTGGATAACGATCTATGTATTATGTCGTAATGCCCAATTAAATATCATAGTAGTCAACATGTCATGTATATGCATTGTCATGCGCTCACTATTCGTCAATTGCCCAGCTGTAATTTGTTCACCCAACATGTTAGTTATCTTTTATGGAGAGACACCACTAGTGAACTGTGGACCCCGGTCCATTCTTTTACACTGATTAAACAACCACAAACTGCAAACTGTTCCTTTTTCATTCTCTGCAATTTAATACTCATTTTCCACACCATACGTTTAATCCTTTGTTTTCAGCAAGCCAGTGAGATTGACAACCTCACTGTTTCGTTGGGGCAAAGTAGTTTGATTGTGTTGTGTGCAGATTCCACGTCAACAGTCCAGACTCCCTCAACACTATTTTTCTGGCGCCGTTGACAACCTTCTGAAGAGTTGCTGCTCCTACTGGTTCGATAACCTTGGTTTCTTTCTGAGGGAAAACTTGCTGCTGACTACATCATACCTTCCTCTTGGGGTCTCCCAACGAACGTGTGTTTCACGTCATCAGAGAACGGGTCTCGATCATGTCTGGAGTGATCCTGAACCGTAGGGTGGCACACTTAAGGGTAGGCAACGTTTATTTAGATTGGACGTAGAAGAGAAAATAGAGAGAAGAACACCGGAAGCGTTCCGGACATATCCGATGGAGTTCGGAGGGCGACGAAATGGTTTTCGGAGCCGGAATAAATTAGATAATATGTATTTAATATTAATTAATGATTAAATATATTTTTATTTGTTTATTTTCGAATTTATTGGCAGCCCAACCTTAAATGGGCCAACTCCGGAGGAGAAGGCCCATAAAGGGGGGAACTTCCCCCCAAGGGAGGCGCACCATGGAGGTGGCCGGATGTCCACTTGAGGCCCACCTAGGCTGGCGCACCAGCTGGTGGTGCGGCTGGTGTGGGAATAGTCCCACACCGCCAAGTCACCAAGCCTGACAGCCTCCCTCCTCCTTTAAATAGGGGTGCACCCATGCCTTGAAATTCATCCCAGAAATTCCTCTCTCTCTCTCTCACCTTCAGACGTGACTCCGCAATTGGGGTTGCGCTTTGGTCAAGGTTTTCTCCACCATACGCACTCCACCGTGCTACTGGTCTTCTTCGGTCCAAGTCTTTTGCTTCCGCTACTTTGCTGGATCGGAGCCCGGAGGTCGTCGTCTCCACCGTACGTGTGTAGAGCTACGAGGTGCTGCACGTGCGGCACTTGGAGGAGTTCGTCTTCACGACCTTGAGGTCGGCTACGTCGGCTTCATTGACAACGCTTGTGCGGGAGCGTAATCCCCGTTTTTTTCGGTCTACAAGGGTATGTACATCGATCTCCTCCGTTACGGTATATCTGCATAGTAATAGATTCTGGCTAGTTTAAGGTTATCGTTGTTAGGATTTTTTTTGTTTTCTGCCTACGATCCCCTTCATAGTAAGGGTAGACTTGGTCATTTGAGGGCTCATCCACTCCTCAGTCAAACGAGTAGGAGGATTAGAGCTTCAAGCCTCGTTCGAAGAGTTTGAGTTTTCGATCAGAGTGGGTGGGATTTTGACTTCGTCCCCGACAAGCCTCGTTCAGTCCAAGGTTCATGCTCAAACCTTTTGACGCTCTCCTAAAGTAGAATTAAGCCGCTCCAACGAGTCATCAATGTGTCAAGGCGAACTCTGTCTTAAGGATGATGTAACACACCTAACCGAACCATGTTGTTGAAATTGAACAACGGTTGATTAGGGGGTGTCTCGAGTAACGTGGTTGAGTAGCTGAAAGTGCATGTTGTCCCCATGCGTGGCTTTGGTAATTAATGACAATTCTTATGGACTAATGTTTGCATTGAGATATTCTTATAGATCTTGTCCATGGGAACAAAATTAGAGTTCATGTGTTGGACTCTAGAAGATTACATGATGATCAATGATCTATTCAAGGGTTTATATAAAGAATGGTCATGTGTGGAGAGCCGAGCTTATTGCAAGTGTGGCTTGGAAAATAAGATTGAGTGAACATTCATGATTATCTCCAAGCCATCATATATTAAGAGAAGAAGATGAGAAGTGCAAGTTCAATATGATCCATCTCGGAAGATATCATTTGATTGAAGCTTGAAATGGGTACATGAAGACGGAGCTAAGCAAGACTCTCCCATAATGGAGTATGGGGGAGTATGTGGAGAAGTCTTCATCAAGCATGTGCTAGCAAGCACGATCAAGAAAGGTGTTCGAACTTGGGAGTGTCAAGATCGTCATTGTCTAGCTGAAGTGGAATGCTCAAGGCGAAGGTATGATCTTGATAGGTTTTCTTTTGTACCGGTCTCATGCTTTTGAGGAGACCGGGTTATAGGATCGATAGCCGTACTATCAAGAGAGGATCTCGAGTGAGTAACTTGATCGCATCTTTGTGGAGAGCTCAAACCTTTGCATACTTGGCATATCATCTTTCTTGGCTCTTATCTGGCTTTTATCCATGAGAATTTAGAGCTTGTGTTCATCTCCATATCAAGATTTAGTTTATCAAAACGGATTTCATATAAATATCTTGTTGCGTTTTTTATGTTGGAGGTTTTATCGGTTTGTCTTTTTCTAAGAGAGGTCAAACTCTTTTCCTTTGGTTTCTCCTCACATGTTGGACTATGATGTTTCTCTGCATAATCATGTAGAGCTCGTTGTTGTGATTCCAATGAGCCAAAGATCATAAAAAACGGAGTTCGGATCCAAAAGTTATTGCCGTTTTGGTGTTTGGTGTTACTGCTGTTTTCCAGAGGCGGTAGTACCGCCCGTGGTACCGCCGGTGCAACCCGAAGTCCATTTTAGTGGTACCAGGGGCGGTAGTACCGCTCCCTGGAGCCTGTTTGCAGCCTTTTTTCTTGTCCTAACTTCCCAGAGGGCGGTAGTACCGCCCCGGCGTGAATCTGCACCCAACGGTTGGATCATTGGGTGACCTATTTAAGGGGTCTTCTTCCCCAATGGTTCCCCAAACTTTGAGCAAGTTTTGACCTCCATTGTTGACCTCCAAAAGTTTGCTATCTCTCAATCCCTGCCATAATTCTTGCATATCTTTGAGGGAAAAGTGAGAGGAGATCTAGATCTAATTTTCACCAATCCATCTCTCCTCTAAGTGAGGGGAAGTCTCTGATCTAGATCTTGGAGTTCCATTTGTTGAGTTCTTCTTTGTTCTTCCTCTCTTCTCCCCCATAAGCATTAGTTGCTTTTGGTGGGATTTGGGAATGAAGGACTTGAACACTTGTTGTGTTCTTGCCATTGCATTTGGTGCATCGATTTGTGCTCTTCACGAGGATTCGTGGAAATTGAAAGTTTGTGAGCTTGTTACTATTCGACCCTAGACGGTTTGTGGTTTTCTTGGGAGCCTCCAACTCAGTTGTGGGTTGTGTCTCAAGATTGTTGTAAAGGCTCCGGATTCTGCCATGAAGGATTCCGATAGTGGAAGGTGAACCAAGCCATTGGGTGAGGTTCATCGGAGAATACGGTGAGGCCATTTGTGGCGTTGAGTAAGCCTGTTGGGACGAAAGTCACACCCCTCCAACGAGACGTACTCCCCTCAAAAGGAGAAACTCGGGAATACATCATCGTCTCCGCGTGCCTCGGTTATCTTTATACCCGAGCTATTTACTTATGCAAGTGGATGGTAGATCCGAACGAACCTGAAGAGGACATCGCCGGGAAGCATCGACGTCGAAGTACATTGCACCCCGGATACCCACACTATGGAGGAGACCAAAACCAGCTCCGCCACCCGCTACGAAGACTCCTCAAGTAACTCAGACAATGCCTCCAAGGAGTGAATGACGCCAAAGTGCCGCCGCTGGGTCCGGCGAGCCGTACCTAGGGTTTCCCCTGTTTCTCAAGGAGGACCACGGTCTCCGGTCATGACGACGCCTTCAAGAAGGGGACGACACACGCAGGTATCGCCGCCGTCAGCGTGAAGCGGGGATTTCTCCCTGACCTGACCGTCACACCCACAAGGTCAAACGAGATAGCGGCAAAACGGAGACAGAGGCCCAACATCGCAGAGAGGCGATCCTTGTGGAGTCGTTGAAGAAGAAAAGGAAGTCGGCCACGCCGACCTCACAACAGCCACCAGCGGCCAAGTCGAGCTGAGAAGGCTCGACCTACCATGGCGTGGCCCCACCTCGCGTTGGTAGCCGGGGGCATCCGGCGTGGCCACCATCAGCAGCTTTCGGGCAGCGACACGGCCCGCGGCGGCAGGGCCGCACAAGCCCATCCGACCCGCAGAGATGCAGCATGATCCGCCGCCTCGCAGCAGCGTGGCTGCGCCACTCCACCGGGCGCCGCCAAGCTCGCCACCTCGCTGGCCCTACCACGCCACCACCGCCGCCACGCTCCACTAGACCTCCGCAGCGCCAGCCCCGACGAGAATGCCTCCTCTCGGCGCGAAGACTCGACGTTGGGGCGCGCCCGTCCTGACCTCTGTCTTTGATGGCCGGGCGCCGCCACCGCCGCCGGCTAGGGGATCACGAGGTTGGGGCCTTTTTTTTGCTAGGGTTTGGGTGGCCTCAAGAGTCGCTCGCGCGAGTGACCCGGGAGGCGTGTGGGGGGGGGGGGGGGAAGAAATCCACTTCGGCACATGGGAGTATAGGCTCGTGCCACCACCCGAAAAAACATTCGAAGATGTTATAAAATTCCGATTTTTTTTGAAGCGTACATCTTGACAATATGTGTGTGCATGTCAAGTTCTGCGAAAAACCAACATTTTTTATGCCATGTGTAAATAAGACCAAAAACGTCTCGTTAAAAGCCTTTTGGAGCACCAAATTTTGTATTTTGTTCACGACACAAAATATGTCGGTTCTCCGTGAACTGACTTTTTAAGTGCATATAATATCGTGATGTGCACGCGATTTTGTTTATCGTAGTATCTTGACTTTTTAAAATCGGTTCAAAACAAAATTTTAAAACCGGGAGCATAGCCAAAACGTCTCTCTCATGCTTCTCTTTGAATTTGCTCTCTTTCCTTCCACATATTGCTTGTGAGTTTGTCTAACATGATACTCCCTCTGTCCAAAAATTCATGTATATATACATTCACTTTGAGCAAACTTGAGACACTTATTTTGGGACTGAGGGAGTATTCGTGTTTATCTAAGGTGTGTAGAATCACCTAGAATTCAATTTTTCGATAAAGTGAGTTTTATTACTTAAAAGGTTTAAATATTACACCCAGCCTCTACATACCTAGAACTCAATTTGCTGATTTAGGATTCAAATTTAGAAATCTCCTATAGCCGCCACAATCAAATGCTGTTGCTTTTCAAATCAGCTTGTCCCTCTAATTGGAAACGAGCCCCGACGTCTAGACCCCTCCGTCTCGTTTAGGGTTCATTCCCACCACTACTGCTGGGTCTCGTATCTCCCCTCCTCGACTTATCCCCATGGGCAAGTCCGGCGCCAGAAAGAAGAAGCCCTCGCCTTCCGCCGCCGCCGCCACCGCCACCACCACCAACACCACCGCCAAATCGCCCCCGCCCGCAGCCGAGCAGAAGGCTCCGCCGTCCGTGCCCCCCGTAGCGAACGGGGCGGCGCAGCACCAGGTCCAGGTGGACCCGGGCGTGCTCCTGCGCCGCGCGCACGAGCTCAAGGAGGAGGGCAACCGCCTGTTCCAGTCGCGCGACTACCCCGGCGCGCTGCGGCAGTACGAGCTCGCGCTCCGCCTTGCCCCGCGCGGCCACCCCGACCGCGCCGTCTTCCACAGCAACCGCGCCGCCTGCCTCCTCCAGCTCCGCCCCGTCGACCACAAGGCCGTCGCGGAGGAGTGCTCCCTCGCGCTCCAGTCCGAGCCGCACTTCCCGCGGGCTCTCCTCCGCCGCGCCCGCGCGCTCGAGGCGCTCGGCCGCTACGAGCTCGCGCTCGCCGACACCCTCGCGCTCCTCGCCCTCGACCCCGACCACCGCGACGCCGTCGACCTCGCCCATCGTCTCCGCTCCCGCATCTCTTCATCCTCCTCCTCCACCACCCGGCCTCCGCTGCCTCCGCCCACGAACCCACCAGCCGCCCCTCCCCCGCCGCCCTTGGTGCCTCCGCCGTTGTAGCCGGCCTTGGCCCGTCCCTCCCTTCCCGCCCCTTCCCCAAGAAACAATCGCCTCCGTCGCCTCCTCCGCAGCAGCAGCAACCAGGTCCGGCGATGTCTAAATTTAATCCCTCGCCAGCGCCCAAGTTGGTGCCTTTCTCCAACTCCCCGTCATCTTCTGCCAAGGCTTCAATCGCTGATGTTTCCCAGAAGACTGTGCCAGCACTGTCAGTACCCTCATCCCAACCAGTGACGCGGACAGCGCTCATTGACAGGAAGGTTGTGACGAGATGGAGGCCTCTCAAGCTGGTGTACGGCCATGACATTAGGCTTGGGCAGATGCCGGAAAAATGCACCTTCCAGACGCTCCGGGAAGTTGTGTCGCAGCGGTTCCCATCATCCAAGGCGGTGCTGATGAAGTATAAAGATGCTGATGGGGATCTAGTTACCATCACTTGCACAGCAGAGCTCAGATTAGCTGAGGCATGTGGTGTTGACACTGATGTAACTGAAGGTGATAATAAGCTCCCTGTGTTGAGGCTGCACATTGTTGAAGTAAGCCCAGAGCAGGAGCCTCCTCCGCCAACAGAAGAGCTGAAGCTGGAGGAGGAGTTGTTGATTACCGGTGAAGATAGCTCTTCACAAACTTCTGCAGAGGTAACTAATGCTGAGGTGACAAAGCCAGATCTGGAGAACGGGGTTGCTGAACAGGGCACTCTGACAGGGAAGAAAGATTGTGGCCATGCTGAGTGCAAGGAAGCTGAGATTGATGATTGGTTGCTTCAGTTTGCAGAGTTGTTCCGAAACCAGGTTGGGATTGATGCTGATGCACATCTGGACCTTCATGAACTGGGAATGGAGCTGTGTTCCGAAGCACTTGAGGAAACAGTGACCAGCGAGGAGGCCCAATCCCTTTTTGAGATGGCTGCAGCAAAATTCCAGGAGGTTGCTGCCTTGGCATTATTTAACTGGGGAAATGTGCATATGTGTGCAGCAAGGAAGCGCATCCCTCTTGATGAATCTTCTCCAAAGGAAATCATGTCTGCTCAGCTCCGCACAGCATATGATTGGGTGCGAGAGAGGTATGCTCTTGCAGGGCACAAGTACGAGGAGTCCCTGAAAATCAAGCAAGATTTCTATGAAGGGCTTCTTGCTTTAGGCCAGCAACACTTTGAGACTGCAAAGCTTCATTGGTCATTTGCATTGGCAGACAAGGTTGACCTGTCTACGTGGGATTCTTCAGAGACATTCAAGCTTTTTGATAGTGCTGAGGAGAAAATGAGGGCTGCAACAGAGATGTGGGAGAAAGTAGAAGAACAGCGAATGCTAGAGTTAAAAACACCTGGTGCGAGTGAGAAGGATGAGGTATTGAAAAAAAGAAGAAAACAGCACAGTGCTGATGGTCAAGGGGAGTTGACACCGGATGAGGCAGCTGAGCAGGCAGCGGTAATGAGGCAACAGATTCACCTATTCTGGGGCAATATGCTTTTTGAGCGCTCTCAAGTGGAATTCAAACTTGGTGTTGGTGATTGGAAGAAGAATCTCGATGCTTCTGTCGAAAGGTTTAAGCTGGCTGGCGCTTCAGAATCAGATATCTCCACAGTGCTGAAGAACCATTTTTCCAATGCAGTTTCTGAGTGCGAAGAGAACAAAATATTGCCTTCAGGCACTGAAAACTCCCAAACAAGCGACATCATTGATGATGAGTCTTGGTTGAAAGCTAAGTTCTCATTGTTTAAGCTAAGATGAAATCGATGTGTCGCGCATTCTATTGTTTGATAGGCCTTATTTGTTCTTCATAACATCTTCGTGGCATTGTACCATGACCACCAATTTAGGGATGATTAGCATACTGAGTTTTTTTTATATGCAGAACTGGTTACTGGTGTGAACTTCACATGAACATCTTGATAATTGTTGCAACGTGTCTTATTCTTGATGAATTCTTGGGCCAGTTCGGTATATAATGGGAGATTTTTGAACATCAGATGAACCACTGTCAGACTGTTCGTAATTGATGTTCTGTAATCTAATTTTTGTTTTACTTTTTTTAAAGAATATTGATAGTGCATGTTCCAGTCTCTGAAATACCATTGCAGTATATATAGTTACTAAACCTTATCCATAATTTTGCGAAGCATTTGATATAGATTGCGACACCTCGGAGTGTCTTAAAGTGCGTTTGGTTCCCCAACAAAATCAGTTATAGCCTTTCTCAGCTAGGGTAGGCGTTTGGTACCGGAATAAAAACTTGCTTTCGAGCACCAACTAGCCTCGTTGGGCCAGAATAGTTATGTTTCTTCGTTCTATCAAGTGTGCCTTTGATTGGATTGGCTCCAGAGAAACAGGAAAACATATTGCTTTCAGTTTAGCTAATTCTTGTCATCTCCGTTGACTAATTGCATGTCCTATAACTCTGGGTTTTCTTTACTCCATATAATACAAAGGGGATCGGCACATCTGTGCATTTGAGAAAGAAAGCCACATAATGTCTAATGTAGTACGTGTGAGCGCTAGGCTTCACGCGCCCCGAGCCACGAACAAAATGAAAGAAATGGAGAAGGGAGCAACCAACCGAAGGACTAACTAGTAACTATACAAATGCTACACCCTTCGTGCTAGCAATGGCCAGCAAACAACTACCAGCAAACCAGCATCAAAATCACAAACATTGAGTGGCTAGATTATATTACCTATTTTGTTCTATTGAACCCCTATCCAGCAATAATTTTAATTCATCCAAGCTTATGGAGATTACAGGCTGAAGGATATAATGCCATTGCAATAACAGAGAGGTGTGTTGCAATGCAGTGACGGCTCTGATGAGTTGGATACAAGATGCTGGTAGTTGGTATGTTTCTTCCCAGTGCAGCCCACCTGTATTTATATGAACTTAATTGCATACTTGCATATCTTTAGTTAATGCTTTCCAACTTTTTGTAAAAATCTTTTCTTGTGATGCCTCCTTATTTTGTTAGTGTAACTGACATTGTCTGTTTGGTGGTCACTGTCAAAAGGTGTAGTCGTGGTCCTCTTGTATGAAGGAAATCTGGTATAAAAATATATTATGAAGTCCATTAAACTCTAAAACCGGTCACTTTGCAGCCCTCCATTGTTAAAACCGGTTCATAGCAGCCCCTTGTCTAAACGCGCCCTGGTTTTGGCTGATTTGTCATGCACATGTTCAAGTTTGATTGGCATGGCATTCAGGACACTGTACAGAGCAAAAATCTGCATTACTATTATCTAAAGTTTGATGTTGATTTTGCACCATTTTTGTAGTTAAGGATATTTCTTGGCCGTGGCAATAAGCCAATAATAGATCAATGTTTTTCCATGAAGAATTTAATGCTGCTCACAGATGCTCCAAGATAGCAAATCGGTGTAGCCACAGTACACTGATAGTATTTTTGGGCTCTTCTTAACAAGGTAACAGAGTTTGCAGTCAGTCTCAGTCCAGGGTGTCAAATAAATTGTGTTAGAGTAGCTGATGTTTAAAGTACTGCCATACACTTGAATTTTCCGTTCACAGTACATATTTTGGCTAATGTCTCAATGAAGTATAGATTTGTGGGTTCCTTAAAGGAGCCCAGTTGTCAGCTGAAGATTTTTTTTTGTAGTTTTCTTTATGGGATTTCTGCTTGATAAAACTTTAATTTTCATAGCCCTATTGTCTTCCTGCTTGACAAATACAAAATTTGCTGTATGGGATTTCCCTTATTTTCTAATTTTCGGTTTTATCTTTCATATCTTGTGTACGGTATTACCCTTTGTTTCTCCCAGCACAAATTGAATTTGTACTTCAGTTTTCAAAAATCTATGAATGGTAAGTTATGAAGTAGTTATTCTCCTTCTGAAAAAATTCATGTTTACTTGATGAAAAAATATGTATAGTTTTGCACTAAAAAAATGACTGATTAATTTGCACCGTTGTACCTTCATGACTGATTATTTTGCACTATACATTTATTTTAATTTCATTCTGGTTATTCATCTAACTACTAATAGGCTGGCCCACTTGTTAATCATTGTCCTGGGTCCTATCGATCATCGGCTATGAACAGTTATTTGTATTGTTATGTGAAAACATGCGCGTGTTTTCTTTTCTTTTTCGAGACTAAACATGTGTAGCTGTATAAAATGCAAACTGAAATGTGCCTTTGATAGCCATGCCAAAGTTGATGTAGGTCCCCTTAGTCATTGGTGGGGAACAGTTGTTCAGTTTATTGAATGTTATACCAAACATGCTTTACTTTTTCGTGGGAAAACATGCGTAGCTGTATGAACAAATTTAAATGCGTATGCCTTTAGATAGTTATGCCAAAATTGATGTAGTTTACTCTATACTAAAATGGACTAACATTATTGCAGCTCTCCGGCGAAGTTGTGACTCTCACCAAATCATGGATCTATGATAATTTGCGCCATGTGGTAACATGCGCTCAGCTTAAGTCGATTGTGTAGTATGGACACATGAAACGTTTAATTGCCATTGTGTTCCCAGTCACTGCACATGTGCCCTAACCTCTGTAGATTTTGTGGAGGCCTCCCAGTCACCCCGTTTGCTAACGTCAGTGTATCCGGAAGATATGCCTAAGGATGTTAAGTGGCGCCATTTAATGATCATTCAATCCCACTTATTGGTCCAACAAGTCAAAAACGTTTTTTTTCTGGAAAAAATGACCTACGAGCTAACTAAACGGGATCTGTGGGTGCCGTTTATGTGCCATTTACATCCCTAGATATGCCTGCCAGCCACTGACTGCGACCAAAACTCAACGAAACAGAACTCTTGGCTAGATAACGCCTCACTGTTTGCTTCCCAGCCTTCATGATAAGATTGCATTGCTTCGAAGCCTCAATCCTGATGGCGGACCTCTTCCAGACTTGCAGTTTAACTTTTTTCAGGCGGAAGAATTTCCCAGATATTTGTCTCCAAGTTCTTGTCAAGCTTCAGACAGTCTGAAGCCACATGAAAAAATTCTTGACAAATTCTTAACTTCCCGGTGAGCCATGAATCTGTGGTGGTGGGCTGGTGTCTGCTTCAGTCATGCCTCCTGGACTTGCAATCTACCTCGCCGCTGAAGCTCGTGGAGCATGAGCAGTGCAGCGGAATCCATAGTGCTCTTCTTATCCGCGAATCTCTCTCCTTTGAGGCTGATCACATCGCTATTTGGTATGTTCAGTGTTACGGTTGAAGCAAAGAAGAACCCTTGAAGCGCAGCCTTCGCACAGCTAGTGGAAAAGGGAAAAAAAGATAAGCTGGTTATTTCACAGTTTGACGCAAGTTACCTGCAAGGACAATCATCAGTCATCACAGCCAGAGATCAGAACGAGGCAAGAGTACCTTGGCTCTACTTTCACATCAAAGTAAGGCACTGGCCATTGTAACCTTTTGCAGAGCTCATGCAGCGCTGCACGAGGCCCCCCTTTACTCGTTTTCACCAGAACGTGCACTGCGTAGGTATACACACAGTTCTGCTGAGTCGATAGGGTTGATGTCCATATGCTAGGTCTGGACATGAACGAAGAACTCGTACTTGGGAGAACAAACAAAACGAAGCGAAAACATACCTGGTTTATCAAGGCTAGCAGCTACCTCTGAACCATCTGATTTCTTTACGCTTGTTGGTGTTGGTGTTGGAGGCTGTGTGTCCATTGCATCAAACAAGTCCTTACAACGTTCTGCAGCACCGCCTTGCTTCTGTAATTGTTGCGTCCCGCTTCCAGTCTTGGGGGTTGCAAGTCCTTCAACCTGCAAAAGGAAATTGAATACCGAGGGGTTGAACTGGGACCTTAAGCAGCCACCTTAACAAACCCATGTGAAAATAGCCAAGCATAAAAAAGAAAGGTTATACCTCAAGGTCCATGAGTAACATGGAAGCTGCGTGTGCTTTAGCATCTTTTTTGCTCTTGCCACAACTTCGCCTGACAAGGAGCTTCTCCTTGAGTTGGACATCCAGAGTAGCCACTATTTTCTCTCCATCTGCACAGTAGTTAGTTTCTAGAAAGTACCCATTCTTGCCGCACCATTCGAGAAGCTCTCTGAAAGGAGGCAACTCCAGGTTCGCAGGCATGACAATAGGGGAAAGAAGAGGTTTGAAAACACCCCAAACTACATCCAAATCAAGTTTGGCATCTATAAGAATTGCGCCCGCGATACTTTCTACGATATCGCCTAGAACCTGCACGAAAAAAAAAGACAAGTAAAAAGGTGCATGATCAAGTATACTGGTGCATGGTGATTCTAGGAAATGAAACAAAAGTGTATAACAATGGTAAGACCAATAAGTTAAAAGTGTGACTGATAATCTATCTAGGCCATCTTGAGTTAATCACACAAGTCAAAAGAAAAGGAGGAGAAACATACTTTAGGCCCACTTAATGCCACATCTGATAAAAGTTTGGTTTTGTCCATGGAAGAATTTTCCAAACTATTCGCATATTCAGTAATTTGGTGTGCTAATATTCCACAAGAATGCTGGAGAAACTGATAGAGTTTATGCTTTACTGCAACTTGTGCAAAATTTTCATTGTTTACTGATGCAGACCGTAAATCTGTCAACTCCCCCTCATCAGTGTCTTTATGAGTATTGAAAAGATGCCGTGTTAAGAGAATATCCAAGACATCATCGCCAAGGAACTCCATCCTCTGAAACAAAGAATGTTGAGTGTTTTGTGGTAGAGAAATTGCATAATGAAGATTAAAAGACAACAGTATGGCTAACAAGCTAAATGAAGTTTCTAGGATATAAAATTAACCAATACCTGGTAGGAGTATCTTTCTGCGGATTGCTGCTGTGACGGGTGGGTAAGAGCTTCTAGCAGAAGGCCTTTCACCGAAAATGCATAGCCTAGTTTTGCTTCAAGCATTTCAATTACACCAATTTTCGGAAGATAAGTGTTCACAGGTGCCCTAAAGATGGCCTGGATAATCAATTCTTCCTCAATTTCAGTATCAACGCCGAGCCATTTGAGAACAGCCAGAGCTGCTCTTAAACCACCTCCTACGTAGTATGCACCGATTACGGCTTCAACACAATCAGAAATTGTTTTGGAACACATCCATCTGTGTCCTTTATCAGAGTCCCGGCAAATTGTAACAATAGGCCTCTCATCAATAACATGAACATCCTGAGTTACGTCCTCAGAATCTACTGGGCAATTACAAGGAACAGGGTGAATCGAGAGCTCTCCCGGTGCAAGCCATCGGCGAGGATCAAATGCAGCATCACGTATGTAACCCTATGAATCACATGGATGCCACCAGTTATGGGATTAGTCTGTGATAGTGTTAAAGATCAAATGAAAATGCAACATTTGTACAGTTTTCCCAGAATGATACATAATTTACTTTGTATTTGTGTTCAATTCCAAACCCATAAAGTGCAGCATTAGATATTATATCAGCCCTGCTGGATGATAACTGCCCCTCGTCCTTATCAGGAAATTTCAGGAGAAGGTGACAACTCACGGCATACTTCAGCACAGAATCTCCCAATAATTCTAGACGCTCCATGGAGTAGTCTTCAGAGCATCGAAGTGTTGTAATAGCTTCTAGAATCTGGAGAGAATGTGCAAATTGATTATGTTCATTTCAAGAAAATAACAAATATATGAATAGAATTGACCAATGTCGATTTCTTACCAGAAAGCTTGATATATTTGAACCGTCATATGAAATTTCACTTCTTAGTTGACTGGCTAGCATTAATGTCTCTATACGATGCATCAAAGATGGTAACAGATAAAATGCTCTCAAGATGTCCTCAGATAGATTAAGGAGAATTAGCAACTCTGGGGGCATGTGAACACAGCTGTCCATCTTATTAACATGTGATGTGCCATTTATCTTCGCATGGTTACCTAGAAAAGCAGCAACCAAAAAACGAATGATTGGAACAGGCTCATAGAAAAATAAAAAAACAAACATGAAGAACAAATGATAGGCTATATAACGAATGCACCTGTCCTAAATGAACTTATTTTCAATAATGTTTAACATATGAAAAATGAAGATAATTTATGCAATAATTCTTCAACGAACTACAAAGTTCTTGAAATTGGAACTGGCTACAGAGGGGAAGACAAGTACCTTCATCTTTGAATTTTGAGGAAAGAAGGTTGTGAGGTCGATGACTGGGTTTCAGCACTAGTAATGGCTGTGTAGGATGACGAAGAACTATGCCATACCTGCACATCAAATACATTAATCGAAACTGAATTGAATATATCTATGCTTGGGAAAGAACATAATTGTACACACAACAAACATACGTTTTTTCAAAGTACTCTGTAAAGGTGTTGAACGTTGTTTCTTTCTTATCTGATACACCATCGAATGTGCTAGTGGCAGATAAATTAGCAACACGAAGAGCAGTATATATCCTCCCTGTGTGAACAGCCAGCACTACCACATTTTTAAGGTCATGAGCCTTACATGACGTGTTAGCTAGATGAATCAGATCTCTATCGTTTTGGTCAAAATCAAGTATTCCTGGTATGATCATTTTGTCTTCATAATAAATCTTTCTCAAAAATTTGACAGCTGTAACGGCTTCATCGATGACTTTCCAGTTAATGCAAGAAATGCCATGAGAGTCCAGAGTAGGTTTAATAGGTAAAATAAGATACATTTTTGCATTATTCCAGATCAATGCATCATTTTTATTGAAAATAAACTCCCTCGGCACGTCAGACGATTTTGATCCAGTGAACAACTTTCCGAACAAACCATTGAACATTAGTGCTTGAAATAGCTTTGCTTGCTCCATCTAACAAAGAAAAACAGAAGAAATCTTTCATATTAAACAAAAGCAAAGGAGGAACAGACGTAGCAAGAAGAATACACAAACTTGAGCAGACCTGTTGAACATCCAACTCGAGAAGGCTGCAAGGAGAGACTGAAGCTTTGACCATCTTGTCATGAAGATACAGATCAACATCCAAATTAGCAGCTTCATTTGCTATAGTTGTGTTCATTAACAGAACAAAATCAGAATACATCTGACCAACTTGATCACAAGAAAAATTCAACTTATAGCCTTGAAGCTTAACAACATTTTTCTCCAATGCCCAGGTACCAGACAAGGCACGTGCTCCAGTTGTACCATGCAGCTCCTTTCGTTTGGTTGTACCTTCGAGAAGGTAATAACAGATATTCATCATAAATTTAGGTTACTTCTTTACCAGGATTATCTTAGGAAACAATATTGCAAAAAATCAGCTCTACTATATATGACATGTTTTTAGAGCTTAGCAATCACGTACCAACACCATCACTAGATGAGTTAGCAGTTGTTTTTATCGAGATTCCTGGCAGTGGCTTTCCAACAGCTGGACAAAGGAAGTCATCAAGTACTCCCAGTAGATGCAGCTTCTTACATGCATCAAGACAAACGAGTTGTTTTGCCTTCAGCTTGCTTCTTGCTTTTGGACCCCGTAAAGGTGGCAACACATCACTAGATGGTAGTGTTAATATACACACAAAACCATCACCCTGATCGATGGAATCAAACGAAGGTCTTGTATTGTAGTACCTGCGACATGAGTGCAAATGTAAGAACATAAAACTAAGGTCCTCAACACAAAAATAAAAACAATCGGCTATACCAATAAATCTGCTATATGTGTACACATTGTTATTTGAAATTTGATGACCATACTTGTACTTTGGAAGCTTGTTGCAGTATTGGACGATGGCACCAATGCTAGAATCGGCAGTTACTTTTGCGCCTGTTGAGCCTACGAGGTATTCATTTTATTTTATTTTGAACGGGAAGAAACCAGGGAGTAGATCCTCGGAATCTCTGTTCAAAGCAGTGTCATCCATGGAGGTCTTGCTTCTTAGAATGGCAGATACCAACTTATTTTGTTTCGCATTTCCCCTGTAAAAAGCATCAA
This sequence comes from Poa pratensis, assembly GCA_947311845.1. Classification (NCBI taxonomy): domain Eukaryota; kingdom Viridiplantae; phylum Streptophyta; class Magnoliopsida; order Poales; family Poaceae; genus Poa; species Poa pratensis. Next base: position 123,851,822 of record CAMZMU010000085.1, on the reverse strand, counting down.
AATTATGGCTTCTTGTTTTCTCCTTTTACTGTTCCTTTCCGAAACCATTTTATCACCACAAGCACAAAAAGTTTAGAATGGATGACCAAGTGAAGAATTTACCGCTCAATCATTAGTATGTACTGAGAAGCCTTCTGGCGTGCTCGTCCACGTGACTGCACAAAACTACGTGTTGTCTTCGGCAAATCAAATTTTATTACACATGAATAGGCTAGGACATCGATACCCTCTTCCGCGACGTCTGTAGTAAACAGTATGTTCACCTAAAATTTTGGTTAATGATGGGAGGACAAATAAAATGCTAGAACACACAGGCTAAGTTTCTCTTTCTCCAAATGTTGACAGATTTTAAGAACCTTTCCAGAGCGAAATGAATCCAGTGTGTCCTTTTGCATTTTAGGGGTCAGAGAATCCACTGAAGACCCCCCTCCAGTAAGAAAAGAAACTGTAAGATGTGAGAGTTGTTCGATTTTCTTCATTGTACGTTCAATGACTCTAGCAGTGATCTTTTGGTCCACAAAAACGAGGCACCGGACATGGCCAGAGTTACTGTTAGGAACAGAAGAATGTCTTGTAAGTGTAAAGAAGCAGAATTATGTCATATCAGGTTAAAATAGCATTCTACCTGAAAGAGTAAAAGATTTGGAGGAGTTCATAAAGCTTTGGTGAAATATGACCCCTATTTCTTGCTTCCACACATCCACTCACAGAATTTAGAAGCACATCATTGCCTGAAATGAGAATCAATCAAAGAGATTGTTGTCGTGTCTCGATGCACGGACACCGGGAGTATAGGATACCCCTTTTAGGTTCGGCACGGGGCGCGAAGGAGGCTGAGAATCGTCTTCTAGGGCGGAGTCTAGATCAAGCTCTCCTCTCTCACGATCAAAGCATGCAACCAAAGGGACACAAGGAGCTACCTAGGTTCAGGCCGCCCGGAGGCTAAAAGCCCTACTCCTGCATGTCTGGATTGATGGGTTCTTCATAGTGTAGCTTACAATGGAACCTCCCGATGGGGTACCCGGAAGGGTTTTGGCTGGAGGTAGAAGAAGGACAGATCCTGACCCGGAGGAGATCACCTTCCCCTCTACCTTCGCAGCCCTAGTCTAGTCTTGCTCTGGTTGAACTTATGCCTTGGTTCGACCTTCTCTTTTCCCTCCTTTTCCCTCCTCCGTGCCTTGGTCCTCCTTTTATAGGCTAAGGGGTTGCCACAGGGTCACGTGAGGGGCATGAGGGACCTTCGGGGTGAAGGACCCTCCTCATCTAGTTTAGGAGGAGACGTGGCCTCTCCTCAGCCTAGCGTCTCCTTTGGGTTAGGTGGGAGCGTCCGCCTTGGGGTGGACAGGAGCTGACACCACCACGGGACGTGCTTCCCGCCCGCGCTGCCTTCGCCTTGCTTCCCAAGTCTTCCGCGGTGAGGTGGAGTGCTTATCCACAGGGACGTGGGGAAGTACCCGAGAGGGAGCCTGGCCTCCTGCCGGGAACTCGGGCTCTCGGGTCCTTCCTGGCCTTCTTGCTTGGTTCGGGGACCCGGCAGGTCCCCAGGACCGGAGCCCTTTGTCGACGTAGGCCTTGCGTGTCCTGACGGTGAACCCGCCAGCTTGACTTGAGTCTTGGTCTTGTCCATCTTCATCTTGGGCCCACATGGGGTGGACCCACTTTGGCAGCACTAGGGGAACCCCATGTTCCACTGTTGCGACAGTAGCCCCCGGGCATGGTCCCGGCGGCTCTTGCTCCAGCTGCCGGGGCCATGGCCTAAAGATAGGTCAAAGTGGGTCCCGGGCACCTGGTCTTCCTTGCTCTGCTCCGTTGGGGACCCGCCGAGGCGAGGTAGAGACGAGCCCCCGGGTCCCGTTGACTGAATCACGCGAACGTTGCGATTCATACGGACCCTGCTTATCTTGGAATCCAACGGGCGAAACGCGCAGAAATCGGCACGCCCCCTCGATCCCCACGTCCGTCGGAGTAATGAGGCCGCGACGCGACGTGTGGGATGCCTTATAAGCCACGACTGGCTTCCACTGTAGCCGTTACCTCTCCAGATTCGCCGAAATCCCCAAATCGCCGCCTCCGCCTTCGTCCTCCTGACTCTGCTCCGCCGCCTCCTCTTGCTGCCATTGCACCAACCTCCCTTCTGCTCCAATGGCTCGACTGAAAGCTTCGCCCGGAGGAAGAAGAGCGCGGGGGCCTCGCCCACCGAGAAGCCGCTGTCCCCAAAAACCAAGAGATCGCGGCGGAGATCGGCGCGCAACGCCAAGCGGGCTGAACTCAAGAGCAGACGGCCTTGTTCCCCAGCTGCTTCGCCGGCGATACGGAGATGATGCGGAAGGCGGAGCACTTCGGGGTGATGGAGTCTGCTGGCGCCGATGGTGTCCCAGCCAGGAAAGCGTCGGAGATCTTTCCGCCGTCGGCGACCAGGACACCCACGCAGATCCCCATTTTCGACAGCTTCATGTTGATGGGGCTTGTCCCCCTTTCTCTGATTTCTTCATGGAGATCTTGCGCGCGTACAAGCTGAAGCTCTTGCATCTGACGCCAGGCGCAATTCTCGACTTGGCGGTCTTCGCTTACGCCTGCGAGGCGTTCGTCGGGGTGATGCCGTCCGTGGCGCTGTTCCGCCACTTCTTCTACCCTCGCATTGGGGGCCAAGGCTGGATGGGAGGCAGCGTCACGTTCTGCTTCCGTCCGAAGATCAAGTGGGCCTACCCCTTCTGGAGACTAAATCCAAATGGGATGAGTGGAGGGATCACTGGTTCCTGGTCGGGTGCCGAAGCCGATGCTCAACTTGAGGAGCCGATGGAGCGTCCAGTGGATCTGGACACTTGGAGAGCGTCAGCTTGCAGGATGAACAATTCTCGGCGGTCGTGGCGCGCTTCGACTTCTTCGCGAGAAAGGAGTTTCCGGGCCGCCATCGTTGCTCATTTCCTCCGCAACCGCCTTGCGCCGCTGCAGAAACGCCCACACCCGGCCTGGAACTTCCAGGGCCCCGGGGATCCATCTCGCCTGAGGTGTCCCGATATGGAAGAAAACCTTGTCCGGGATAACGTGAGAGGGACCTTCACTCCGGGGTCAAGTACCAGCTGCCCAAAGGATTTCTGCCTCTGTGCGACGACCCGGAGAAGGACAAGATCTGGCGCAGATGCCGGTCTGCAACGCCTTTGGTATTGTAGGCCGGGCTGACCACGGGCCCAAACCTCCTGTGGTGAAGACCCGCAGGCCAGGGCACCTTCCAGCCCTGAAGAAGGAGAATTCTGGGAGTCCAACGACGAGAGCGAGGAGGAATCCGAAGAGGAATTCTCCGGCTCTGACGATGACGAAGGGGCGACGGGCACGAGACCGACGCCTCCAACAGAGACGAAGTTGCTGGCGATGACCCGGTTGCCAGCGATGACGATGATGAAGATGACGATGACGACGAGGAGAAGGCTGCTCCGCCCCCGCATCTGCCCGCGGGGTCGATGCTGCCCCAGACCCGAGTGTCCGCAGCCGTTCCCCGCCAGTTGTGGTGGTGGGGAACGATGACGACCATGTGGATGAAGAAGCGAGCGCCGCAGACTTCGTCCGAGCCCCCCGCCAGAAAGCTTCAACCGGCCGCCTGTCACCCGTGATGGAGCCGCCTGCTGCCTTGGGAGAGCCGCCGGCGAGCCCCCAAGCTTCTTCCGCTGCGTCGGTAGATGTTCCCCCGTCAATGGGCAACAAGCGCACCCGGGAGTAAGCCTCTTCTTCACTTCTTTCTTATACTTTGCATTTCCCGCCTTCCCCAAGGAAAATGACCGAGTGTTGGTGCAGGGGTACTCCTTCCTTGGGTACTGGCAAGAGACGGCGTGACACGGCGGAGGACGACACCGCCACTAGCTTTGGAGCCGGTGGAGGGGGATGCTTCCTCCTCCCATAGCAGAACTTGAAGGCCGTCGGGGGAGCGGAGTGGGGAGCGTGACGGCGACCTCCCTAGCTCACCCGGGAAAGGCGCTCGACGTCCTGACGCCCGAGCAAGCAGGTAACCCAGAGCTTGCGGGTACCATCGCTTTCTTGACGCACCAATGCTTTTCCTGACATCCTTTCGCTTCCAGATGCTTCAGTGGCCAATGTCTTTTCACCCGGTGGCCTTCTCGGGGTAGCCAGGAGAAACCACCTTCCCTCTCGCCTTCAGAGGGTCAAGAGGTGACCAAGGGCGTCCCGAGTTCGCGGGCTATGGGGACGCAGACCGCGAACCCTGTTCCGGGTCCAAGCCCTGACTTGATGGAAAGCTCCTTGATGACTGGACGTGTTAACAACTTTTGCCGCCTTTTCCACTGACTCCGGCGCCAGTGAGGAGATGGCGGCGCTGATGAAGATCAAAGAGAGCCTGGCTGCCAACCGCACGAAAAGTGCGCCTGCCCCGGGAGGTCCCCCGGCAGCTACTCCAGGGTTCACCATTAGTGGTGACAACGCGATGGATGCCATCTCCGCGGGATTGCTCAACTGGACAAAGATCTGTGCGACCGGGAGGCCGCCGTCGTGGGGACCATCGAGAGTGCCGAGGACCTGATCCAGAAGGGGATGAACAAGCTGAACCGCTTGGCAACCCAGATCACCATCCTGCACCAGGCTCTTGAGAAGAAAGATGCAGACCGGACGGCCGAAAGTGCGCCAAGGAAAGGTCATCCTGGCGAAAGAGCAGCAGCTGGCATCCCGGGAGGCAGAACTGGCTGAGAAGGAGAAGACCTTGGAGCTCCAGAAACTCCAGCAGGAGCAGCAGACTGAGAAACGCCTAAGGGAGGCAGAGGACCGCCACCGTGAAGAGCTCGAGGCCAGGGATAAGGACATCCAACTCTGGAAATCCAAGGAGAAAGAGGCCGTCCAAACCATCGAAGATATCAAGAATGTCCTCCATCAGGAGCAGGAGTCCGCCCAAGCTTTGCAGCAGCAGGCCAAAGTGACGGCCAGAAGATGTCCGAGTGAAGGAGTCCTTGGAGGCGCAGTGCAAGGAGCTTGCAGCACTGAGGAAGGCCATCAAAAGCTGATCCAGGCCAACTCCCAGGCATCCACTGAGCTGTCTGAGCTTCGCCGTCTTAACCAGGAAGGTTTCGCCGAGGTTGAGGCCGCCTGCGAGTTGGCGACGACGCGAGTGAGGCGGCTGAGTCTGCCCACCGAAGCTCCGGCTAGAATCACAGCGTCAGAGTCTGCCCTCCGTCGCGAGATTCATCAGAGAAGTGGTCGCTGATCTCCGGTCTTTCAAGAACAAGATGGTCACCCAGCTTGTGAATGACAAGCACGAGACAAGCAAGGCGACGGCGGCCTTGGTGATGGCGTCCTTCAGGGAGGCCAATCCTGGCGTTGCCTTGCCAGATTTCTCGACCTCGTCTCCTTCCGGGCTTCTCTCCACGCGGTGTCGGCTCCCGCGACTGCGCTTGCCATGAGGAAATTTCCGCCTCTCTAGTTGTCCTGCACCATGTTTGGGCACTTCGTGCCCCAAATAAACTTTGCGTCAGATCTCGTGTACAGCTTATTAAAACTTGCTTGTAATAGGCTAGAACTTGCTATGCTACTCTAGTTCTCGGGTTGCTTTTATTTGTCTTTAGCATGTCTTTACTTTTCTCCACGTCCTTGAGGAACCTTCTGGGATGTAAGCTTACCCGCGAGGCCCTGACAGGTCAGGCATGCGCTCGCGAGCCCTACCGATTCCCAAAAAGCCGCTCACTCTGCTGGCACGCACGTCCCCGGGGTGTATCAGGTCTGTGCACCGCTTTTTACCCCCGGGAGAGTCGATACCCCATGAGTGCTCGCACGACGGTCGAGCCTTGCCTTTCTAGTTCCGCACATGTTTTGTTACCCGAGAAGTAGATAGCACGTACTGCAGAAACAGGTTTGAGGTAACTTATCTTTTATTCATCATGGAAGTTCTTGAACACAACGGGCCACTTCAGGGTACATCTTGCGGCAACACGTTCTTCCGGGTACACAACATGAATTGCTTCAATGACTCTTGCGGGGGGGGGGGGGGGGGGGGGGGGGGGGGGGAAGGTTAGCAGCTTCTTCCATCCTGGCACATCGGTCAGCTATGTCCCACAAGTCCTCCAGGGTGTCCACAACGCGGACACTCATTTTTTCGCGCATCTTGGGGTTGCGGACGTTGACGTGGAAGGCGGCGATGACGGAAGCCTCGCAAAGGTACTTCGGGATAATGCGGTCGACGACGCCTCGGAACCTCCAGATGTAGTGGCGCAGCGTCTCCTCAGCTTCTTGCTCTAGGTGATAGAGGTCGGAGACGGTTGCCGGGTACGGCGTGTAGCAGGTCTTGAGGTGCTGGCTGGCCTGGCCTTCCATGTCCTCCCGTGAGCGATGCCTGGGGTTGGAGCTCTGGCCAGCACCTTCTTCAGGAAGTTCCATGGGCCGCTTGCCATGGGGTCCTCAGGCTGTTCCTCTGCTGGAAGTAGTGGCTCGGGGACGGCAACGCCGTGGTCAATGGTCGGGGCAGGACTCGTGGGAGCGTGGCATTGGAGAGCGTAGTCCAGCAGGTTTTCCAAGCTGTTGATCCATGCCTTCGCACGGGGATCATTCTTGCACTGATCTGGGGGGAAAGAGAAGCGCCCGGGCCACGCCCAGAGCTTCCTCTAGCCCCCAGCCTTCCGCGATGCCTGGCACGCTTGCTCTCCAAAGACCTCCCGAGTTCCCGACATGACTCTTGCTTGTGACTGAGGCAGCCGCTCGCCTTGCCCCGAGGAGACGGCGGTTCCTAGAGCGGATCCGGTCGCATATGAGGAGCTTGAGGCAGTTCTTGACGATCTTGTCGTAGATCGCGAGCCAGAAGAAGAACTTGACGACGAGCTTGTCTCCGAAGAAGAGGAGCCTGACGTAGACTCCGAGGTGGTCGACGACGAGCTATCCGTCGCGGCTGACGTAGGCGAATCCATCACTTGCGCCCCCTACCTGGCGCGCCAGATGTCGTGTCTCGATGCACGGACACCGGGAGTATAGGATACCCCCTTTTAGATTTGGCACGGGCGCGAAGGAGTCTGAGAATCGTCTTCTCGGCGGAGTCTAGATCAAGCTCTCCTCTCTCCGATCAAAGCATGCAACCAAAGGGACACAAGGAGCTACCCAGGTTCAGGCCGCCCGGAGGCAAAAAGCCCTACTCCTGCATGTCTGGATTGATGGGTTCTTCATAGTGTAGCTTACAATGGAACCTCCCGGATGGGGTACCCGGAAGGGTTTTGGCTGGAGGTAGAAGAAGGACAGATCCTGACCCGGAGGAGATCACCTTCCCCTCTACCTTCGCAGCCCTAGTCTAGTCTTGCTCTGGTTGAACTTATGCCTTGGTTCGACCTTCTCTTTTCCCTCCTTTTCCCTCCTCCGTGCCTTGGTCCTCCTTTTATAGGCTAAGGGGTTGCCACAGGGTCACGTGAGGGGCATGAGGGACCTTCGGGTGAAGGACCCTCCTCATCTAGTTTAGGAGGAGACGTGGCCTCTCCTCAGCCTAGCGTCTCCTTTGGGTTAGGTGGGAGCGTCCGCCTTGGGTGGACAGGAGCTGACACCACCACGGGAAGTGCTTCCCGCCCGCGCTGCCTTCGCCTTGCTTCCCAAGTCTTCCGCGGTGAGGTGGAGTGCTTATCCACAGGGACGTGGGGAAGTACCCGAGAGGGAGCCTGGCCTCCTGCCGGGAACTCGGGCTCTCGGGTCCTTCCTGGCCTTCTCGCTTGGTTCGGGGACCCGGCAGGTCCCCAGGACCGAAGCCCTTTGTCGACGTAGGCCTTGCGTGTCCTGACGGTGAACCCGCCAGCTTGACTTGAGTCTTGGTCTTGTCCATCTTCATCTTGGGCCCACATGGGGTGGACCCACTTTGGCAGCACTAGGGGAACCCCATGTTCCACTGTTGCGACAATTGTATATCATACTTCATCTAGTGTTACAATGCTACATCTATTTAGATCCTTCCGCTAACAGTTTTGCATAATGGCGTAAGTTGCAAAATAAATCACCAGAAATCGACACACAGCTAGTTTAAGATACATATCACACCATGCTGGAGGTGTATGTCAAGTACACGTTGGCTGTAATCTTGTCATCATCATATCCATAGTTGTGGTGTATCTGAAAGAATCCATTTGGATGTTAGATGGAGCTTTAGTCTTGAAATATACAGAGTATGTATGAGTCCTAGTAGAAGAGTCCTAAGTGTTTGTGTACAAGTCAGTTTTGAGTAGCTCTGTAAAAATGTGGAGTTAGAGTTGTTGAGTGTATAAGTGGATTGTCTCGCCCTTTCCATCAGATCGGTCTTTTGGAATAGTGGTTAGCACATGAAGCTTGACATGGTATCAAAGCCGAGGTCTCGAGTTCGAATCCTATGTGGCGCAATTTTTCTTAAAATTGCTGTTGCCCCCCTCCGTCCACATACAATGCCCCTTTCTCTCCTCTGAGTTTGCACATGTTGGCCTCTCTTCCCGTCACATGTGAGGAGAGGTGTTGAGTGTATAAGTGGATTTTTGGCCCTTTCCATAAGATCGGTCTTTTGGAATATTGGTTAGAGCATGAAGCTTGACATGCTATCAGAGCCGAGTCTCGATTTCGAGTCCTGTGTGGCGCAATTTTTCTTAAAATTGTTGTTGCCCCCTCCGTCCACGTACAAGACCCCTTTCTCTTCATGCGACTACCTCTGAGTTTACACATGTTGGCCTCTCTCTTTCATGTGAGGAGGGTGTTGAGTGTATAAGTGGATTGGCTGGCCGTTTTCATCAGATCGGTCTTTTGGAATAGTGGTTAGCGCATGAAGCTTGACAAGAGTAACCGGCTAGAAAGCCTATAAATACGTCCCTTTGTAAGAAAACCAAACTTGTACTGCGTTGAGAAGAATAAATGTAGCTTCATCTCTTGTGTGTGTGTGTTACCAAGATAAAGAGAGGAAGGTTTGTGTGAAGCTCATCTGTTTAGAAAGGGTGAGACCTGGGTGATAGCTAGTAGCTAGCTCTAACAATTGGTACCAGAGATATTGTGTTAGTGAGATATGGAGAAAGGAGAGACTGTTTCCATTCGATACCCTATGCTCACAAAGAGCAACTAGTTGTCATGGTCCATTAAGATGAAGGTGTCCATGCGCGCCAAAACATTTTGGGACGTTGTCAAGCCAAAAGATTCTAAGGTGCCTACAGAGAATAAGATCAAATGGTGTTGGCTGCCATTTACCAAGGATACCAAAGGACATGCTCTTCCTTGTGTACGGAAAGGAGACAGCCAAGAGACTTGGCAGGCACTGAAGATCATGTACATGGGTGCCGAGCGGGTGAATGATGGCAACGTACAAACTCCGAAGATGAAGTTTGAGGGTCGTGCATGAAGGAGTCAAAATTGATTGACAATTTCGTCGCGCGGTTGATGACCGTCATCAACCAGATTGGAGCACTTGGTGAGAAGTTTGAGGAGATGTACTCTGTTAAGAAGATCCTTCACGCTGTCCCTAAAAGTATCTCCAGATTGCTTCGACCATCGAACAATTTGGCGATCTCAAGACCATGACAATGAAGAGGTATGGCGACCGAAGGCGCACAAATAGCGCCTACAAGAAAGTGGCGATGTTGATGAAAAGTGCCTGCTGCTAACCCGTGCAGAGTGGAAGGAGAGGCACGAGGCTGAGAACTCGTTAAGAGGACGAGCGATGGTGGAGGTCGAGGCTGTGGTCGTGGACATGGTTGAGATGTCATGTTTCATGTGCTAGCCAACGTAACCATAAGTCCGAACGGATGGAAAGGGCTAATGCAATCCACATATATTGTAACTCCCTGTATCACGTGTGACTCAAAGAGGCCAACACGGAAGAGAGCGACGGCCCGTGAGTCTAAGAGGTATGGCTCAAGATGCCTATATGTGGACACAAAGGGGGCTACGAGCAATTATGTAATAAATTGTGAAAGCCAGGACTTGAACTCAAGAGCCTGGCTCTGATACCATGTCATGTTTCATGCACCAGCCAACGTAACCATAAGTCCGAACTAATGGAAAGGGTTAGTGCAATTCACATATAGTGTAACAGAAATAAGTTCGACATGAAGTGCTAAAACCGTCCTTATTTTGGACATTATGATTATGAGTGTCCAGAGAAGAAAAACAAAGAATTTCTTGCTAAGGCTCTTTGTGAATATGATGAGCCTAGCACTCCTTTGAGAGGGGTTGTTGAAAGTGCATGCTCAAATAGTGTGATGCTGGTAAACAGAAAGGTTGGTGTGAATCCAAATGAGTGGTGTGATGTCGTTGTCAAGTGGAAGAGTCGTTGTGTGACTGACATCGTTGGTGTGATGCCATCTTATATGGAGTTGGTGCAAGGCTGACAAGAACAATGTGATGTCGTTGCTAGACGTGAGGCGGTGCAAGTCAATCACAAGATGAGGAACATGGTCCAGGTGATCTGGATTAGTGGATATAGATGACATGAAAAGGTTAAGAGGGAGAAAGTTAGCAGTAATCTTATCATCGTCATATCGAGTTGGCTGTTAGAGGAAGTTAGCTTGTAATAGTTGTAACCGAGTGGGGAAAAACGACCTAAAAGCCTATATAAGGATGTATCTCCTTTGTAAGAAAGCCAAGCTTTACTGCATTGAGAGTAATAAATATAGCTTCATCTAAGAGCCAATTAGATTCTCTTAGATACATCACAACTATGGATAGGATGATTACAAATTATTGCCAACATTTTATCCATAGTTTGTTGTATCTTAGAAGATCCATTTGGTGTTAGATGACGCTATATTTATTGTCAATGCAATATAAGCTTAGTGTGCTTAAAATGGGGATAAATGCTTATATAGTCTTTCTTGTCTGGTATTGTTCACTGAACAATAGGTAGATATACAGAACTACTCGTTGGGCTATTCAAAACTAATTTGAACACAAAGACTTAGGACTCTTTCTTACTAGGACTTCTTCAAAACTAATTTGAACACAAAGACTTAGGACTCTTATTCTTACTAGGACTTCTACATACACAGGAAACGTTAAGACTTGGCTAGCTCAATCCGGTTGATTGTTAGTTGGAGCTAGACTCTTATTTCGAGCACTTGGTGAGAAGTTTGAGGAGACGTACTCCGTCAAGATATTCCTTCGCGTTGTCCCCAACAATTATCTCCAGATTGCTTCGACCATCTAAACAATTTGACGATCTAAAAACCATGATGATGGTAGAGGTTATTGGGAAACTACAAGCGCACGAGGAGTGCCTACGAGGAAGTGGTGATATTGATGATGTTAAAATATAAAGCCTAGCCCTTTCCATCAGTCCGGACATTTGGGATAATTGGCTAGTGCATCAATTAAATATGGTAGCAGAGCCAGGTGGTCTCAAGTTCAAGCTCTGTCTAACGCACTATTTAAAATAAAAATAGTTGCAGCCTCCCATCTATCCCACGTCTAAGGTCTTCCCGTTTGTCCAGCCTAGACGTGAGGGGCATCAATTAAATAATGAGGAGCACTTGCTGCTGGCCCATGCAGAGTGGAAGGAGAGACACGAATCTGAGAACTCGTCACGAGGTTGAGGACGAGGGTGTGGTGGAGGTCGAGGTTGTGGTCATGGACATGGTTGAGATAAGTCTGAGGTGAAGTGCTAGAACTATCCTTGGTTTGGAGATTATTCTTATGAGTGTTGTTAAGGCTCTTTGTGAAGACGATACACTAGACTAGTGTGAGAGGGTTGTTGAATGTGCATGCCCAACAGTGTGATACTAATGGAGATCACACAGAGGCGGTGGTATGATACCGAGGCAAACCACTATGATGTGATACCATGGTCAACAAAAAGGTTGGTGTGGAGCCAAATTTGAGTGGTGTGATGCCAGTTGAAGAATTGGTGTGTGAACGACATTGGTGATGTGCTGCCATCTTATATGGAGTTGGTGCAAGGCTTACAAGCACGTTATGATTCTGTTGCTAGACGTGAGGCGGTGTAAGTATGTCTTGGTGTAAGGCCATCATAAGATGAAGAACATGGTCCAGATGATCTTGATTAGTGAATATAATTGACATGACAAGATTAAGGGGGAGAATGTTAGCAGTAATCTTGAGATCCTCATATCCATAATTGTAGTGTATCTAAGAGAATCCTTAGTCCATAAGTATCCAGGGTGTATAGGAGTCCTATTAGAAGTAAGAGTTATAAGTCTTTGTGTACAAGTCAGTTTCAATAGCTCTTTAAAGAGAAGGGTTTGTAATAGCTTTGTAAACACAAGGGTTTGTAATAGTTTTCAGCTGTTACAAGCTGGAGTAATGTAACCGAGAGAACAATAACCAACCTAGAAAGCCTATATAAGAATGTATCCCCTATGTAAAAATCCAAGTTTACTGCATAGAGAAGAATAAATAGAGCTTCATCTAACATCCAACTTTATACTCTTAGATACAACACAACTATAGATAGGATGATGACAAATTGCCAACATCATATCCATAGTTGTGGTGTATCGAAGAGAATTTAGTCGGATGTTAGATGAAGCTATATTTATTTTTCTCAATGTAGTACAAGCTTAGTTTTTTACAGTGGGGATACATGCTTATATAGTCTTTTTAGGACATGTATTGTTCACTGAACAGTAGTTCGGTTGCAGTAACTCTAGCTTGTAACAGTTGGAAACACAGTTGGAAACTATTACATAACTACTCGTTTACAGAGCTATTCAAAACTAACTTGAACACAAATACTTGGGACTCTTATTTTTACTAGAACTCCTACATACCCTTGATACTTTAAGACTCAGCGAGCTCAATCCGTTTGGTTGTCCGACGGAGCTAGCTTAGTCTTGAAGTATCCATGGTATGTAGGAGTCCTAGTAGAAGTGAGAGTTCTAAGTATTTGTGTTCAAGTCAGTTGTGAATAGCTCTGTAAAGGAGCAGTTTTGTAATGGTTTCCAGCTGTTACAAACTGGAGTTGATATAACCAACCTACCGTTTAGTAAACACTATCTGACCTAGAAATCCTATATAAGGATGTATCCTGCACTGAGAAGAATAATTATAACTTCATCTATTGTGTGTGTGTGTGAGTGTGAGACACTAACATACAAGAGAAAGAGAGGAAGGCGTGTGTGAAGCTCATCTGTTTAGAAAGGGTGAGACCTGGGTGAGAGTGAGACCTGGGTGAGAGCTAGTAGCTGGGTCTAACAAACTTGCCACATCCTCGAAGAACTTCAGATGAAGGGCTAAGATTTCTGCATGCAGCAATGAGCTATTTGCATGACTTTGAATATTTGTGGCACCAGACACTTTCAGCGAACCTCTGCAGATCTTGCTGGCCTACAAGAGAAATTAGTTAACTATAGCATGAAGTTCTAAAGGTCAAATAGTGATACAATAAGATAAAAATTGCAACAAAGGTCTTGTACATGAGAAATTAGAACCAATAAGTCTAAGGGATACCTCACTAGCACAAAGAAGACCAACATCGTCAAGGCAATACAAGATTTTTGCTGAATACTTAGATAAGCACCTCCGTGATTCTTTTGCTATTTCATCGTCTTCTTTATTCTGGTATTTTGGTTTATTCTGCAAATCTGTTATTAATGTGTCGTACTGCACAGTAAAAAAATGAACTGTCCTTAGACATAAAATTTTGAGCCACGAAACTTTTCTAACATGCTTGAACAGTAGAGCAGGGAAACTAAGATGTGAAACCTTGGATCGCAAAAGTTTCAACTCTTCAGTCAAATCACCGAAAGAAATGGTTTTCTGGTCATAGTATTTGTTCAGATATTTTGGAGGAGGGGCACAAAGCTCTATCTCTTCTCTATCAGCCACAGTGTAGATCTGTTTAAGCAAATCATAAAGACATATGTTCAAAACCACAGTCTGGAAACATATCTGTATATTGCTATCTATTTGCAGTTTAATATACGAAAACAGAGTGTTGCATTGATCACAGCTAGAATATCCTGCATAATTTTGCGGAACATGTGCAACAAGAAAAATAGGATTTACCTTAGCATTTAGAAGCTTTTCCAGTTCAGAGAAGTGAACTTCACAATCCAAATCAGAAGAGACACCTATGACAAAGAAAAAAAAAATCATTAGATATGATTTATGGGGTGTAGAGAGAAAATCAAACCTATGGTAGAAACTAAGAAGCAAGGGGACTTCACAAATATTGGCAGTCCATGGCAGAAGAAAAACTGAAGATTATGCCCTTCAACTGTTACTTCTCTGGTTTCACATTTTATTCACTTGGACGTCACAAGTCATTTGAGTAATTTACCTCATGACCAATATGCTATTGTTAATAAGAATGAAACAGTGAAGTTGTCCAATCTATATTTTTGTCAGCCATCTTGAATTTGTGGATACTGGGAGCTCTCCTATCACCACTCGTCATAGCTTTCAATCAAGTTCATCTATATTGCCGTATTTATTTATAGAAATCATTTGTTTAACTTGAATTATGTATCTGACACGAGGTCCATCAGTTTATTTAATATATATCTGACATGTAAGTAGAGAAAGAATGAAGAGCATGTAGTGTTATATGCAATGTAGCAAAACAAAAGAGTTCTCTGTATCTTTGTGAATGCTTGCCTTTTCTTATAACAGGTGATGCCGTCATACCGAACACCTTTGGCTTGTGTTCAGAGTTGTGATAGAACTCCTGCTCAGAACACGAGATGGCAAACACGACAATTTCAGAAGGATTATATACAGAAAGGAAGTGTTAAGCATAATTAAAAAGGTGATCTGGTGTTTCACAACACCTTCATTATCATGGAATAAGGGTGATTGCCAGTTGCATTATGGCACTCATCAAATATCATAAGATTAACCATGTCCAAGCTCAAGAAAGCTTTGCGTATAGCGTTCAGCAAAACATCTGGTATCATCACCATAACCTGCAATTTTTCAATAGCACTCCAAAATAAGTGACTAAAGAATCTACATACAAATGAAACAAAGTATAGTTCTTGATCAAAATTAAAAAATGGTGCAATGTAAGGGGCCTATCTACCAGTCCAATCAATAAAGCGGTAGAGCCAGTCAGATGTATATTGTTAGCCCAGATGAAAATTGGCAGGAACTAACGAGCCTGGATCAGTACTTGCCTGATATTTCGATAATTGTTCTTTCCATCTATTACCCGTCCACTGATCAACCCCCTTCGCACCACAATAGAGTTCCACCCCAAAAGCTGTGTGGGTTTTAATAACCTTGAATTGCTATGGGAAAAAGTCAGAACAAACTTAAGTGAATGTATGTGCAAGTACCGGCTTACAAACTGCTGTACAACCTCCAGGGCAAAAAAGAAAAGAAAAAACTGTTGTATAACCTGCTCGACAAGCTGAACTTTTGGTGCAAGGAAAATGGTGATCTTCCAATCCTTCTTGGATTTGTCGATCTCCCTCCCAAACTCTTTCATGAGCATCACAGCAATCATCATCTTCCCAGTTCCTGTGTCGAGCATCGCAATCGTGTTTCGCGTCTTGGCAACCTCGTGGACATCAAGCTGGTATCTGACCGATTTTAGTGTCATGAAGCACCGTCAGGGAACAACGCTCTTGTCTTTCAGATCATACAAGGATAGTGATCGTGGAAACAGAGAGAGAAAAAAACCTTCTGGGAGTGAAGTCTTGGCACTCTGTCTTGTGCCTTTTCTGCCTGTCCGGTTCATCTTCTTGAGCAGATGGCTCCGACGACTCTTCAGAGGGTTCATGTTAACTGCAAATAATGTCAAAATCCAACAACATTTTAACAAGAGAGTTCAGTGCAATGCAATCCACCATTAGACTAGCCATAGTGGGAGTATCATAGGTAGTATCATGCATGCCATGTTGGCAAAAGCTGACGTGTCACTGCAATTAATAAGGAGAGAGATGATGGTGGTATCATAGGTAGATACCGTAACATAACGGATTTTGAGACAATATGAGTCTATAGCCTAATAAATGCATGATTATAGATACCACACATATGTTACTACCCACTATGGGGTAGTAACACAGACCAGTATCATATGCATGATACTAGTGTATGATACTTCCCACTATGACTAGTCTTAGAATAGAAACAATCAATAACTCGTGACGGGGGAAGACCCCAAAAAAGTGTCCATTTCAGGTCGCTTAACCCCCAAAACCTTCCAAAAAAAACTCAAGAAAATGGAAACAGGGACGCAGCTGAACCATGCGGGTGGCAAGGTGTGTTGTGGCGGGTGGATCCAGACTAGGTTGCCACCATCGGTGGCAGCGAAGCCCTGATGTGGATCTGGAGTCCCCGGTCCGCTGTGGTGTGGTCGCCGTCGGGTTGCTTGCTCCTGCGACGTGGTGGGTGGGAAAAATCAAGCGAAAGCTCGGCGCCTCAACGCCGGCGGCGGCAAAACCTATGGGTGTGGCGTTCCTCTTGGGGCGCGGCTTTGACCCTTCCCCTACACTTAGTGTGAAAACCTATGCCCCCCCGGTCTGACGCGGCTGCTGCGTTTCGTGTCATGACCCTTTTGAGGGCGTCATTAATGAGTGTGGGTCCCTCGGACGCAACGGCGTGTCTCCTAGGCTTCCTCTCAACGGCTCGCTAGAACCGTTTAATGGTGCATGTTTGCGAGTTAGCGTTTTTGAGCTGGTTGTGTCGTGTTTTGCTCCGGGTGTTTTCTCGACACTTTGTATCATTTGGCCGTGTGGTTTTATACTAATATAATAAATGGAAGAAAAGGCTATTTTGAGACGCGGCCGAAACCAACGCCGCCCGGATGTTCTGGAAGCTTTTGAAAACACCCTACGGTAGCCGGCTCCGATTCGCCAACATTAACGCGGACGAGGCGGAGGGGATCCAGCGGGCATTGCCAAGCCCCGGCCTGATCATGCCCTAATCAGCACAGCAGCGCAACCCTGATCACGCCCTAATCGAGAACAAACAACAAAAACCCCAATGACAAAACGACGCGCGATCAGTGTCTCTTGGTTAGTTAGTTACCATCGGAGACGTGGGCGGCCTCCGCCACCGCCGCCGCCGTGGAGCTGGTGGCGTTCATCGCCTCGCCTCCCCCTCCATCTCTGGCCGCCGCTCCCGCTGCCGCCATGAGTGAATCGTCGCCCCACTCGTACGAGGCAAGGTTCAAGCGAGGACGCTTCTACTTACTTAGTTACTTGAACGGTGCTGCGTGGGGTTTGGAGGCTTCGTAGTTGTAGGCCTACTCGGGCGACGCCTTTCTGTATCCTGAAACGGGCGCATCATCGGCAGCGGCCGTTTTGATATGGAGCCGTCATCACCTTGGCAGTCGGACGCGCACGGCCTTATTCCTGGATACTGAACCGTGCGGGTTAGTGATCCGTGGGGCCGTGGTCGGTGGGGCTGGGTAGAGCAACTCTAGCAAATCCGTGATAGATATTCTCGTGTCTGGTCCATCAAAACCGTAGATATGGTGGATTTCGCACAGAAGTTTGTTCGATTGCTCCCATGAATGCAAACGATTTTTTTTGCAATAATTTGAGTGAACTATATTTTTCCTTTGAAATATTGTACGAGTGATCCTTTCAACATCAAAGGTGCCTCTTTTCCCTTACAAGAGTCATAGAGTACTTTCGACGATTGTATACTACTTGGAAGGGCAATGTCACTAATTATGTTTTCGTTAAAGGAGACACACGTGTTAGACAAGGACTAATGCTACCTATAAAGTTTCTACTCATATTTTAGTCCTTTATACGACGATGGATGATGGACTGAGACCCCTCATTTTAAAAGAAAAAGTGTGAGTGGTTTTCATTTTATATTTTGATTGACATTTTTTGAGTCAATAGGAACACCACACATACTATTAAGAGGGGTAATCTCGATGAGCTTGACAATGATGATCTAAAAATTCCTATATACAGAACATACCACCAAAGTTAATATCCACCATATTGAGAAAGAGGAGAGAAATATTTCAAAAAGATACTTTTTGGAACAAATCTGGAGTTTTGGTTTCGTTCGGTCACCGATTTAGTAGCTACCGATCCAAAACCAGTCCTTAACCGAACCACTTAAGAGAGGTTTCAATTGCATTCCAATTTCAGAACCGGTGGACCTGCTCAGTCTGGATCCAAAACTGGTCCGACCAACTTAAAACCGAAACGCCTAGATCTGCCCCAACCGTCTGATTTTTGGAGGACCATTTAAAAGCCTACCCTTCTTCTCCAAGGCGTAGGTTGAACAACTCCTAATCATATCTCATCTCCCTCGCTCTCCCCGCCATTGTTGAGCACACCAAAAGGTTGGGATCTCCCTATATGGTCCTTCAAAGGTGGCAACTGACCTTTACAAGCAAAATTGGGGCAATCTCCACAACCGAGCTCCTCACCACCAAGGTTGATCTCCAAGACAGATCTTCCGTCTAGGGTTCCAATGAACCCAAGAGTAACAAGCTAGATCCCCGAGGTATTAGTAGGTTGGAATCAATTTCTTTTGGTGTAACACTAGATCAAGATCTTCTCAAGCACCCCAAGAATATACAACAACTTTGGAGCAATGGAGTGGAGAATCTAGGAGTTTTGAGCCTTAAAACAATGGAGAGAGTAATAGAGTCGACACCTTATCTGGAGAAGAAGGGGTGCCATTTATATGGCCCCCAAAAATCCAATTGTTATGCTGCTGAAATAGCCTAGCTGTATTATCCAGCTCACTGCCAGATTATCCGCGCCACATAGGGCTTTGGTCCAGGGGTATCCGAGAGTTGCACCCACACGCGCTTAGGGCACCTCCCTGCCCGGACCAAAACTTGGAGGCTGGATCAACCGGACAACCGGATCATCGCAGATAAATTTCGGACAATTGTCCTGCGCAATCGAGAGATGCGGGCTCGCGCGTCTCCATATTCTAACCCCCCCCCCCCCCCCCCCCCCCCCGGGCTGCCGCCGCCGAATATGTGGTCCAATCAGCCGAGGTTCGGATTATTGGGCTACCAAAATCAGCAAAAACTCTAAGTTGAACAAGAGAGTGATTCTTTACTCATGACGGGAAGGCTTAGGGTGGATCTAGTGGATTTGTGTACATGATTGATTCTACCTATATCTTTCCGATGTGGACCCCCTATTGATAGTACGAATTTCGTACGACTCAAGTAAATAAAAATTGTCAGGATGTTGTCTCATTTTTCTTTCCACTTTGAGGTCATCGAACCATTTTGTGTCATCTTCGAATAAGTATTTTATTGGTTAAGCACATGGTTAGTAGGCAATCATGTTGTCCTTAACACCAAAACGACATTGGGAGGGAAGTGCCCTTTCAATTCTGCGTTAGGTGTGTTGAACTTTTTAGGAGATTTGTTGTAGTGGATGGGGATTTGTAACGATTAGTGAGAATTTTCGAGATGTTGTGATGCATTTTTACTGTTTTAATCTGCAACGGTGATAAAATATTGCAACAATGGTGCAGTAGTACCAAAAAAAAAAGTGCAAGGCGAGGTTATGCCACAAAGAGCGGACATAAGAGATTTTACGTTTTACAATGACCATGGGCGAGGAGAGGATATGGGTTTACATTGAGGACGCCTAGCACTGTCCTATCTTATTGACATCCCTACCGACTATACCTGGGAAAAACTCAGGGCGAGCCGGCTTTAAACAACAAATAGGCCCAAGCCCAAAAAGCCTGGCCCGACCACAGCCAAAACTACAGGCCTGACCTGACCGTCAGGCTCAAAATCCTGGCCCGATGTGCAAGCCCGGCCCAGCCCGGGATTTTCGAGCCGGGCTGGGGTGCACATGGCCAGGTCCACTAGCTCTCGCTTTTTTTTCTTTGAGGGAACCCACTACCTCTCGGTTAGAGGCAGAGAAAGTTGGCAATCCGTCTGCTCACGACGAGGCAGCACGGGCACCGGGCACGCAAAACAGCTGGCCGCTCGGCGGGCCCCGGTTCCGATACCAAACCGTTTACAACTCTCTCCCTCCGAAAGGGAATATGCACCGAATATGCAGTGCGGGACACAAAACCCGTCCGTCGCCCTTTCGCTTCCTCGTCTCCTCATCATCAGCCCAAGGCGATCGAAAACCCAGCCGCGAGTCCATCCTCCTCTTCCTTCTCCCTCCCACTCCGTCCGTCGAGGTATGAGACAGGAGGCCGCCACCACCAGCCTAGTGCTAACCCAGGACGCCCGCAGCCTCAAAGACCACCAGCAGCGCCGCCCTCCGCCTCCGCTTGCCGAGGACGAGGAGGACACGGACGCCATGCCCCGCCGTCCTGCACGACGATCCTGCTGCGCCGGGAAGGCGGCGATGAGGAGCCGCCGCAGCTGGTTCCGCCGCTCAACTTCGCCATGGTGGACCACGGCGTCTACCGCTCCGGGTTCCCCGACGCCTCCAACCTGCCCTTCCTCGACTCCCTCCGCCTCCGCTCCGTCCTGTTAGTATTGGTGCTCAGCTATATACGTACCTTTCTTCTTTGATGAAGCGGTGGCGTCGTGATTCTGACTCGTTGTGCTGCGTCCCCGCGCGCGTGCAGGTGCCTCTGCCCGGAGCCGTACCCGGAGGCCGTCCAGGAGTTCCTCCGTGCCCGCGGGATCAGGCTGTTCCAGTTCGGAATCGACGGCTCCAAGGTGAAGAAACTCGATCGATGTTCGTTTTCCTTGCCTTTTTTCGAAGCTGCCTCGTTCTCATTTGCCCTTTGGTCTTTTTTTTTTTTGTCGCTTGCCTTCCATTTTGAAGATTGCGATGGTTGTTCATGTTCAGAAGAAATAAAAGTGAAATGGTAAGCAAGAAAGAGAAAGGGATCAAAACATGTCTATTGGCTAACTAGTTATTAAACATAAAGGTTTACCCCAGTTAATCAATTATTTCGAGACCATGCCCTAGTTAATAGATGTGCTTTCTTTTGAAATTATTAATTGTGCTTTCGTGATTAGTCACGGATTCTTTGTTAACATTTGTCGACACGGTAGTGATGGCGGCAGTGGTTCTATCTTCGTGAATCTTCTCCGTGGTACTTGTGTGCGGACACATCATAGAACGCCTTTCGTGTAGAGTTGCCTTGTCCAAGTTGAGCTTGTGTATAGGCGCTTTTAGAAAGCGTGCCTCTACCAAATCACAAATCAGATAAACCTTCAAAAGAATTATAATTAAGAAGATGACTTCTCTATCTGAACCGAGGGCGCTGTTGAGTATCATCACAAGTTGGTAAACATCAACATTATTGGGTGTCAACACGGACTGACGCTAATTGTGCTATCTGCATGGGGTTAATTCCGAGCCACAAGGATGTTATTTCAAGGCTCATACCATTTATGTCCTCAACCCACTGCTTGTGATAGTAAGTAACTGTTGTAGCTTGTTAATGTTAATTCTCATTTGAATGAGAAGTAGTTTAGAGCACAATCAACTCCTTAGCCGTTTGATATTTCGTGCAGATTCGTGTTGGTCAGTTTCACAATGGTTGCAACTTTCATTTATAATTGATTTTTTAGTTGCACCATGCAACTGATTTTTTTTCGAATGCAGGTCCTATCATGTGAGTGAGAATTAAGCTAATTCTCATTCGAATTAGTGCTAGGATGAACTTTTTTTTATAGTTTCCAGTGCATTTTTTTTTTGGATTATCAATGATGAAAGATAATTCGAGACGATTTATCCCACCTGGCTGTTAGTATTGCTAAAAAAATTGTACATTTAATAAATTTGGTTGAAGGTTAAAGAATAATTATGTTTGGGTCTAAAATTTAATGTTTGGTCAGAGTTCAGCTTATGAACTTAAATGTTTGGTTCCAAACAATCATTTAACGGCTAGATGGCAAGTACGAGTATAAGAAACCATATTGAGGTTGTAGCCATTTTCTTCCCTTTATCGCAGCAATTATGTCAGTTAACTTGGCTTTCTCTCGTCACCTAAGATGGATTTCATGAAGTGGCCTTTTTTAAATATTCACGAGCTTACTGATAATCGATATTGTGGTTCAGGAGCCCTTTGTGAACATTCCTGAAGACAGAATCCGTGAGGCTCTAAAGGTTGTTCTAGGTACTAAAACGTTCTACCGACTCATTTCTTTTCTCGGTCATTTGTTTGTAGTTGCTCTTACCCTAGCTGAATATCAATTCTTATGTAGACACAAGAAACCATCCTCTGCTTATTCACTGCAAGCGCGGAAAGGTAAACAAGCCCGGTTACATTTTATCTTGTGTTACTGTTTGTTTGGCCCCTCAAAATTTGTAACATCTGAGTTTTATATTGTGAACACAACAATGTGCAGCATCGAACTGGCTGTGTGGTTGGATGCCTGAGGAAACTGCAGCGCTGGTGCCTGACTTCGATATTTGACGAATACCAGCGTTTTGCCGCAGCGAAAGCAAGAGTGTCTGATCTAAGGTTTATGGAGCTCTTTGACATCTCAAGCTTAAATCATTTACCAACGTCCTTCTTATGTTGAGGAAGAGGCATCCGTGAGCGCACAGCCTGTGGACGTGTCAAGATTGGTATTTCGTTCCCCTTGAAGACCTTTTGAGTTCTGTTTATCTTGTAACATGACTAGCATGATAAGAAATAACTGCCAGTACTACTTTTGGGTCTGTTATTTCTGGCATATTACCAAGTCATCTCTAGAAAGCTTTGACATTATCAGTCACTTTTTGGAACATAGGCATGTAGGATGAGTGTGCTGGCAGTGTGTAAACTTCTAAAGTCTGTAATTATGTTATGTACATATAGAATAAAACAAATATGGCAAGGAAAACCTCATGCACTATCCCGGCTGGTTTGCCAATTGGACTCATGCAACTTTTGGCATCTTCGGTTTTGCAAAACTATATATGCATACTTCATGTACGTTTGGGATAGTTCCTGCTCACATAGATTAAGCAATGCAAGGCATTATTACTAAGGGGACACAATGTTTCCTTCAAGCTTTGCATTTACCCTCTCTTGAGAGTTGAGATCCATGTGAATCATCAAAAACATTTGTAGATTTAACCTATCCAAAACGTGGTAACTAAGATTGGCCATATCAGTGGAGAGGACATCGAGATTTGAGAGGAAATATATAGTCAAGAGGAAGGCGGTGATATTAATATCAGCAAACAAGTGCAATAGGTAATGGGCACTCACAGGAATCAGCCAAATAGCATAACACCAGTCAACCACGCAATCACAAGCAATATCAGTAGATTGAAACAACCAAAACTCAAAATTGGAATAAAGAGTATTACTCCCCAAAAACTTGTGCTTATAGAGCGAACCCCCCACAGAAACAGCAGCTTAGTTAATCAGTGAGACACTGGGTAAAGTGAACTCTAGCAGATGTGTCCTGAGGCAGATCAAACACTTGCTTCATTTCCAAATCAACACACAAACAATTACTTCACAAGCCGGGTGAGGAATAAATGAAGAAAATGAAAAGAAAAAAGGGTTAAAAATAGGAACAGACAACAAAAATAAAAAAGGGCAAACATAAAAGCTCAAGGATACAATCTAAAATGCCGCATCCATGCTTCTATCTTGTCAATATACTAGTGGTAGCTGCTACTGTGCACCTTTTGGCCGTGAAGAAACTGAGAACTCCCCTGGTCTCTTGCTCGGATTTCTTGTATGATGCCTCCTAATCAAATACTTAAGCTTTCCTTTACAATTAGAAGCACTCCACATTTGAGCTCTCTTCAGCTACACATACAGAAACATAAAAAATAATTCATAAGGATCGGTTGACATAACTAGATACAGGAAAGCATTGGATATAGAAAAACAAAGGAATTTCCGTTGTATGTTTGCCACAACATTCAAGCTCAAATTTCAGACACTACAGGTAATAAAGTGTAATAACATATAAAATGCACGAGCATAAGAATAATCTGACAAAGTTATAAGCTGTAATAGAATATTAATGGGCTTAAATATAAAAACATGTCAGTTACTGACATGGATGCAAACTCTCAGTTAAGTGGAGGAATCAACTGGAGCAGAAACGAGTGCAGCAACTGGACAGACACATCCCACTGGAAACAGGGCAGCCGTACTATGTGATTTGCCAACAAAATTCCAAGTTCAGCGCAAAAAAAAAATCCAAGTTATAGTCTACATTAACATTCAGCAACATGTTTAGGCTCTATATGCCACTTTTTTGCATGCTCCAGTGCATGATCGCCTTATACAACATGCACATGAACAGACTATTGATGAGCATTTTTGGTATATCAAGGTCAAGTGGCCCTAGCAGTCATAATCGCCGGAAACTTGTCGGTAACAAAATACACAGATAAAAGTCCATTAAGTTGCAAAAGGTGTTAAATGTCTTAACAGTTAACTTTTTGTGAACTATTGTTCGGTGGTGACTCAGAAGACCCCAACAAAAAACATGTATAAGTAGCGTAACTTTCTACCAATACTGCTTTCATTTAATAGACTGGGAAAGAGTGAGACACAACCAAACTATTTTTTCATGGTATTGGCCAGTGGCGTAGCCACCGAGAGCTGTGTAATCAAATGACTACACAGTTTTTTGGTAATACAAGCAGATTTATGTAAAACTTAATTACAAATAGTACAAATATGTGTATTTCACTACACAATTTCAAATTGACTACACAGAGTTAAAGTTATGGCTCCGGCACTGGTATTGGCTATATTATCTTGCCAAAAGAACACATGCCTCGACTTTCCATGCTTCGCAACATTTTATCATCAGTGAAAAATTTACAGCCCACAATAGGTTAGAGATTAATCATGTTTTGGCTATTGAAGGACGCCAAGGACCACATGCGTGACTGCAGTTTCTGACGCTTCACAATTGACATGCTTTCAGTTCAATTTTGACTTAGCCTGATGTGGCTTATCAGCTAAAGTGAGCCAGTAAAGGCACCATGGCCTACTACAAATATGAGCACTATGGCCTAACTTCTCGTGCACTGGCCACGTCACCCACCAACATCTAACAACTACGGGGCATTAGCAACACAAACCAAATTATTGCAGGACAATCTTATCATATCAGCATTTAGTTTACAATTGTAAGTAATTTTAATATCACACGATAGTTGTTAGATTTACAACCCAGCACGAGCATTATAGCCCAATGCATCCATGCACTAGCCTAAACCATGCCACCAACCTCTGAGAAACATAGGATATTGGCCCAATGTCCCGACTATAACAAGGAACTTTCGCCTATGTTCTCCTCACATTTGCAACATTTCGTCAGTTCAAAACTTCATCTTAACTGACATTTACTCAGTTAATCACCAAAAAAATTAGAACAGACACAAAGAAAGGGACATGAAGGAAAAGATGAACCTTACCCCAATGTAGCAGATGGACTAGATGTTCCATCCTCTTGAAAGTAAGCTTTTGAATCGATTGCTGGATATCCTCTGCAAAGCCTTCTTTGCACAAGGCACCTCAGCATCAGCCAGCTTCTGTAGATGCTGACAAGCACCAGAATCTGCAAGTCGTCGTCGTGTTCCATTCCCACCACCCATAGCAAGTGCTAGAAGTATCGAGACTGGGTACTTTTTGTCGATCTCCTCGTTCCGAGGATCAAGCATCTGCACCAGCCTAGTCAGATTCTTCTCATCCCTGACAAACTCCTTCCTATTGGATTTCAAGGTCATCAAAGCAAGCAGTGCACGTCCAGCCGACTCCTGTACAGATGCAGGCTTAGCCACCTCCATCATCTTAACGAGTGTGCCAACACATGGTGCCATGCAGCGCTTGGTGTCATCACTCACACCAGGTGCAAGGTCTGCAACCATATCCGCGGCCATTTGCTGCAACAGGACGCTACCACCACGGCGCATGAGGTCTGTAAGCTGCGCAAAGAACAGGGGCGACGAACACAGGGTCCTGGCGGCAGCAGGGACTGCTGCGAGCTCGTGGATAGCATGTAGGACGGAATTCTGAAGATCCAGATCAGTGGTGATGTGCAGAGCCTGCAATAGTGGCGGTAATGCACCATCCTGTACAACCTGTTGCTTCATCTCAAGGTCACCAAAGGATGCTATCGACAACAGGCACAGAGCAGCACTCTTCTGCGTGTCTGTGCTGCCGCTTGCAAGTAAATCAACTAGAACTGGCAGCCCACCCTCCTCAACCAACGCGGAGCGCACGTCGTCGATGGAAATCACATTCTTGAGCGCGGCTACAGCGAGCGCCTGCATGGCCAGAGACCCAGAGCCAGGACGGCATGCGTTGATCAAGATGGACACCCCTCCATACGCCGACACAGCCCACGCGCTACCAGCATCAGCGGTGATGGCCTCAATGGCCACCACGGCGTGCTCCCTCGTGGCCGGCGTCGAGCCAGAGTCCAGCACACGCAGCAGCGGGCCAAGGCCACCCTCGTCGAACACCACCTTCCGAGACGCAGCGCAGGCGGTGGCAAGGAGTGCCACGGCCGCCGCCGCACGGTCCCGCAGCGCCGAGTGAGCGGACGCGTCGAGCATGCGGAGCAGCGCGGCCACATCCCCATCGGCGGCGACGATGCTCGCGGCCTCGGCGGCGGTGGTGGCGTCGCTGCCCAGCAGCTCCAGCAGCGAGGCGAGGGCCTTGAGCTTGAGGTCGAGGCCCCCGATCTGGAGCCGCGCGAAGGCGTCCCTGATGAAGAGCGACTTGTCGGCGCGGGAGGCGGCGGGCGCGGGCACCTGCAGCACGATGGCGTTGGGGGAGGACGCGGAGGAGGAGTCGAGGGAGAGGAGCCCGAGCGGAGGAGGAGGGTGAGGTCGTGCAGGAGGAGCGCGAGCGAGGAGGCGGCGATGTCGAGGTCGCTCTGGAGGCGCAGGCGCCCGCCCGGGAGGGCTGGGTCCTGGCAGCGCGCGGAGAGCGCGCGGAGGAGCGGAGCGCCGGGAGGAGGGAGGCGAGCAGGTCGGCGAAGAGCGGGTGGGCGGCCGCGGAGGCGGGGGCGGAGGCGAGCGAGGAGTGGAGCGCGAGCAGCGTGCCGTGCAGCGCGCGCCAGCGGGAGTGGAGCGCGGTGGCGGAGGAGGAGGCGATGAGGAGCGGCGGGAGCAGCGCGTGCAGGATCTGGGCGAGCGCGTCCGCGGCGGCCGGCGGCGGAGGGGAGGGCGGCGGCGTCATTGGGAGTGGAGGAGGTGGGGAAAGCGAGGGAAAGAGCGCATCACATGGGAGTGTGTGTGGGGTGCGGGATGGACGGACACGATTTGCTTCCGCGGCAAGGAAAAAAGCTGTAAAGCGGAAGGTGGCTGGAATGGCAGCCGTTGTTGCCGGGTGTCACGCGCGAGTCCCGCTTTATTCACACAAACAGGGAGGGCCCGCTCGCTGTTTTGGGCACGGTGCAGCTCAATTTGTTGACTTCATCTGATCCTACTTTTTTTTTTAAGGAGGATCCGACGCATATATTAGGCAGCTCATCACACTTTTACAGAAAAGTCCAGAAAGAAAAAGGAAAACACACAAGGACCCAGAAAAGTGCAACAAGCACCCTGAGCTACCGGGAAAGATTACAATCGGATCCGAGCTCTCCCCAAGAACCTAGGCCACGGCAACGCCGCCGTACCGCCTGCCGCCGGGAAGAAGACGCCGCTCCACCTTGTAGACAGCCGCATAAGCCGCCCGCCGTCGAGCAACGGGACCGAAACTCGCTGAAAGAGCACGGCCGCAGCACCATCTTCTCGCTTCCACCCAACCTCCAGCCGACGTCGCGTCGCCCAGGACCACCACCAGCTGCACCACCATCTGATCCTACTTATATCACTCAAGAAACGCATTTATAAATCTTGAAAAATAAAATTGGCCTTGGTCAAATCTAATACGCACACACTGTTTTGAAGAAGAGTATTACTCTCTCCCTTCTTCATTTTCATACAAAATTGTCCATTCGCAACCGTGAGTTGACCCGTATCGTAGCATTTGTGGAGTGATGAGTAATTTTGTGGTACTGTGAGGTCGGTGTTTCTTTTTTGTTCTCGCGAAGTACTTCGCAAGCAGCGTTACAGGAAACCGCCTTGCAAGGGATGTATCCCGGGTCACAACATGTTCAACTAGGTTCCACGAGATATTAGGTACTCGCCAACTGTGGCGAGCGGTTCAACCGAGTGTGCAAAACTTTTGAGGTTAGTGCAATTTGTAAATGTTCGGTTTTTACTTGTTCATGTAAATCTTAGGGGAACGTCAAGATGCAAAATTAGAAGCTATGCAAAACGAATTCAAGGATTTTTTTAAAAATTTAATTTTAATTCTATGAGAAATCTTTGTTATTCACGTGTATTATGTTATTTGATCATATGTAGTTTAGTTAATTAATCGATAAAATCAAATGTTTTCCATGCAAAAACTTTGTGGTATTCATAGGGGCTCACTATGTTCACTTTTAGAAGGCATTTTTGATATTTCAATGTCGACTAGATACACATCAACATAAATGAATCTCCACACAAAATACGTCTAGATAGATGTATTTTGGGAAAAACTAAAATGCCATATAAAACTTGGGGCATTATGAGGCTTTTGGTCTGTCACAATGATGCTATGCTCCAACTTGTTGCACTAGCAAGTGTTACATGATGTATAACAGGAAATCTATTTACATAAGCTACACTCGTTGTTCAATGGCTTTGGGACGTGAGAAAGATTTTTTTTATGGTGAGTGAGTTTGTGGGACAGAGGAAGAATTATGGCGAGAGAAGGGTGGAGTGGAGCACAAAGACAAGGTCAAGGTTAAGCATAGGCTTGGTGAAACTGTTAAACATTGTAGCGACTCTCACACATTAAAAAGTGCACATAGTCAGACGGTGGAGCTAGCCAGCTAGGTGCATGTTGTGGGGTTTTCCACAAAACTTTTTCAAATTGTTGATTTTTACGTACTGACCCCTGATATCAAGAAAATTGACCCCTAGGTTTTGTCATTGGCTTCACCACTGCATCTGATGTCCCCTGGCAGGTCTTAATGATTTTTTCAAACTTAGCTCTTGTTCTGATTTTTACAGAAGAAGAGCTAAGGTGATGAATTATAATATTCCGTAATTGTTTCAGTGAAAACTCTACCACTGTCTGCTTTGAAAAAAGTATTTAGAGCATCTTCAGTCGCGGAGGCCCCAAATTCGGCCCCTAAACTGTCCGCGGACGCGTCCGTATGCGTGAGCGTCCGCGGACAGTGACCGGACAACCCCTAAAAACATATTGCTACAACCACATCCTTTAAATCAAGATACCAAAGTACTACAAAAGCATGCAACCTGCACATATTGCTATCCTATGTGTGCACCTGCTACCACCTCGGTACTTCCGGATATCTATCCTATTCTACTCGTCATCGGATAGGACAATGACCGTTGCCGCTGCGCCGGTGCCAGAGGCGGAGTCGCCCTGTGCCGCACCGGCGGGAGGAGCCGAAGAAGAACCCTGCTGGTCGGAGAAGAGAGAGAATAAAGAGGACGGTTCTCCCTCGTAGCGTCGGCCTTCACGAATCGCCGCCTACGCTTCGATCTGTCTGTCGACGAACCCGAGAATGTTCGTCATCTGACTTATAAAGATGCGGTCAGCCGCCTCCACCATGATCTGTTTCTTGGCCGCACGGTGCTCCGCCTTGACGCTTCCGTGCTCCTCCTTCTGTATCCTTGCATGCTCCACCTGCGCTCTCCATTGCTCTGTCGCCGCCTCCGCCTTGGCGCGATGCCCTTTGATATGCGTAAAGCACATGTTCGTTGGGAGACCCCAAAAGGAAGGTATGATGTAGTAGCAGCAAGTTTTCCCTCAGTACAAAACCAAGGTTATCAATCCAGTAGGAGTAAAAGCACTTCTAAAGGTTGTCAACGCGCCAGAAAATTAGCTGTTGCAGAGAGTTCTGATTGTTGACGTGGAACCTGCACACAACACAATCAAACTACTTTGCCCCAACGATACAATGTCAATCTCACCGGTCTTGCTGAAAACAGAGGGTTAACCGTATGGTGTGGAAAATGATGATTGATTGCAGAGAATGAAAAGGAACGATGATTGTTGTAGGTTGTATTTATCAGATGTAAAAGAATGGACCGGTGTCCATAGTTTACTAGTGGTGTCTCTCCATAAAAGATAACTTACATGCTGGTGAACAAATTACAGCTGGGCAATTGACAAAATATTAAGTGCATAACAATGCATATATATGACATGATGACTGCTATGATATTCATGCGGGCATTACAACAAGATACATAACAAGATACATAGACCGTTATCCAACAGCATCTATGACTAATAATCCAACTCCAGGTAGTCATCGAGTTCCACGTTGGTATTAAGTTGTAAGTAACAGATTATTGCAATAAGTAAGTGCATAATGTAAACAACACAATTATCCTTAGACAAGGCATTGTTAGGTTACCTCTAGTGGCAACAGCACATCCATAACCTTAGAGGTTGCTGTCACTCCCCCAGATTCAATGGAGACTGAACCCACTATCTAGCATAAATACTCCCTCTTGGAGTCACAAGCATCTACTTGGCCAAAGCATATACTAGCAACAGAGAGCATGCAAGATCATAAATAACATATAATATAGATTGATAATCAACTTGACATAGTATTCAATATTCATCGGATCCCAGTAAACTCAGCATGTAGCATTACAATAATATGATCTTGATCATGATATGCAGCTTACAAGATCTAAACATGATAGCACAAAGTGGAGAGACTACCAACTAGCTACTGCCATGGACCTGTAGTCCAAGGATGAACTACTCACGCATCACTCCGGAGGCGGGCATGATGATGTAGAGCCCTCCGGTGATGATTCCCCTCTTCGGCAGGGTGCCGGGAAGAGCTTTTGAACCCCCCCCCCCCCCCGAGCTAGGGTTGACGACGGCGGCGTCTCTGGAACTTTTCGTGGATGGAGGCTCGGGTGTCTAGGGTTTTCCCAGATAGATGAATATATAGGGGAAGGGCGGTGGCTGGAGGCACTCGTGGGCCCCTCGCCACCCCACGGCACAGCAGCAAGGGGGCGTGCCGTGCCCTGGCGAGGCCGGTCCACGGCCCTCCTGCTTCTCCCTCTGGACACGGTCTTCGTGATGGACAAATAGGGACTTCCGCTTTTGTTTCGTCCAATTCTGA
Organism: Poa pratensis; assembly: GCA_947311845.1. NCBI lineage: Eukaryota > Viridiplantae > Streptophyta > Magnoliopsida > Poales > Poaceae > Poa > Poa pratensis. Next base: position 123,820,897 of record CAMZMU010000085.1, on the reverse strand, counting down.
GAATATTTCCAGAACAACTTTTCTGAAATACAAAAACAGTAGAAAACAGGAACTGGCAATGTGGCATCTTGTTAATAGGTTAGTCCAGAAAATGCATAAAAATGCTATGAAGTGTATATTAAACATGTAGCAATTGACATAATATCAACATGCAAAATCAGAAATCATAGATACGTTTGAGACGTATCAAGCATCCCCAAGCTTAGTTCTACTCGTCCTCGGGTAGGTAAAATGATAAAAACAAAATAATTTCAGAGGTGACATGCTGCCATCATAATCTTTGATCAAATAGTATTGTAAAGCATATGTTATGAATGAAGTGATACATGTCAATGGTCTATAGTTGCTATCAAATAGGTAATAAGTAAACAACTATATCATGTAAGCAAAAACTTTTCATAAATAATACTTTCTAGACAAGTTTCAACATACCTTGCATAAGTGTTAACTCATAAAGCAATAGTCTCTAAGTAAAAGGAGTTGAACCAACACAAAGGAAGATTTAAGTTTCAGCATTTGCTTTCAACTTTCAACATATATATCTCATGGATATTGTCGGCGTCCGGGACCTAGGGGCCCCCCAGAATCCCAGAGAAGGAGGACCCGCCCCTCGGAGCTGGAAGCTTCGAGACCTAGAGCCACGGAGGACCCTCCTCCCCGCCCCGGGGAGATAAGCTAACCCGAGGCGGACCACGCGGCAGAAGGCTCCTGCGTGGTCCTCCAGATGGATGTCTTCGACAGGAAGGAAGCACAGCAGACGGCCGAGACAAGACTGCACGGGCCAGCTGCCCGTTACCGCTGAAACGTCGACAAGACCAGACCCGCTGCCTCGATGTGGCCCATTTAGCCGCCATGTCCGACCGGTGGATACAGTGGCATGGAGGGCAACATGGCCTGGACGGCGCCACGACCAAGACCAGGAGCTGCCACTTGGAGGAAGGGATTTGACGCGTGACGGACCACGATGAGAAGCTTCTAGAGCGGCCACCTATGGTGTCCCCTTGATATAAAAGGAGGCCCGAGGCCGTGGGGGAGAGGACTTCCTACGAGACACATAGCTCGGGGGCTAGCTGACTTCACCTCGGAGATCTTCCCGGGGAGAAGCTTGGATAGGCCCGGAGCATAGAAGGAAGCATTGTAAGGCACACCCTGTACGACTTCACCGACGATCAATCAAGCCAGACAAGCATGACGTAGGGCATTACGCGGCGACGTGGCCTGAACCTGGGTAAAATCTCGTGTGTTCGTGCTCGTTCTCGGGGATTGACGTCGGAGCACCTCGCGCCCTCCTACCGAACAACTAGGAGGTGTTCGCACCTCCGGTGTCCGAGTTCCGTAACTCGACATCTGGCGCGCCAGGTAGGGGCGGCGCTCATGCTTCACCGGGGTTATGCCCGACGGCTCCTGCCACGGAGTCGTTGGGGGCTACCGTGTCCCATGGCGATCGAGCCCAAACCGGCGCGAGGAACGCGGGCAAATGCCAGATCGGGACCCTGCGCTCCTGCGCGGAGATCCAGGGAGAAGCTGCAACCCAACACTCACCGGAGTCACCGGGCTTTGAGACTCCCTCTCGATGTCTCGGGGACTGCTGCCACCCGGACCCTTCACCGGGACACGCCCGGCGACCGCGTGTCGGAGAAGCTCGGCAAGCAAGGAGCTGAAGACTTGGAGGAGCCGTACACTGCGGCGAAGCATGGTCAAGATGCCCCAGACTGCGCCACGGTTGTCGCGGCTTCGACGCGGGAAAACCCGCGGAAGCACAGGCGCCCGTTGACCCCCACCACCGAAGATCAAGACCCGATGAAGATGCCGGGAGCATGGTGTCCCGTCCACGAAGTCAGCTCCCACGACGCGCGCGACTGCTGGTCTGTGCGCCACCTCGACGCGTCCCACGGGAAGCGGCGCGCTGCGCATAGGGCTGGACTCAACACCAAAGGGTCCTTCGCGGATGGAGACCCGGGACACCGACCCCAAGATTGCTCGGGGCAACCGAACATCAGAGTCCACCCGGACGAGCAAGATCGTCAGAAACGCCCAAGAAGAAAGGGAGCAGCGGGCACCGACAAGATGGCCGCCCCCCCCCCCCCCCCCGTTGGACACCCGCGACTCGCGAAGGAGCCGCAACCGCTCCCGGCGCTGCCCCACAAAGCCGCAAGAAGGCCAAGAAGGAGAGGACCCCCGAAGAACTTGTCGTCTGTATGGCAAAGATCTCCCTCCATGCACACACGAAGGCATCCCGCCCGCGGGGCTCAAGCTCTTCACCCGAAGCGACATCACGCCAAGCTCCCCGCCGGCATCCCCGTCTTCTTAGGCACCCGGAGAACTGCTCACGACCTCGGTACCCCAGGCGTGAAAGGGGGAGCGGCTCGGAGTCCCCCGGTCGCCCCCAAAAAAGTTCCGCAAGAAAAGCCAAACAGGACCTCGGGAGGTGAGGAAGCGCGGGAGGAGAGCGCAACGCGCCCCTACTGCCCTACTTCCTTCATAGCAAAGGCGGTGGGGCCAGGATCCACGATATAATGGCACCTCGGGACAGAGGGCGGCAGGGTCGGAGTCCCCTCCCCCCCTCTCTGCCCAAGCCAACGCGGGAGGAAAGCGGAGGCATTCGGACCATGAGATCACGCGTGCCTCGGAAGTACCCCGGTGGTCGACCAGGTCTGGGTTCGACGGGTCAAAACGTACTCGCGTCAACTCCTTTTCCCGGAAAGGAGGGTGGGGGAAGAAAGGGAGCCCCGGACACACGATCCCGGGCGCCCGGAATCCCCCTCACCCGGAAGCCCTACCTTGCGTAGGGACAGGATCTGCGGCTCGGGTATGGTTTCCGGCCCCCCAGAAAAACCTGCATCCGGAAAGACAGCCCTAGGGATGAGCGTGTCGGCAAGGCAAGGGTTCGCCGTGCCCAATGAGGCTCGAGTCGGGAAACGGACCCCTAGCGGCCAGAGGGGAAAAAAGTACGGCAAGGTAGGAGTTCGTTGTGCCACCACAACTTGAACTCAGGGGTAGAAGCTCTAGTGGCGCGCAAGTCGATGGGACCGGGACACACCGCGTCCTATTGACTCGCAACGGAAACGGGGCCCTAGCGGTGAGCTTACCAGTGCAGGGAGAACCCTGTTTATTCCCCCTCGGGTCAAAAGTGTGCCCCTCGGGAACAAGGGCTCCCCGCTGCACAACGCGGCTAGGTCAGGGTTCGCCGAGCTATCGTGCAGTTGGGAGCAATAACACTTTGATTGATATGGTTTTTCAGGAAATTAACATTATCTGGGACCCACTGGTGCTATTTTCGTTAGCGTCTTGACGGGAGCTTGCTTGAGGATGAAGATCTGTAGTCCCCGGCAACGGCGCCAGAAAATAGTCTTGATAACCCACAAGTATAGGGGATCGCAACAGTCTTCGAGGGAAGTAAAACCCAAATTTATTGATTCGACACAAGGGGAGACAAAGAATACTTATAAGGCTTAACAGCGGAGTTGTCAATTCAGCTGCACCTGGAAAAGCACTAGTAACATGGGTGATGTGAAAGCAGCAGTAATATGAGAGCAATAGTAATAGTAACACAACAGCAATAGCAGTAACACAGAGGCAATGGCACCGGAAAATAGTTGATACTACTTCTAATGGCATATAGGACCAAATGAGTATTTGATGATGACAGATGGACCGGGGTTCCTAGCTATCTACACTAGTGGTAACTCTCCAATAACAAGTGTTGGGTGAACAAATTACAGTTGGGCAATTGATAGAATTGAAATAGCATTAAGATAGAACATATAGTCTATTAATCATACGTAGGCATGTTTTCCATATATAGTCGTACGTGCTCGCAATGAGAAACTTGCACAACATCTTTTGTCCTACCAGCCCGTTTGCAGCGGGGCCTCAAGGGAATCTACTTGTAATTAAGGTACTCCTTTTAATAGAGCACCGGAGCAAAGCATTACCACTTAGTGAAAACATGTGATCCTCATATCTAAACCATTCCCTCCGGTTATCCCAGTTGTTGTCACTCCGGGGCCTCGGGTTCCGGACAGAGACATGTGCAAACAACTTGTAGATACAATCTAAGCAATAATTATAGAGCTTAAATCTAAGATCATGCCACTCGTGCACTAGTGACAAGCATTAAACACAACAAGATTGCAGCAACAATAACTTCACAAACTTATAGATAGACTTATCATAATGTAACAATTCATCCGATCCAACAAACACAGCATCAGATGGATCTCAATCATGTAAGGCAGCTCATGAGATCATTGTATTGAAGTACATGGGAGGGATAGTACCAACTGGCTACAGCTAGAACCCGTAGTCCATGGGGGAACTACTCACGGAGCATAATGGAGGCGGCGGTGTCGATGGAGAAGGCTCCGGGGGTCGATCCCGTCCCGGCAAGGTGTCGGAACAGGACCTTCTGACCCCCGAAACTAGGTTTCGATGGCGGCGGCACTGCGGAACTCTTTCTGGAATATGATTGATTGTTTTAGGGTTTTCGAGGCAGGAGGATTATATAGGCGAAAGGGCGGCGCGAGGGGGTGGCCGAGTCGGCCTCACCACCTGGTGGCGCCACCCGCCTCCAGGCCGCGTGGGACATGGTGAGGAGGCCGTGGGCCTCCCCCGGGCTTGCCCTTCTGGCTCCGTGTACGTGTCGGGAAAATAGGAGGTTGGGCTTTTGTTTCGTTCAATTCCGAGAATATTTCCAGAACAACTTTTCTGAAACCAAAAACAACAGAAAACAGGAACTGGCACTGTGGCATGTTGTTAATAGGTTAGTCCCAGAAAATGCATAAAATGATATAAAGTGTATATAAAACATGTAGCAATTGGCATAATATAAGCATGGAACATCAGAAATTATAGATACGTTTGAGACGTATCAAGCATCACCAAGCTTAGTTCCTACTCTTCCTCGAGTAGGTAAATGATAAAAACAAAATAATTTATGAAGTGACATGCTACAAACATAATCTTGATCCAATAATGATGTAAGGCATGTGAGCTGAGATCAAATCATTCAAAGCAAATGTCTATAATTGATATTAAATAAGAGATAATAAAACAAGATAGATAAACAAGCTAAAAGTTTTCATGAACTATTGCTTTAAAGACATGAAACCATACAAGGTTCATTAAAGATATTTTAAGTATCCAGTGTAGGAGTTCTATCCTTCAATTCCAAGCATCAAGTAAATATTCACAACATAGAGTACGGATCCAGTCAAGTAAAAATAAACATGAACGTCATGAATCAACTGTTTCGAAGCCTACTCAACCGGTGAGCGTAAGCATTTGGTATTGGCACCAGGATGTTATGGCTAAGAGAACATTAATGGGGGTTCGGAAGGCCAATGGAAAAAAGTCGCACAAAGCTATAAGTGATCATTAGACAAGAGGAAGTCTTATAATCGAAGCTATGTAAGGAGTAGTGATTGCCATGCAACGGATGCTCATAGAGCTATATGTGTATGAAAGCTCTCCAATGGAACTAGTGGGGGTGTGTCGGCCCAGTAAGAACCAGGGTGTGCTGGGCCTGTCCTCCGCGGCCCTCGACACTCGATGGCCGATTTTCGCTAAGGACCAAGCCTACGGCTTGGAGAGCCTCGTGAGGCAAATTGCCTCGCGAGGGCTTTGGAGGCAGCGGAGGCCTGCGGAGGCCCTCTTCACTGCTGCCCCCTCTTCAAGATGATCTCCCCTGGAGAGAGGTCAACGCCAATCCTCCACAGGGCACCCTAGCCCTCGTGGGGATCGCTTCGCTGCAAAGCAACCTCTGCAGAGCGCACATGGGCTCTGCAGCGGCCGCAGAGTGACGCGCGCCTCTGCGCGCGGTGACGACGACGCCGCAGTTGCCATTTTGGTGATTAAAGGAGTCAACAAAGCTGTGCCACCCGCACCGGACTACAAGGATTTCCTCTTTGGTGATAAGGGGACCGGCCGGCGCTACGCTCCAGGCCAACGTCACCGTGGGCACCCCCACGTTCCTCTGCGGCCCCAGCTGGCCGTCCTGCATGGACGGTGGTTACTCTGCCACAGGCATCAGCTTTACGCCATGGACCGCGTCCATGGACAGCTGGGCTGCGGTGCACCGCGCTCCACCTTCTGCGCCACGTGATAGCCCTTCCACGGCGCAAGGAGAGAGCCGGGGCGCCTATAAAAGGAGGAGGAGCAGCACCGTAGCAAAGGATCGCATTCTCATTCCAGCTAGCCACTTACGCGCAAGGAAGAAGAAGACCACAGTTCCCTTCCTTGTGTACACCATTGCCAAAAGAGAGCCCTCGGCAAGCTCATTGTACTGTAACCTCTACAAGCAGTGCAATACAGACAAGCAGGAGTAGCGGTGTTACCTCCACACGAGGGCCGTGAACCTGGGTACGGGCTGGTGTTCATCTCTGTCGTGATGTCCCTCCTCTTGCTCGACGAGCACCGTCGCCGTGCAGGTTGAGGGTTGTTTGACCAACGTGTTCAGCCCCTTACACGAACTCTCTTCGTGAGCTTGACTATCCCTGTTTCGTGGGAGTCATTCTCCGACAATTGGCGCGCCAGGTAGGGGGCTGAGGCGCGTCTTCAACCTTCACCGACCTCTGCACCATGGCGGACACTCGCGCAGCTCGCGCCACCCGGCGGGCGTCAGGCAGGGCACCACCGAGCCCGCTGCCAACACCACCAACCCTCGCGGCCGTCCCCGCCAGCCGCGCCACGGGGCGCAACACCGCTGAACCGCGTGTGGAGCACCCCGAGGACGATGACGGCCACCACGACGACCGCTTCGACGAGACGTCGACCACGGGCACGGCGAGGACGCTGAGTCCTCGCATCCGTCCCAGCGCCACAGCGCCTCCACTCTTGGGCGTCCAGCGCCCAGCCCAAACACCGCGCTGCTCATGGCCGCGGAGCTCTTCCGCTACCGCCCCACGCCGAGGCGCACGACAACTGGCTCGGCCGCCTCCAGCACCTCGTCGACATTGCGGCGGCACCGCGCGCTCCGGCGGCGTCGCGCTCTCTGGTGCACCACAACTCCGGACGCGCAGGAACCACCGCGCATGGCGCACCTCCGCCGCCGCCTCCGCCAGGTCCGCCTCCAGCTGCGGCGCACAAGGCCGCATCCCACGCGTCTTCGCCGCGCGATTGCCAAATCGTGCAGCGGACACCCCAGACGCGCGGGTGGAAATGGAGCGCCAGAAGGACCTCCAGAAGCGCATCGTCGAGGAAATCGGCCAAGCAGGGCGACAGAACCGCCGTGCTCTTCAGGGTGGCATCGCCTCGTACGCCACAGGTTGCGCGGCCTTCACCCGCAACCTGCGTCGCGTCGTCTGGCCACAGAAGTTCAGGCCTGACCTACCCAAGGGCTACGACGGCACGAACAACCCCATCGAGTTCTTGCAGCTCTACACCACCTCCATCCAAGCTGCGGGGGGAGACGACAAGGTCATGGCCAACTGGTTCTCCCACGCTCTCAAGGATTCCGCCTTGTCGTGGCTCCTGAACCTTCCCGAGGATTCCATTGACTCGTGGGAGGAGCTCTGCCAGCAGTTCGTTGCAAACTTCAAGGGCACGTACGAGCGCGCCCTCACCTACAACGACCTGCGAGCTGTGCGCCAGAAGCCTGGCGAGACCCTCCGCAGGTACATCCAGCGCTTCAGCCAAGTCCGCAACAAATCCCGAACATCCCGGACTCGCACGTCATTGCGGCCTTCAGAGAGGGCGTCACCAACCACAGGATGCTCGAGAAGCTCGGCATCCATGATACCCTCTCCTCCGTGGTGAAGCTCTTCGACATCGCAGACAAGTGCGCCAAGGCAGAAGAAGGGCTCCTCTTCGTCAAGGTGGGCTCGACAGACGACCCTGTCGAGGGATCCAAGACCCAGAAGAGGCGTGACGAGACAAAGCGCAAGCCTACCGCAGTCCTGGCAGCTGAACCCGACGCCAAGCATGTTCGCGAGGACTCCCCGAGGCTGGCGAGAAAAAGGTGGACAACCGCCCGTTCTGCATCTACCACAACAGGCGCGGCCATGCGACGGAGAACTGCTATGACCTCAAGCAGCTGAGCAAGAAGCGTGAGCAAGAAGAAGGCAGCGGTGGCCGCGGCAGAGGCCGTGGTTACCGCAAAGGTGGACGCAAGGGCAACTTCCAGAGGCCCAGGGAACTCAGGCGAATGCCGCCGAGAAAAACAACAATCTCCCGACGAAGAGCCTGGAGGCTACCAGGCCCCCAAGGGTGCCATGGCATGCATCCTCGGCGGATCCCAGGCGCCCAAGTCGAACAACCAGTTCAAGCAGTTCGCTCGCGAGCTCAACGCAGCGCTTCCCGGGGTCGAGACGTCCCGCCCCCTCAAGTGGTCCCAGTACACCATCGCCTTCGACGCCAAAGATCACCCCAAGTCTACAAGACTGTGGGCACCCTCCCGTTGGTGTGCACCCCCACCATCAACAACATCGCCGTCGGCAAGACGCTCATTGATGGGGGTGCAGGCCTGAACGTCATCTCTGTCGAGACCTTCGAGACGCTTCAAGTGCCCTACGAGTGGCTCATGCCCTCCAGGCCCTTCACCGGGGTCACCAGCGGCTCAATCTCGCCTCTGGGGCAAGTGAGGCTCGCGGTCACCTTTGGCACGCAGGAGAACTACCGCACCGAGCTAATTGACTTCGACGTCGCGCACATTGGCCTGCCCTACAACGCCATCCTCGGCTACCCCGCCCTCGCGAAGTTCATGGCCGTCACGCACCACGCCTACAACATGGTCAAGATCCCTGGCAGCGGTGGCACCATCACCATACGTGGTCACGTACAGGACGCCACGCGCGCTGTCGAGATCGCCTACAAGGCCGCTGCCATGGCATTCCCGCTGACGAGGACATGGAGCCTCTCGAGAGGCCCAAGAAGAAGAAACAGCTGTTCACTCAAGAGCAAGCATCTACAAAGAAGGTGTCGCTGAGCACCAGCGGCTCGGGGGCTGAGGGCTCGGGGGCTAGCGTCACCATAGGCGCTGGCTTGCCTCCCAAATAGGAAAGCGCGCTCGTCGCCTTCCTTCGGGCAAATTCTGACATGTTCGCATGGACTCCGTCAGAAATGTCCGGTGTACCAAGGGAGGTGATCGAGCACCACTTAGCCGTGTGTCCAGACGCACGCCCTGTAAAGCAGAAAGCGCGGAAACAAGCCCCCGAGAAGCAAGCGTTCATCATCAAAGAAGTAGAGAAGCTGAAAGCAGCAGACATCATTCGAGAAGTTGCCCACCCCACTTGGCTCTCCAACGGTGTGGTTGTCCCAAAACCCAATGGAGGAGGCCGGCTCTGCATCGACTACACAGACGTAAACAAGGCCTGCCCCAAGGATCCATACCCCATGCCAAGGATAGACCAGATTGTGGACTCCACCGCCGGCTGTGATCTCCTCTGTTTCCTGGATGCCTTCTCAGGCTACCACCAGATCAAAATGGCCAAGGAAGACGAGGAGAAAACAGCATTTCTCACCCCTTGTGGTGTGTATTGCTACACTTGCATGCCCTTTGGCCTGAAAATGCCGGCGCCACCTTCCAGAGGCTCATGAGGATCGCCTTGGGGGCTCAGATGGGAAGAAATGCAGAAGCTTATGTCGACGACATCGTGGTCAAGTCTCGCGAGGGAGACACTCTCTTGAAGGATCTCGAGGAAACCTTTGCCAGCCTGCGCAAGGTGAACATCAAGTTAAACCCCGCCAAGTGCGTCTTCGGGGTGCCTTCAGGCAAGCTCCTCGGGTTCCTCGTGTCCCACCGCGGCATAGAAGCAAACCCTGACAAGATCAAGGCTATAGAAGACATGCAGCCACCTCGCCGCCTCAAGGACATGCAGCGCCTAGCAGGATGCATGGCCAGCTTAGGCCGCTTCATCTCCAAGTTCGGCGAGAGAGCCTTGCCATTTTTCAAGATCATGAAGAAATCCGGCACCTTCAAGTGGACTCCAGAGGCCGACAAAGCATTTGAGGACTTGAAGAAATACTTGGCTAGCTCACCAGTCATGGTAGCCCCCAGGGCAGGCGAGCATCTGAAGCTGTACCTAGCAGCCACTCCACAAACTGCAAGCGCCGTCCTGGTGGTGGAAAGAGAAGAGCCAGTTCTCCCCAAGAAAAGCACTGCCACACCAAGTCCAGAACCTCCCGACGAGGGAACAGTCTCTCCAGACCCAGTGCCAGACCCACAGCCTCAAGTCGAGTCCACTACAAGCACCCCTGCCGAGGCTCCTCCACAGGCAAACCTCGCCAAAGGTCCTGAGGAGCCTCTCGAGGGAGCCGACGCTGCCGCACCATCAACGACCCTCGTCGAGCATCCAGTCTACTTCGTCAGTACTGTACTGCGAGATGCTCGCGAGCGGTACCCAGTGCAGCAGAAGCTCCTCCTCGCGCTCTCATCGCCTCCAGGAAGCTGCGCCACTACTTCCAGGGCCACCCCATCACGGTGGTCACGTCCTTCCCCCTGGAGCAGATCCTGCGCAACCCCAACGCCACTGACCGCGTCGCAGGATGGAACATCGAGCTGCAACCATTCAACTTGCGCTTCGACACCACAAGAGTCATAAAAGGGAGAGCGCTGGCGGATTTCGTCGCCGAGTGGACAGACCCAACTCCTGAAGAGCCTCGCGAAGAAGAAACCGCGTCATCGGAGATACAATGCCAAGCCACTGGACCATGCACTTCGATGGAGCTTTCGCCTGCCGCAATGGTGGGGCTGGCGTTGTCTTAACCTCACCAAAAGGTGACAAGCTCTACTACGCCATCCAGCTGTGCTTCACAATAGACAAGATCTCCAACAACATCGCCGAGTACGAGGCCTCCTCGCCGGGCTCAGAGCCGCAATCGCCCTTGGCGTCAAGCACTTACTCATAAAGGGTGATTCCCAGCTCCTGGTTAACTTCTCCAACAAGAGCTACACGCCTAAAGACGACCACATGGCCGCCTACCTTGAAGAGGTCCGCAAGCTCGAGAAGCACTTCAGGGCATGGAGCTCATGCACATCCCGCGAAAGGAGAACCAGGAGGCAGATGACATCGCCAAGCGAGCATCACGAAGGCAGGCCCAGCCGGCCGGCGTCTTTGAAGAGAGACTCTCCAAGGCGTCCATAAAGCAGCCACAAGAAGCAGCAGCCACAAGCACAGACGAAGTACTCCCACCACCTCCTGTAGGTGGGGCACCCAACTGCGGTCCATCCTCAGGGGAGCGTCTGCTGCTGGCTATGGTGCATCAAGAGACAGGCTGGGTTGACGAACTCAAAGACTACCTGCTGAAGGGAGTCCTCCCTGAAGAAGACGCGGAGGCGGAACGAGTGGCTCGACAAGCCAAGTCATACTACATCCTCGAGGGAGACCTGTACCGCAAGCGCCCAAATGGAATTGCACTCAAGTGCGTCCCCCCCGAGGAAGGCCGCATGCTGATCAGAGACATTCACAGTGGAGAGTGTGGCCACCATTCCTCTGCACGCACCCTGGCAGGCAAGGTCTTCAGGAGCGGTTTCTACTGGCCCCAAGTGCTTCAAGATGCCACCACCATCGTCCAGTCTTGCGATGCGTGCCAATTCCACGCCAAGCAAGTCCATCAGCCTGCACTGGGACTCCAAACCATCCCGCTCTCGTGGCCTTTCGCGGTCTGGGGGCTAGACATCTTGGGACCCTTCCCGAGATCGCAAGGGGGCTACCGCTTCCTCTTCGTGGCAGTCGACAAGTTCACCAAGTGGGCAGAGGTTGAAGCAGTGCGCAGCATACCGGCCAGGGCAGCAGTAAAATTCATCAGAGGCCTGGTCTGCCGTTTTGGTGTGCCTAATCGCATCATCACCGACAATGGCTCACAATTCACCAGCGGCATCTTCAGGGCCTACTGCGAGAGCCTCGGCACCAAGCTCTGCTTCGCCTCGGTGGCTCACCCACAGAGCAACGGCCAAGCCGAGCGAGCAAATGCTGAGGTCCTCAAGGGCCTCAAGACAAGAAGCTTCAATCGCCTGAAGGGCTACGGCAAGGGCTGGATAGACGAACTCCCGTCCGTGCTCTGGTCCATCCGCACGAACCCCACGAAGCCCACTGGTGAGACGCCATTTGCCCTCGTGTATGGAGCTGAAGCAGTCCTCCCCACAGAGATCAAGCATGGATCCGCACGGGTCCTTGCCTTCAACGAGGACGATCAAGCAGACCTCCACAGCGACGACCTGCTGCTCCTTGACGGGTTGCGCCGCCGTGCCGCCCTCAGGGCAGCCAAGTACCAGCAAGACCTGCGACGCTACCACAGCCGCCACATACGTCCGCGCACTCTCGAGACAGGCGACCTCGTCCTCAGGAGAATCCTCTCCAGGGAAGGTCTCCACAAGCTCTCGCAATGTGGGAAGGCCCCTACAGGGTCTCACACATCGCCAGGCCTGGCGCGGTACGCCTCGAAACGGAGGACGGCATCCCGGTCAAGAATCCATGGAACATCGCGCATCTACGCAAGTTCTACCCGTGATCATAGTCACGCCAGACATTTTTTGTCTCTAGAGGGAAGCACACAACTTCACCTCCAAGCTTCACAAAAGCTTCTCCTCCCGAGGGCCAGCCCCTCTGAGCTCTCCTGAACGTGCCGCCGCAGGCCGTGAAGAGTCTCAGCCACTGAATGTGGTCCCCATGCCTCGACATGGAAAACTTTATCTTGGTAACACCAAGTGTAATGAACCAATTCGTTTCTCAATGAAACATTGCGCTGAGGCGCCGCTATGTAATATTTTGGTGGTGAGTTTTACTTTTCATCATCTTAGTTCATTTCGCGCTCATATTCTTCCCCATGCGCACCTCGCGAGCGGGGGCTGAGTACGGTGACTGTGCCTCAAGAGCACCCCAACAGCACCGCAAAATCCAAAGGATCCGAGCTCTAACACGCTCTCACGCCTGTTACCTCCCAAAGAGCTCTGGCCCATGGGCTTGCTCCCAAACACGCCACCTCACCAAAGGACCTTGGTACTTACTCTCCTCGCGAGATACTCATGAGGAAGCCTATAAGCGCGCATGAGTGTTTACTACCATGTACTTGCTTTGGGTTTGCCTCTCTAACCAATACAGGGAACAAGAGTCCCCCCAAGGTCGTGAAGCCACGCTCCGACCTCTAGAGGGAAGCGCACCATCAGGGAAACCAACGCCCTCTACGAGGCCAAAGTCTCGCAAGCTAAGTCTAGCGCTCGCGCCCCTCAGGAGTTTTTCCTCCCTCTCACGAGCACCTGTCGTCCCTCGAGCGGGTTTTTTCTCTCTCACACTCCATGGACTGCTTGTGCGTCAAAGGGGGCCCTCGAGCACCGCGACTCGAGAGCCCTTACCTCTCCAAGCCTTAAACACCCCCCGGCCTTGCCGAGTCACGCTCCGGCATACCGCAGCGGCGGTGTCATAGCGCAAAGAGATGGGTCCTGACGACGTAGAGCGAAAAAAGACATGGAACAGGGATAAAAGGCCCATCGAGGGACACACACATAGTAGCGCACGATTAAAGTGTCTTACAAACCAGAATGGATTAAAACAAGTCTTAAAACAAAGATAATTGCGCCTCAAGCGCGTCTTGTTGCAGGAGCGGCCTAGGCAGGGGCATCGCCGTCACGATCCTCCTCAGCCTCCCTTCAGCTTCTGCTTCAGCGCCTTCCTCCTCCTCAGCGGCCTGCTCCGCCTCGACCCTCTTGAAGCGGTCGACGTAATCGTTGACCTCCTCCCGAACCAAGTTGGAGAGGTCCTGAGCTTGGTCCGCCTCGACAGGCTCGGTCACCGACTCGAAGTCGAAGCTGGGTAAAGACGCTGGAGGTTGGCGAAGACGCGGTCGATCGCCACCGTCAGGAGCTTGCGGCACTCTTCATCGACAACGTCGCCCATCTCGCCACAGGGCCCTCGAGCGCGGAGAAGAGCTGGTCGAAGCAGCCAAGGTACGCGGCAGCATCGGCATTCCCGTGAACGGGAACCGCTGGGGCGTCCACTCCCAGGCTCGCCGCCCTGCACCACTGCCTTGCCCTTCGAGGCCGCGGTGGCTTTCTTGGGCGCCATTGCAGCGGGATTGCGAAGGAAGAGCGCCGGAGACACGGAAGCGCAGAAGTCAAGAGCGAGGAGACGGGCGCGCGAATGGTGCAGTAACTGCTGCCTGAACCGGCGCTGCAGGCTTTATATCCCCTCAGAGCAGTTACCGAGACGTGGTGGGTCCCCCCCACTACGCCCATCATCTCCGAGGAGAACGTGCCGTCGCGGCGCAACTGCCCTACACGTGTCTCAGGCCGGCCGGACACTTTGGGCCCATGATGATTCGCCTGCGTCCACTGGACTACATCGTGCCCATCATGGGTCCGGGGGCTACTGTCGGCCCAGTAAGAACCAGGGTGTGCTGGGCCTGTCCTCCGCGGCCCTCGACACTCGATGGCCGATTTTCGCTAAGGACCATGCCTACGGCTTGGAGAGCCTCGTGAGGCAAATTGCCTCGCGAGGGCTTTGGAGGCAGCGGAGGCCTGCGGAGGCCCTCTTCACTATTGCCCCCTCTTCAAGATGATCTCCCCTGGAGAGAGGTCAACGCCAAATCCTCCACAGGGCACCCTAGCCCTCGTGGGGATTGCTTCGCTGCAAAGCAACCTCTGCAGAGCGCACATGGGCTCTGTAGCGGCCGCAGAGTGACGCGCGCCTCTGCGCGCGGTGACGACGACGCCGCAGTTGCCATTCTGGTGATTAAAGGAGTCAACAAAGTTGTGCCACCCGCACCGGACTACAAGAATTTCCTCTTTGGTGATAAGGGGACCGGCCGGCGCTATGCTCCACGGCCGACGTCACCGTGGGCACCCCCACGTTCCTCTGCAGCCCCAGCTGGCCGTCCTGCATGGACGGTGGTTACTCTGCCACAGGCATCAGCTTTACGACCATGGACCGCGTCCATGGACAGCTGGGCTGCGGTGCACCGCGCTCCACCTTCTGTCGCCACGTGATAGCCCTTCCACGGCGCAAACGCGGAGAAGAAGCCCGGGGCGCCTATAAAAGGAGGAGGAGCAGCACCGTAGCAAAGGATCGCATTCTCATTCTAGCCTAGCCACTTACGCGCAAGGAAGAAGGAGACCACAGTTCCACTTCCTTGTGTACTCCATTGCCAAAAGAGAGCCCTCGGCAAGCTCATTGTACTGTAACCTCTATAAGCAGTGCAATACAGACAAGCAGGAGTAGCGGTGTTACCTCCACACGAGGGCCGTGAACCTGGGTACGGGCTGGTGTTCATCTCTGTCGTGATGTCCCTCCTCTTGCTCGACGAGCATCGTCGCCGTGCAGATTGAGGGTTGTTTGACCAACGTGTTCAGCCCCTTACACGAACTCTCTTCGTGAGCTTGACTATCCCTGTTTCGTGGGAGTCATTCTCCGACAGGGTGCATCCAACTTGGTTGCTCACGAAGACCTAGAGCACTTTTGAGGAAGCTCATCATTGGAATATACAACCCAAGTTCTATAGTATAAATTCCCCACATAGTTATACTAGTAAAATATGAAAACTCTCTCGCATGGAGTATAGGTGCTAAACATGAGCACAAATGATGACTATGAATACTGCAGGTGCTGAAACATGAGCACAAGTGTGGATAAAGGCTAGTAATGTTGCCCCTTTTTTTCTTTTTTTTTTTTTTTCTTTTTTCTTTTTTCTATTTTTCTATTTTTTCTGTTTCTTTTTTCGATGGCCTCCATGGCTCTTTTCACTTTTAGGGGCAACATTCTAATATGACAACACACTTTTGGTACAAATAACTCATAATGAACAAAACATGATGTATGAAACTGTATGCATCTGCCAGTGTAGCAGGATGTGCAATGATCTAGCGTAACATGGGTAAACCACATATCAGATGTATAGAATCATGCAAAGCAATATATAGATGATAAATGACAACAAGTCATGTAATGTAAGATGGAAGTTGCATGGCAATATATCTCGGAACAGCTATGGAAATGCTGTGGTAGGTAGGTATGGTGGCTGTTTTGAGGAAGATGTATGGGCTTATATGTAGGAGAACAAGATAAAGTCCTCCCACGGTTTTGGATGCACTGGCGAAGTATGCACAACTCTCAATGTGAGCAGAAGGTAATACACATCACCGAAGAGGCTAGCAAATTTGGATGGTGGAAGTGCCAAAAACCGTAGCTTAACATTAGTAAAAAAGAACTCACAAGCTTATTGCAAACAACTAGCAGGTTCAACACTAAGAGAATGATTAAAATTCACTCCAAGAAGGGCCGTTCACGGCGGCACAAGAACCCCGCTAGATCCCTCGACCTTCAGCACAACTCAGTTATTACGAATCACCTTTAGACATGTAAAGCTATCAAGTCCAACTACACCTTCAACAATTTTAGTAGAGTTTGTAGTACGGTACAAGATTAAAGACAACAATCCACTAATGATTTTAACTTAATTAACCAGCAAACTTTACCATCTAAATATCTCAAAACGTTTGCAAAGAATCAGGTTATCAAAGTTCAATGATTTACAAGATTATGCAAGTTTTTCATTATACCACTACCACATGCAACATTTTCTGAACCAACACATCAACCAAGCAACTCTCAAAACAAATATAAGTGAAGTAAGAGAGTACTATCTATAAAAGAACTAATAGCTCTGAACAAGAAATATATGAAAACCAAGAGCTAGAAGCTAAACAGTGCGAAAACGGAATACTCAACAGATATAAGTGAAGAATAGGAGTATTCAAATGAAAAAGCGGAACGTGTCTCTCTCTCCCAAACAAGATAGATAGGATCCGACATTGATATGATCAGAATATAAAAATAACAAACTAAAAATAAAAGCACACAGACGCTCCAAGAACAACACATATGATGTGAAAGAATTAAAATATAGTTTCACTAGAGATGACCTGATAAGTTGTTGATGAAGAAGGAGATGCCTTGGGCATCCCAAGCTTAGACGCTTGAGTCTTCTTAAAATAAGCTTGGGTGACCCACGGGGGCATCCCCAAGCTTAGGCTCTTCACTCTTCTTGATCACATTATATCATCCTTCTCTCTTGACCCTTGAAAACTTCCGCCACACCAAACTTCTCATAAACTTCATTAGAGGGGTTAGTACTCAAAAACTTTAATCAACTTTGGTTTTGTTGAGACACATTGCAAGAATTCAATAAACATTAGCTACAGCCCTCCATGGTAAAGAGCCTTACTTAAAGTCCACAAGAGACAATGCAAAAAACAGAGACATAATCTGTCAAAACAGAACAGCCAGTAAAGATGATTTTTTTCGAGGCACTTCCGTTGCTCAAATAAGAAAATTCGAAACTAACGAAAGATGCGTACATATCTGAGGATCACGCATGATTTTTTTCAGAATTTTTCCATTTTTCTGGAATTTATACAGCTCAAAACGGTGGACAGAAAAAATCTGTCCCGGCGCAAAAATCCAAATCTAGCATCATCTAATCATTAGAGACTCTGCTTGGCACAACAATTCGAAAAAGTAAAGATACAAAGGAGTTGTTACAGAAGTAAGCAAGCTCCTTGACTCAAAAAGCAAAGAAAAATTTCAGAAATAAAACATGGGTTGTCTCCCAAGAGCGCTTTTCTTTAATGCCTTTTAGCTAGGCCTGATAGTTTTAATGATGCTCTCATGAAAATAGAAAATGAAGCAAAAGGAGCACAAAGAAGCAAATTCAAAACACATATAAGTCTAACCCACTTCCTATGCATAGGAATCTTGTATCCAAGTAAATTCACAAAGAACAAAGTGACAAGCATAGGTGTGGGGACCCCGGACTAGCTGTCCGAAATACCCGATTATGCTTAACACAACGATCCCATGATCAGTCTGTCGTTGCACATAATCCGAACTGAATATCAAAGTTTACATCGATTACAGTACCGAATTCAAAGTCTGACAAATATGATCATACACACCAAGTCTTACATAGGTGCCTTCAAGGGCCAAACTAAACCATGCAGCGGAAACTACGACGAAGTCGACCAAAACACATCTTGACACCCAACAGGCAGCTGACTTATGAAGATCCTAGTTCTCATCATCGGCGCCATACTCCTCCTCCTGGTAGTATTCCTCGAAATCTGGCATCACACGAATGCCAGGGAACGAAACCATTATGAGTACATTTGAATGTACTTCGCAAACCACCCCCGACATGAGTATGCACTAGCATCATTTTTATTATAAGAAAACCTTTGTTTTTAGAAGACATCTCTATATCTTTGTTGAAAAAGGTAAGAAGAAGAATTTTAGAAACTCTTTTCCAGCAAAATCCATCATGTTTAATTTTTCCAAAAACTCCTTCTTTTTCCGACCATAGCCCTTCATGGTCAATATTCCCTGACAGCTCATACCGGCCCTTTGGTATAACTTCATATCACAAATTCCACTTTGTTTTCCGAAATCAACAACATTTTGCACAAGGTCTTAGGACAGCCTCCCAATTGTCCATAACCGAGGACTCGGCTATTCGAATAGTTTTACACTCTGCAGAGGTAGCACGCTTTACCCACACCCATCCGGCAACTCATCGTGGCAGCCCCGTCTAGCCATACACTTAAGTAACCGGCCATAGCCTTTCCTTTGCTCACGCTAGTACAGGACCCTGCCGCTACGACACTTTCCATCGACACTTAGTCCAGCCCTTCGGAACCTAAGTGTGAGGACTCGCAGTTCTGCCCGGGAACAGTATGGTGGCTGTTTTCATCCTCCTCATCCATTCGTGAGTTCGGATCTGAGTCAGGGGTAGGTCACCGAACCATCCCCTCATGGAACGGAGTCATCTCCGTTGTTGAGGCATCCCGTACTAAAATGAGCAAACTATATGACTACGCCCTGTCCCATATTTGGGGTAGGAGTGGTCGCACAGGGTATGATTGGTCGTCATAGTACTAAGTACGCATTGTGCAAGTTTTCGAAAAACACCATCTTTCTCCGATTTTTTCTTCAAACCCAACTTGGGTATCCATAATCCATACAAGGATAATCAAAGGAGTTTTTAGTAAAAACCTTTTTGTTTCCCATCCTATAATTTTATATGCACTATAGTGTGCCTCTATATATGTGGCAAAAATAGTGTTTCATATAGTTTTGGAAAAGGTTTTTGAAAACACATTTGCTTTGGGTAAAACATGTATCCAAAAATAGATGCATCATATATAGGGGTGCATGCTCAGAAAGTAGCTTGCCTTGTTCGACAAAGTGACCTTGGTCTTGTTCTTCTTGTTCAACGAATCCCCCTTCCTCGTACTCTTCGGCAACGTTCTCGTCTAGTCGTAACAATCAAGCAAATACAAACAATCACGCCACTACTCAACAGAACATCACAAAAATACAAACTAAAATTCTACATATAGCTACTATCCTAAGGAAGACAACACAAGTGGATTTTAGTCAAATTGAGCTATTGAACTCCATGCATAAATGTTCTAATCCAGAACCTTATTAATCAAGTTTTAGCTACTAATTTAGTTATGTTATTCACAAAATTAAGTCCTTTTAGCGATAGACAGTATTGATTATTTCTGATCTAACACAATTGGATTTAATTCATTTGGACTAAGCATCATTCAAATAAAATTGTTATAGTCCAGAAGGTTTAACAAACTTCAATCAATTGCTAAACAATTATAGTTGCATAATTAATTCTACAAAAATTAGGGTAGCTAGGCTACTGCAATACTAAGCTAACAAAATTGGATTCATCAATTTTGGATGAACAGAGCATCAGAAACAAACAAGTTTATGATTTAAACCTTCTGTGCTACTTTAATTTTCATGCCATTAATATTAATCTAAACAGGGTAAAACTAGCTTAGATGCACATAGAATTTCATAAGCTAACAGATAAATTTGATTCATATTATTTGGATTTTTAATTCTTGAGATATCGAATTTTAAACATGCACATAGTTTTTAAAGTTCCCTGTAAATTCCTAAATTCGAAAGAGGAGGAAGAAAAATAAATGGGCCGAGATGGTTCCCAGCCCACTGGGCCTGGCGCAGTTTTATTTTCTTCCCGCGAGTGAAAAGATCAAATTGCTAACTGCGGGGCCCACACGTCAGTGGCGACTCTAAACGAAATGGTGCGCGTCCGTTGGATCAAGATTGGACGGCGCACGCTTGGGGCAACGGCGACGACCACGAATCGGGCGGCGCCGCCGTGCCCGAGACGGCGAGGCTGGACAAGGGCTCACCTAGGGGCGGCTATTGATGGCGGAGACGGTCGGAATCGGCTGCGGCGGCCTGGGGAAGAGGAATGGCAGCGACGACGCGGCTTGGGGTGGTCCAGAACGGCGACGGCGTGCTTGGCGGCTTCCACGGACGCGTCCTAGCTCCGGCGAGTTCTTGGCGACGCCCTGGTGCGATGCCTATGCAGTGGAAGGGGAGAGTGAGTGCGGGGTGTCGATGTTGCCAGGCAATGTGGTAGGGATATGGAGAAAGGAGAGAATCGGGCGGCAGCACGGCCTCGCGGCCATCGTCGTCAACCTCGGGTCCGTGCGGGTCGAGGACGGGCACGGCACGGCCGCGAGCTGCGGTAGCACGGGCAGCACAATGCCGCCCTCCTGGCAGTGCGTGAGAGCGTGTAGAGTGGGGGAGAGGGGCAGTGTCGATGCGGGGTGAGTGAATCGAGCTGCGGTTTATATAGCCGGAGGTCGGGGTGGTAGGTACGGCCATGCCCGCGAGCTGGGGGACGCGGAGCTGCGCCATTGGCGGGCTAGGCGGTGCGGCGACGTCAGGTAGGTGGCCGTTAGGTTTTAGGGGGCAAGCTGAGCAGTGGCGAGAGCTGAGCAGAGCTCGGGTGGTATGTGGCCGTGGACGTCCTCCGTTGCGCACGCGAGGTGCTCGACGGATTGCTGGCGGCATCGAGGGGCAGTGTACGTGGTGTGGTCATATCCAGGGGATCGGGGCGAGGTTCAGGGGAGTCCACGTCGAGCGGCCCTTGCAGGGGTGGCGTGGACGCCGTGGTGTCGTCGACGGCCATGAACGTGGCGTGCATGGTCTGGGCAGAGGACAGAGAGAGGGCATCGGGTGTTCTACGGGCTGTCGTGGCCGAGTTTTGTGCACAAAGCACACTGGTGAGTGAGGGGGAGTGAGAGTGAGTGAGTTGTGAGAGGTTTGAGTGAATTTTGAACGAATTTGGTTCGGATTCAACTGGAATTTAGGGTGAACTACAGTGTCTGCACACCAAGTGTTCGACACAATGTCCAAGCCAAATCAAATTTCAAAATTTGGTGAATCCTTTTCATATTTTGATTCATAAGTATTTATCATTGTTTTTGGTTATGTTTTGATATTTAATTTGTAAGTATTAGTTGTTTTATTAAGTGTTTGAAGAAATAAAGAGAGAGATAGGAATTTGAAAATAGGTTTTTTTTTAAGTATAAATTTGAGAGGGAAAAGTTATCAGAATAAAATGAGAGTGGTTATAATACCACTCCTCTGATTTTCTTTAGAGAAGAAAATAATAATTTCTTGTAGTTTGTCTTGTTAATTTTAACTTTGTTTTTGTGTTCCAAGATTTTTAATCAATCAAGCAACACAATTTAAACAAGAAATCAATCAACACAAAACAATCATGCAAAAAAAAAATTGTTGGTTCACATTTTCCATTCAAGGAACATGGTTGTTCTTGTTACATGAAATTGGGATGTTAGAATAGGAAGATAAAACAAGAGTAACTTCAAAACTTTCAGCATATAGAGAGGTGTTTCAATACCATGAAAATTTCTACAACCATATTCTCCTCTCTCATAATAAGTTTCAGTAGCATCATGAATAAAGTCAACAACATAACTATCACATAAAGCATGCTTTTCATGTTCTACAAACACATAATTTTTACCAAGCTCAAAAATAGTGGGATTAAAACTTTCAAACCCACTTTTAATAATTTTTTAACAAGATGATTGATCAATCTCAAAAGGTATGGGAATCATAGATAAAGTCAAGACTTCTCCAATCCCATTTTCCTTAGTAGTACAATTACTATTATCAAGTAACATAGGACCATCATCTAGAGCTTTATCATAAACATTTCTAAGCAAAACTCTTTAGTACCATGCATTTCGAAGTTAGGCACAAATAAAGGATTATCATAAGATTTTTCGAAATAGCATGGATTATCTTAAATGACAGTAGCATAATTATTCTCATAAGTTTTACTCATAGGAAATATTTCAAGAGAATCCACAGGAACATAACATTCATCCTCCTTTGGTAAGCATGGAGGCAATTAAATAGTGTAAGAAATAAAGAGTTACTCTCATTGGAAGGTAGGCATGGGTAGCTAATCCATTCTTCCTCCTTTTGTTCATAACTCTCCTCCTCTTTTTCATCTAATGAGGTTTCAGGTTCAGCAATTTCTTCTTCCACAGGTTCCTGCAAATTGTGGATACATTCTTGTGCATGACTGAGTCTCTCTTTATAATCAATGATATAACAATTATTGCTGAAATTTTCTATGCAATAATCAAGGATAGAAGAGACCAAATCTTTAAGGTTATTACAAGCAACACAGGTTTCATAATTTTTAGACATGAAGGATTCTATTTCAGAAGCTCCCATAAATAAAACAAATTGTTCTACTTCTTCAGCTCCCAGATAAGCATAGTTATAACAATGATAGCTCATAATTATATCTTCTTTACCAAAGCCACATTGAAATTTAAGATGTTTAGTATCCTGTTTAGAGCAACAATTTATATCATGGCGTTTAAGCAAAATTTCAGCAATTTGATTCAGTTTTTTAACACGCCTCTCATGATTTACCCTTAATTGATTCTCTATACTTCATATATAATTCTTTAACTTCCATAGAGGTTCTAGCATGTTCTTCCATAACAACAGTTTTTTAGATTTTCGGTTTTTAAACTTTTTATGGATTTTCGGGTATATAAGAAAAATAAAACAAGACAAAAATAAACAAGACAAAAGTAAACTAAGCAAAACACAACTAAACAAAAATAAACTAAGCACAATAAAACTAGACAAGAGTAAACTAGACAAAACAGAATAAAATAAAAAACAGAGAGACAAGTAGAGTGTACTCCCCAGGTGAACTTATGAGTAGAGCTATGTAGTACTCCCCAGCAGTAGTTTCTTCTTCTTCAGGTTCCTGCAATTGGTGAGTACATTCTTGTGCATGAATGAGTCTCTCTTTATAATCAATGATATAAGAATTATTGCTGAAATTTTCTAGACAATAATCAAGGATAGAAGAGACATAATCTTTAAGGTCCTTACAAGCAATACAAGTTTCATAATTTTTAGCCATGAAGGATTCTATTTCAGAAGCTCCCATAAATAAAACAAATTGTTCTACTTCTTCAGCTCCCAGATAAGCATAGTTATAACAATGATAGCTCATAATTATATCTTCTTTACTAAAGCCACATTGAAATTTAAGATGTTTAGTATCCTGTTCAGAGCAACAATTTATATCATGGCGTTTAAGCTAAATTTCAGCAATTTGATTCAACTTTTTTAACACGCCTCTCATGACTTTACCCTTTGTTGATTCTCTATACTTCATATATAATTCTTTAACTTCCATAGAGGTTCTAGCATGTTCTTCCATAACAACAGTTTTTTAGTTTTTCGGTTTTTCAAATTTTTATGGATTTTCGGGTATATAAGAAAAATAAAACAGGACAAAAATAAACTAGACAAAAGTAAACTAAGCAAAACACAACTAAACAAAAATAAACTAAGCACAAATAAACTAGACAAAAGTAAACTAGACAAGACAAAATAAAATAAAAAGAGAGAGAGAGGTAGAGTGTACTCCCCAGGTGAACTTATGAGTAGAGCTATGCTCCCCGACAACGGCGCCAGAAAATGGTTGGTGCTATTTTCGTTAGCGTCTTGACAGGAGCTTGCTTGAGGATGAAGATCTGTAGTCCCCGGCAACGGCGCCAGAAATTAGTCTTGGTAACCCACAAGTATAGGGGATCGCAACAGTCTTCAAGGGAAGTAAAACCCAAATTTATTGATTCGACACAAGGGGAGACAAAGAATACTTATAAGTCTTAACAGCGGAGTTGTCAATTCAGCTGCACCTGGAAAAGCACGTAACATGGGTGATGTGAAAGCAGCAGTAATATGAGAGCAATAGTAATAGTAACACAGAGGCAATGGCACCAGAAAATAGTTGATACTACTTCTAATGGCATATAGGACCGAATGAGTATTTTATGATGACATATGGACCGGGGTTCCCAGCTATCTACACTAGTGGTAACTCTCCAATAACAAGTGTTGGGTGAACAAATTACAGTTGGACAATTGATAGAATTGAAATAGCATTAAGATAGAAGATCTAGTCTATTAATCATACGTAGGCATGTTTTCCATATATAGTCGTACGTGTTCGCAATGAGAAACTTGCACAACATCTTTTGTCCTACCAGCCCGTTTGCAGCGGGGCCTCAAGGGAATCTACTGGCAATTAAGGTACACCTTTTAATAGAGCACCGGAGCAAAGCATTAGCACTTAGTGAAAATATGTGATCCTCATATCTAAACCATTCCCTCCGGTTATCCCAGTTGCTGTCACTCCGGGGCCTCGGGTTCCGGACAGAGACATGTGCAAACAACTTGTAGATACAATCTAAGCAATAATTATAGAGCTTAAATCTAAGATCATCCACTCGTGCACTAGTGACAAGCATTAAACACAACAAGATTGCAGCAACAATAACTTCACAAACTTATAGATAGACTGATCATAATGTAACAATTCATCGGATCCCAACAAACACAACACCGATTACATCAGATGGATCTCAATCATGTAAGGCAGCTCATGAGATCATTGTATTGAAGTACATGAGAGGGAGAGTACCAACTAGCTACAACTAGAACCCGTTGTCCATGGGGGAACTACTCACGGAGCATAATGGAGGCGGTGGCGTCGATGGAGAAGGCTCCGAGGGTCGATCCCCGACCCGGCAGGGTGACGGAACAGGACCTTCTGACCCCCGAAACTAGGTTTCGATGGCGGCGGCGCTGCGGACTCTTTCTGGAATATGATTGATTGTTTTAGGGTTTTCGAGGCAGGAGGATTATATAGGCGAAAGGGGGTGGCCGAGTCGGCCTCACCACCTGGTGGCGCCACCCCCCTCCAGGCCGCGCGGGGACATGGTGAGGAGGCCGTGGGCCTCCCCCGGGCTTGCCCTTCTGGCTCCGTGTACGTGTCGGAAAAATAGGAGGTTGGGCTTTTGTTTCGTCCAATTCAGAGAATATTTCCAGAACAACTTTTCTGAAACCAAAAACAGCAGAAAACAGGAACTGGCACTGTGGTATTTTGTTAATAGGTTAGTCCCAGAAAATGCATAAAAATGATATAAAGTGTATATAAAACATGTAGCAATTGGCATAATATAAGCATGGAACATCAGAAATTATAGATACGTTTGAGACGTATCACCCACAGGCGGGCCCGAGAAGAACCACACTGGAAGAAGCCCCTCGGGGAGAGGGCCTAAAACTAGGGGTCCTTCTGGGAGGACGAAGGGCTCAGCCAGGATGAGGGCTTGGGCTTCGCGGCCGCAAGGGCAGCCCGCAGGGCAGCGATCTCCGCTCGCGCAAGCTCCGCGGCTTCCCGGGAGGCCTCCACTTCGCCCTGCGAAATAAGCGGAAGGTGGATCAGAGAAGGACATTCCCCAAGAAAACACCCGCGCTGCCCAGGGAGAAAAGGTTTACCTCCAACACCTTATCCAGCACGCTCACCAATTGCGTCGGGCCTGGGAGACCCGATACCTCCCTCCTCAACGCCCCCGTCACCGCGACGCTGGGTGGAAGGTCGTGGGTTGGGTACATGGAGGGAGGACCCTGGTACACCAGGCCGTCCGGAAGACCGCATCCCCTAACCAGAAGGGGCCCCGAGGAAGAAGCTGGAACAAAGAGCAATGTAAGTATAAGCATCGGAGCAGGGGTCACAGGATGGAAGCAGGGCGTACCGGTGGGGGAGGATTAAGCGCGGAGTACGCTCGGAGCCCGGACCGGGATGGGCGAATAAGAGGGAGCGCTGAAATGGATCGCACCCAGTCTTCCATCGTGCGACCGCAACTCTCCCTCAGCGATCCGGGTGAAATCCCCCTCCGGGGACCACTCCCCGATTAGATGAATCCAAAGCTGGAGCGGTTGCACCCTCCGAGTCATCCAAGTCGCCAGAAGGTCCAACCCAGTAAGCCCCTTGTCCACTACCTCCTTCAGGCGATCAAATAGAGCGTGCACTGACGAGGTGTGTCCTCGGCAATACCCATGGTAAGGTACCTAGGGCTAGAGTTATGAGGTAGAGAACGCGTAGTGTAGGTGGAATCGTCGGCTGACAAGCGGGATTTACCCAGGTTCAGGGCCCTCGACTGAGGTAACACCCCTACTTCCTGTCTATCTGTATTGATGATGGAATATGATGTGGTTACAAGGGTCTAGCAAGGGTTTGATCTCGCTAGGGTTTGAGGGCTCTGGTGTTGCGTGTCCTTGATCGGCCACCCTCCCAGCACTTATATAGGGGGCTGGGTCTCGGGTACATAACCGACTAGGCTTTACAGATAAGGAAACTACAACCGACTAAGCCTAACTTGGAAAGCAATCTTCGTCTTGGGCCTTCCTTGCTGGGCTTCATCGGGCTGTTGACAATTGGGCTTTAGTCATCACGTGCACCAGGTATCCTCATGGTAGGGTACCCGTTTGGTATAACCTCGTCATTAGCCCTCGAGTGCGTGGCTTTAGTCATCACGTGCACCAGGTATCAGGCATGGACTCAATCGATAGTGCACGTCCCATGCTTATGCCTATGCTTTATGTCTCATATCTAGATTTCGACTGAGATTGTGTGTTTTGACAAAGGATTATAGCTTAGTAGGCATGGATTTACTCGACGGATCAAGACCAGTTAACTGCGCATTTGGGCAAAACCTTACTAGCTTTCAATCAAATTCGAGTCCTTGGGCTCGAACCTGGAACATACTGGACAGATTCGACTCAGGCCATTGAGGTCTTACTGAATCGTTCCGTAGTTATTTATTTGCTACCTAGCGTCCGCCAGGATTTTCATCATGTCTGCTGACACGGGAAATTTTTAAGGACTCGCACTGCCGGAGTGGTCCTTAGCCCAGCTCGACTGATCGGCGGGTCTTACCTTTGCATTTCTTGCATGCAGCATCTGAGTCGTTTGCGACTGACGTAACTCGGGTATCTTATGAAATATGCTTTTTTGCAGTTTTTCATTTTGCATTTTCGACTGAGTCGGATCTGCTCGTCAACTGCATTTCTAACTTTGAATCTATCGGGTGCGCAACAGCGCTCCTGATGGGAGTAGCCCCCGAGATTGTGCTTTATTACTTGTAATAAAGGATAATCTCAAATTCACTATATCCCGCGCACCGTAGTCGAAGAATTTTTTGACGCTCCTGATGGGAGTACTATACTGTACTCGATAGACTGTCGAGTGTTTAACATCATCTTAGTCGACAGACGTCGTCCATCTTTTGTTTTTGTTTATTCGAACTGATTTTGCTGGACAAGATTCCTTGACAAGTGACGTCATGCATGACGCTTGTAGCGTGCGCGCAGGATTTTGACAAGACATGTCTGCGTGGGCCTTTTGTCAGGATTTGACCACCGAGGACGTCGCTTCGGTTCCGATTTGACCGGACGTGGCAGAATTTTTGCCGCGTAATAATAACTTCCTCGTTTTACATGCGTAGTGGGCAGAGTGGCCTGCGACGGTTGTTCTCCAATCTCGCCACGTGTCTCTCAGATCGTGCACGGACGGCCAAGATTGCTTTGCTCGTTGGTGGTAAATACAGATCTCTTCTCCGCATAAATTTTTACCCTGCCATTTGCTTCCTATGCGTTCGTCTTCCTCCTCGCGCTCCTTTCTTGCCGCCGTTCATCAGAACATCCGCTCCACCCACCATTTGCCATGGGGAAGGCTACAAAGAGCGGTGCTGCTGGAGCCGCGTCCGCCGCCGCAGATGCGGTGGACAAGAAGAAGAAAGCTGCGGTTGCCGCCGCCACCGATGCTGGCCTCCAGAAGAGTCCTGGAGATTGGATGCGGTCGACGATGACCAAGACCGGCCTCCAGCAACTTCGGCAGAAAGGATTATTGCCGCCAGAAGAAGAGCTGCAGGCCCGCGCACCCTCCATGATTTTGTTCGTGGGTTAATGTACGCCTACGGCGTGCAAATCCACGACTTCACTCCCAATGGGATCTTGCACATTGCCGTTTTTATGGTTTTGTGCGAGTGTTTCCTGGGAGTGTCTCCCACCTGGCCGCTTTGGAAGTCGATTTTCAAAGTGCGCCACAACTGCGGAGGTGGCCGCCCGTTCCCAGTCGGCGGCCTACTAATCCAGGTGCGGAGCGACGTCAACTACTTCAACCTCATGGCCGTCGACTCTGCTCAAGGATGGCGCAGCCGATGGTTTTATGTGCCAGTCGATCAAGCGGTTAGTCCTGCGTTTGCGATTCGCAAGCCTCTGCTGAAGACCAAGGCCTGGGACAATCCTCTTTCGACTGAGGAGATTGCAGAGGCGACGTCTCTTCTGACACGGATTGGCAATATGCTTGGCACTGTCTCAGGTGTCCAACTCATTGGCACCTTTGTTAAGCTGCGGGTATGTCCACTTCGTCTCCGAGCTCACCCAATGTGGCAATACGAAGGTCCACTCGACGCCACCCGGATGAGTCAAGAGGAGATGTCGAAGGAAGAGTTGGATGACCGGGTGAGGTCCATCACCAGTATCAAGGCTGCAAAGCCTTGTAACCTTGATGGCCCGGTTGCTCCTTTCTCAGCTACCAATCCTTTACTCGAAGTAAGTGTGAATTTGCTCTTAGTTTCTCAAAGTTCGAATGTGTTAACTGTTTTTGGCGACTGTATTCATGACGGTGGTGCATGTCTGTTGATATGCGCAGGGCCACTCGACGGCTTCCACCCTACCCCTTTACCAGAAGCAGGATCTTCTTTGGAAGCGGAGCTGCAAGACGAGGCCTAGCTGCCCGAGTCCGAACTCCCTTCTGCCCACACCCCACCTGCTGGCGCTGTGGGAGAAGCAGGGAAAGAAGATGAAGAAGAAGAAGTAGAGCAAGTTATGGAGGACGCCGCACGCTCGATTGAGCCCGAGGCAAGCACTCGCCGTGTCAAACGTCGGCGTACGATTGTTTCTGATTCTTCGAGCAACGAGTCCCGAGAGATGATCTACATGATGATGGCAACTCGGGTACGTCCCCACCTGCCCAGACCTCTCCCTTGGCCGCTCCTCCTTTGGCTTCACGCCCTCCGGCAGCTTCGAGTAGGTCCACTCGATTTGGAGTTCTGCGCATTGGTGCTGAACCCGATTCTGACGAGGATGAGCTTGAGTATGTTTCCCCTTATGCTTATCTTTTGTCATTTCTACTTGCGTGTTCATGATGTTTGTCTTTATGCGATCACTCATCTGTTGTACAGAGCTATGGATGGACAGCTGTCTCCTCGCGCAACCGCGGTTGTCTCAACTGCGATTTCGCCTAAGATCACTCCAGAAACTGCTTCGCCCACCGCTGACCTGGTGATTGCTGAAGTGACTAAGGATAAGGCTATTGTGCCTCCGGTTGCTGAGGCTTCTACCTCGAAGCCCAAATCCTGGACTGAACATGTAAGCTTTCCTCTCCATACTCCGCACTCGAGTACTTGTGGAAGTAACAAATGTGATTTGTATGAATTTTGTAGCCGATTTTTGCCAATCTGGCCACCTGGGGCTAGGCTTACATCCAAATGGAACAGGAAAGGGACTCTCTCCTCTCTAGCTCGACTGAACTTGCTAGTAAGTTTTTGCTAATTTATGACCAAGCTCAATATGCTTTGGCTTTTTGGTTTATGGTTAAGTTGCATGTGCCTTGACACAAGTGACAAGAAATCAGCTGAGAAGGAAGTAGAGGACCTGAAGAAACAGGTGAAGGACTTGGAGGCGCAGCTTACTGCCGAGCAAGCCAACTCGAAAAAGGCACTCGAAGATGCTCAAAATGCGGCTGCATTACGCGAGAAAGAGTATGTTGAACGCCTCTCGACCCTCGCCCGAGCTGCTGGAGGTTAGAAAAAATGTTCTGCCTAACATTTTCTTTTGGGTTTCGAGTATTTTTACTGATACACCGTTTGTCTGAACTCTTTTTGAAGCAATTACTGCCATGTCCACTCCAGTAGATACTACGAGTGGACCTCTACCCTTCGACCAAGCTGTCTCCGAGCTAGAGTCTGCGACTGCCAAGGCACAAGGCACTTTGAACAGCCTGACGAGCACGCTTGGCGCCGTTCACTC
Organism: Poa pratensis; assembly: GCA_947311845.1. NCBI lineage: Eukaryota > Viridiplantae > Streptophyta > Magnoliopsida > Poales > Poaceae > Poa > Poa pratensis. Next base: position 123,790,631 of record CAMZMU010000085.1, on the reverse strand, counting down.
GGAAGTGCTTCCGTCTGACGCGGTTCCTGCGACTGCACAAGGATTTGCTGATGCCCTTGGCCTGGCTCATCTACCATGGCGGAGTTTGCTCGCGAGCTTACGGTACGCGGCTCAGAGTATACTCTCAAGCTCCTACTAGGACACGGCGTAGTGGCTGAATATGAATCCGCTATGACTGACTTCCCCCAAAAAGCCAGATGGGAAGCCAGTTTCTAAGGGTATTAATGACACAGCGGTCCGACTGGCCGAAGCCTGCATATCTACTATGAAGCGTAGGTCCGCTGCCATCACTGCTCAGTCGCAGGCGCGTAGGACTAGGTTTGAGTCTATGTCGCGCGCCTAAGACATCTGCTCTTTTTCATGGCTTGTAAATATGACTCGCACTAATTGAGTGTGCTTTTGCTACTCCTGTCAAAACGAATGTTATGATATAAGTACTTGTTCTTGTTTTGAGTGTGTTCTTTTGCATTCCTTTGATCTGTATCCTTTCCTGAAGTTTCCTTCGTTTTTGATCTTGACAGCCAGTTGAACATAACTCGGCCAAGTCCTCGCAACCCTGGGTTGATACTCGATCTCCGGCTCAAGTAAAAAATGATGCCAGGGTACTGGCTTTTGCAAAGAACAAGGTGGTGCAACTGACCCAAGAGCTAAAAAACTCCCATACCGAGTTGAAAATGCTCAAGGGGATGCCAGCGTTTGCCACTCAACGAGAGGATTATGTACTCGCCGAAGTAGAGATCATGAACAGTCAACTGGACGGTAAGGATTGCCCTTTTGCATGATGCGTGAGTTATAGCATCTTTGTTTCACTTACTCGACTTGCTTCCTGCAGTTTTTGTGCAAAGCTTCAAAGAAGAAAAGGAGCGTGTTAACCCTACTACGGGCCGTCAGCACTTTTGGTTGGACAGGTATCGCGCCTGCAAGCTGGCCACTCTGATGGATCGAGTGTTCCGTGGTGCGATTTTACTCGAGCGATGCAGGGCAGCATTTTTGCGGATCAACTACTACCAGTTTCCAACTGGGCCACAGCCTCAAGGGATCCATGCCCTAGTTGATCTTTTTCAATCCGTCGACTCTATCGGGATGCAATAACTCGAAAAGTTTTGCTTGGAGCCAATGCTGCTCTGGCTTATGTCCGTAGCCGAAAACCAACTCTGCAGCTTCCTCCACCTGCGATTGGCTCGCAGCTGGATCAGTCGTGTTTAGACGGGACTGTAGACGCAGCCAACACACTGGTGGAGCGATTTTATGATCAGATAGTTGGCTCGAACTTGCCTATGAAGGATGAGCCTATGTGATTTTGATACTTTTTACAGTAGAGTGTTAATAGATGTGTAGCCCCCGAGCCTGTTGAGTGGGTGTATGTGACGAATGCTTACTTACTTATGTAATTACCCAGCCCCCGAGCATGTCGAGTGGGTGGTATGTAAGTAACATTTTTCTAACTCATGTTTCTTCCAGCCCCCGAGTCTGTCGAGTGGGGTGTGTGAGATAAATATGCTTTTTCTAACTTATGCAATCTGCCAGCCCCCGAGTCTACCGAGCGGGGTGTGTGAGATTAACTTTGCAATTTGGTTATTTTGAGTTGTTTCCATATCTTGAGTAATCGAACTATGCTTTGAAAACATAACTTTTGTTATCACTTTTGTTTGACACCCAGCCCCCGAGGATTCGAGTGGGGCGTGATTGTGTTATGATTTTGTGAAAAAGTTTTATGATCCAGCCCCGTGTCTTCGGGTATGGAGAAGTAATAAAATATGCGAACAACTCATAGGGGAACATTCTTCTTATTCCAAATATAGACCAGCAAGCCGCCTCATTAAAAATCTTCCAGTCCCCTTAGGTACCCTGGTAAGGTAAAGAGTGCGTCTGAAACCTGCTGGTCGTTTGACATTGTGCTTTTATTACATTTATCGACTAGAAGTCTAAGCGTAGAAGCGACGCAGGTGCGCCACATTCCATGGGTTATGTGATATCTCTCCTGTCTTCGCGTGCTTCAGTCGATAGGCTCCACCATCGATGACCTCCGTAATGATGAAGGCTCCTTCCCATGGAGATGCGAGCTTGTGCACCTTCTTCTGCTTTAGTTGAAGTACCAAGTCTCCTACGATAAACGACCGTGTACGTAGCCGACGACTATGGTAGTTGCGGAGATCCTGCTGGTAGACAGCTGTGCGAGCTAGTGCTGTATTTCGCGCTTCTTCGAGTAAGTCAGCCGAGTCTTCAAGTGACTCATTTGCGTCGTCTTCATCGTATACTTCAACTCTGGGTGCACTGAACTTTACTTCTGGTGGCAGTACTGCCTCTGCGCCGTAGACCATAAAGAAAGGTGTGAACTGGGTCGAGGCGTTTGGAGTTGTGCGTAGACTCCACAGGACCGCCTGGAGCTCGTCGACCCAGGCACCCGCAGCTCTTTTGAGTGGTACCAGCAATCTTTTCTTGATGCCCGTGCATACGAGACCATTGACCTTCTCGACTTGCCCGTTGGACTATGGGTGCGCCACCGATGCGTAGTTGAGTGTGATATTCCACTCTTTGCAGAAGGAGCGAAATTCCTCAGCTGTGAAGTTTGTGCCGTTATCCGTGATGATGCTGTTCGGGACACCAAAGCGATACACGATGGATCTTATGAAATTGACCAATGTAGCTGCAGTCGAGCTTGTGATGGGAACTGCTTCGATCCACTTTGTGAATTTGTCCACCGCCACCAGTAGGTGAGTATGTCCTCCAGGTGAAGATTTTTTGAGTGGTCCGACCATATCGAGCCCCCATTGGGCGAAAGGCCACGCCAGTGGTATGGTTTTTAACGCTGATGCGGGTGCATGAGGTCTGGTGGCGAATTTTTGACACCCGATGCACCTTTTGACTATGTCTTCCGCGTCTTTGAGTGTTGTTGGCCAGTAAAACCCTGCTCGGAAGGCTTTGGCTACGAGTGATCGACTGCTGGCGTGATGCCCACAGGTACCTGCATGGATATCACGGAGTATTGCTTTGCCATCCTCGAAGTCGATGCATCTTTGAAACATACCTGAGACACTGCGTTTGTATAACTCACCGTTGATTATGGTGTATGCTTTGGATCGTCGAGTGACTCGCCGGGCATCTGTTATGTCTTCGGGTAGCTCGTCGCGGAGCATATATGCCAAGAAGGGTTGAGTCCATGCTGGTATCACCAGATCACCATGGCATAAGAGTACTTCGACTGGTGGATCATCTGTACTAGGTGTTTTACCTTTTGATGTAGCAGTCGAAGAGGGCGGAGGCCGCTGTGGTTTGATGGACCTGTGCTCGATGCGCTCCAAGAAGACACCTGGTGGAATTGGTGCCTTAGTTGAACCAATGTTGGCTAACCTGTCTGCTTCTTCGTTACTTTCTCGCCCAATGTGCCGTAGCTCGCATCCATCAAATCCACCCTCCAACATGTTGTAGAGATCTCGATATGCGATCATATTGTCAGCTATGGCATCACAAGCTTTCATCGTTTGCTGCACTACCAGGTTAGAATCGCCATAGATCATTAGTCGAGTGCATCCTAGTGCTTTGGCCATTCGCATGCCGTGGATCAGGCCTTCGTATTCTGCTTCGTTGTTGGACGGGAACTCGAAATCCATTTGCAAAACGTAGCAGAGTTTGTCGCCCTTGGGTGATATGATTATAACGCCTGCGCCTGCGCCTTCGTTTTTCTTGGACCCATCAAAGTACATTGTCCAGGAGTTAGATACATCAGGAACTCCTGGCAGTTGAACTTCGATCCACTCGGTTGTGAAGTCAGGTAGGACTTGTGCTTTAATGGCCTTCGGGTGATCATACGTGATTCCTAGTGGCCCTAGCTCGATGAGCCACTTTGCTACTCGCCCAGTTGCGTCGGGATTTGTGTTATCGGGTGCTCCGTGAAGTAGTGGCGCAACTTCCTGGAGGTCATGAAAACAGCGTATGCTAGCTTTGAAAGTGCGGGTACCGCTGTTTGGACGCAGAGAGGACTTCGCTGACATAGTAGACTGGCCTTTGCACACTTTGATCTTTTCCATCTTCCATGCGCTCGACTACCAAGACCGTACTCACCACTCGATTGGTGGCTGGAACGTACAGGTACAATGGTTATTTTTCTCTTGGTGCCGCCAATATTGAAGGATTTGTGAGGAGTCGCTTGAGGTCAACGAAAGCTGCTTCAGCTTCGTCCGTCCACTCGAACTTGTCTGCCTTCTTCATCAGTCGATAAAGCCGCAATGCCTTTTCGCCTAGCTTGTTGATGAAGCGACTGAGTGCCGCCACTCGACCTGCTAACTGCTGCACTTCGTAAAGCTTTGTAGGCCTTTGCATGGTGAGTATGGCCTGTATCTTCTCAGGATTTGCTTCTATTCCCCGTGCTGACACCAAGTACCCCAAAAGTTCTCCGGCTGGGACACCGAATGTACACTTATCTGGGTTGAGCTTGATGTTGTAGCTTTTGAGATTGTCGAAGGTTTCTCGCAGATCTGCGAGTAACGTGCCCTCCTCCTTCGACTTGATAACTATGTCGTCTACATATACTTCGACATTATGACCAATTTGCTTCTTCAAGCAGTTTTGCATCATACGTACGCTGGTACGTAGCACCTACGTTCTTGAGCCCGAAGGGCATTGTGGTGTAACAGTATACTCCGAGTGGAGTTGTGAATGCTGTTTTTTCTTCGTCTTCGACTTTCATCCGTATCTGATGGTACCCCGAGTACGCATCCAGAAAGGATAGACGCGCACATCCTGCAGTGGAGTCGATGATCTGATCGATTCACGGAAGCAGAAAGTGATCCTTGGGGCAACACATGTTGAGCCCCGTAAAGCCTATGCACATCCGAAGAGTTGTTGTTTTCTTCTTCTCGATGAGCACAGGGTTGGCCACCCAATCTGACTTCTTGATTTCTGGAATGAAGTTTGCTTTGAGTAACCTGTGGACTTCCTTCTCTATAGCTTCTCTCTTGGGGCCGGCGACACGACGTGTTGTTTGCTTAACTGGCCTTGCTCCTGGAGTAAGTTGAAGAGAGTGCTCGGCGAATTTCCTGGGAATTCCTGGCATGTCGGCTGGACACCATGCAAATATATCCCAGTTCTCACGGAGAAATTCGACGAGCGCGCATTCCTATGCGGGAGGCAGGCTTGTGGACACCCGAGCTGTCTTTGATGGATCAGTCGGGTGGACCTGGTGCTTCCTTATGTCATCTGTGGCACTGAATGTCCTGTCGACTGCTTGCTTCTTGTGCTCAGGCATGAGTGTATGGTCATTGGTGATAGAAAGATCTTCAAAAGTTTGCTCCATACCGAACATCTCCGAGATCTTGCTGAAATCTCGGTCGCAAGCGTCGGACCTTTGGAAGTTCCCAGTGACTGTGATGACCCCCTTGGGTCCTGGCATCTTCAACTTGAGGTATGCGTAATGTGGCACTGCCATGAATCGAGCAAACGTTGGGCGTCCCAATATGGCGTGGTACTATGACTTCCAATCGACGACCTCGAACTCAATCGATTCTGTTCTGAAGTGGCTTGCATCACCAAATGTAACGTCGAGTTGTATTGTGCCTTCTGGGTCAACAGCTTTTCCTGGAACAATACCATGAAAAGAGTTTTTGGATTTGGGTAGATTTTCGACTGACCTGTTCATCCTGCGTAGCGTGTCAGCGAAGATGATGTTGATGCCGCTACCTCCATCCATGAAGACTTTGGTCATGGCGTAGCCACCAATCTGAGCGTCGAGTACTAGGGCTGCATGACCTGGTCGATAAACTAATGGTGGATGGTCCTCTCGTGTGAACGTTATTGGAATCTCGGATCCCCTTAGGTATTCTGGTACGGCTGGCGGCGCCATGACTGCCATGTTGACATGTCGAGTATGCAACTTCTGCTGCCTGTTGGAGGGACGCCCTTTTTGTATCATGTACATCTGTCCCTGAGGCTTCGGGTACTGATCTTCCGCTACTTGTGGTATGTGATGTATGGCTCCTGCGACCTGGCTCCCTACACTGTGCTGTGGTGGAGGTAAGAGTGCCGGGACCGGTTGCGCCGGTGGTGCTGCAGCGGGGATTGGCTGGGCAGTCGAAGGTGTGACTCTTCTCGTCTTCATCGTGTAATCCATCGCCATTTGATCGAACTCTCTACAATTCCCCATGGTGTGATTGGAGATTAGCCTTCCATCGTCCCCTTTGAATAGGTGGAGTCTGCAATAGTCGTCCATCTTCTCTTCGAATGTCCTTCCAACCTTGCGTCTGGGCGTTTGCGCCACTCTGGCCTTCTGTAGTTGCCACGTTGATCGCCCGTTCGACTGTCGTGGCAGTTGTCGTTTCGGCTGTCACGGCGATTGTCGTTTCGACTGTCGCGACGCTCTTCAGGTCGCCTATCATCTCTGCCATGATTGTCTTGCGGTTGAGTGAATCCTGCCGCCATGAATTTTACTCTATCATCGTCGTTGTAACGGCCTTTGTGTTTGCGCCTCCGATCATCTCTGTGACTGTCGCAGTGATCTCGACTGTCCCGACGATCTTCGCGGTCTCGTGGTGAGACTGGACGCTTAGCCCTTATGGAATCTTCTCCGTCTGCCCACTCAGTTGCTATTTTCATGAGCTCCGCCAATGATTTTGGCTTTTGGCGACCGAGTGCTTCTCTGAAATCCTCCCTGAAGACTCCCTGGGTGAAGACATCCATAGCTCTGTCTTCGGAGATTGTGCCTACCGAATTGCGGATTGTCGTCCATCGCCTGATGTATGCTCTGAGTGTTTCATCTGACCTCTGTGTGCAAGCACTTAGTTCTGCGAATGTTTTAGGCCGCACACACAGAGGGTCAAAATATTTGATGAAGTCCTCCCGGAAGTGATCCCAAGAGTCGTATGATCCTTCGGGTAGTGCTTTGAGCCAATCGCGGGTTGTGCCCTCGAGCATCAGCTGTATGTATTGCAACATTGTTGTAGTCGTGCCGCGTTGACACACGACTGCTAGCTTGTAATCCTCGAGCCAGCCCGATGGCTCCTGCCTGCAGTTAAACTTTGGTGTTGTTGGCAACCCGAACTTTTTGGGCATCCGGGCTTCACGGATGCGTCGAGTGAAGCATCTAGCTCCGCAGGGTCCTGTGTCTCGATTATCACCTGAATCGCTGCTGTCTGATCTTCTGGATCTGCTCCGAGACCGACGGCGACCCGAATCTCTCCTTGCGCTGCTCCTGTGAGGGTTGCGACTACGATGATCTCGCGATGTATGACGTGAGCGGCTCCTGCTGTGCTCTCTGCTCTTCCCTGTCTGGAGTCCTTTTGCTGCGAGTGCGAGCGCCTTTAGCTGCTGCTGATGTGCTTCGGCTGCTGGGTCGCCTGCTGAAGGTGCAGTTGCTTTTAAGTAAGCTCCGATCGAGAGCAAGGCACCTTCGGCTGTCTTGGGTACCAGCACTCCGTCCGTGTCCAGCGTCATGAACGAGTGTTCTAAGTTGCGAGTGATTCCTGATCTTTCTCCTTCTGGAAGATTTGCAAACCGAGATCGGTGCCTGGGCTTTGTCCCACCTGTGGAGCCGAGGGATAGCTGCCTCCGTCGCACACTTGAGATACTGGCTTGCTTTCTGCGTTCTTCGAGTGTTGCTCTGTACTGCTTTAGACGCATCGTCTCTTGCCAGTTGAAGTAATTGTAGGCCATCATCTCCTCTGGAGTCGCGTCTGCTGGCATTATTGTGCACTCCTTGATGACTTTGTCCACTTTTGCTGCCATCTCGGGTGTGATAGTCAATGTTGAGACACCATCTGGTAAGGTGACCGTGCACGGGAATTCCGTAGGTCTTCGACTGGCTGCTGCTGCCGAGGCTTCTGCGCTGAACGCGACGCAGACTTGACGGGGTATGACTGGAGGACAGGTGTATGTGCTGTCGATGCCAGTCATGGACTCGAACTCATCGTCCAAGGCCATGTCAGAGTTGTTGCTTTTGTTGATCTGGGCGTCGGTGTCGACGTATGCTTCGAGTGTCCGCTCAGGATTGTCTTCGTTGTTGGAGAAGAGCTCGTGATATGCTTGGATCTCTGGGCCGCCTGTGGCGCCCCGACCCGACTGCTATACAGTGATGCTGAGTGTCACGGTTAAGCGATACAACCGGAGGTTACGGGTTTACCAATCCCCGGCCAAAACCTTTGGCAGGCGTTGCTCGGAATTGATCATCGGCAACGCAACACCCGATTGATGCCTTAACACAGTCTCAACTATCAATGCATAATAGAGAGATCAAGACTTGTGGAACAACTGGCACATCACAGACTCTACGACACAAAGCATATAGTTCAACTCTTATAATAGAGAAAGATAGCAAATTACAAACAGAGGTCACAGACCCAACATTACAACATGCGGAAACGAATTAGGTTGTTCTAAACAACAAGATCCAAAATATGGCCTAAGAGGCCTACAGATAAACATCTAGCGCCAGCTGTTCCGGGATGTCCCAAGCTGCCACCTGGGAACCCCAGACTACTCGTCGACGTCCACAAAGAACCCACCTTCGAGGTCGGTGAAGTCCTCCTCTGAAACAAAACAAAACAAAACAAACGACGTTGAGTTCGACGAACTCGCAAGATTATATATAGAGTTTTAGCTCGATGAGGCTTTCAAAGTTTTATGGCTGTTTTGCATAAAGCTGATTTTATTTACGAAAACATAACTCCATGGCATCGACTAATCAAAATAGTTTTCAAAAGGGGTAAGAAGTAACACTTTTCTTCTGATCACCTTTCTCATCAACCACCATTTACCACTGTACCTGTTCTACAAAGGCACCTCCCCGAATCACCCTCGAGGAAGCTCACCTTGCATTCTTGAGTAGTACCTTTAGTACCCAATTTTTAATCATTCCGTTCAAGTTATTCTATGATCTTATCATCCTTTCCCAAGTTGTCCGTAACCGTGGACACGGATTTTCAAAAAGATTTACCCTGCAGGGGTGTACAATGTTTGCCACGCGTACCGTCCGACCCATTACCTGTACAATTAGCTCTCTTCCTTGGAAATCCGGCTGGGTGGGAGCGGTGTCGACTTCTCCCTCGTTAAGGACTGTCCAGGATCATCAGTGGCGGCAGGACACGAGTGCCTCCAACACCCTGCCCCACGGCCACTCATTTTCCTAACACCACCATCCTCATCTCAGTCTTAGCCACCATCATCACGCACGCGCAAATGGAAGCCCGAACTAGAGGACCCTGGCTAGCCCCGCCCGAGTTATTTAGTCTATGAGGGTTCCTGCACTGCGAATGCATAGGCCTCACACATGGTTGCACGCTCAGTCTTGGTTCGGGAGGTAAAGAACTCGCACCTAGGCGGCGAGAACGAGGCAAAGCACCACAACCACAGTGGCCTCTCATCCCCACCTTTAAGCATTTTATTACCTGTCACCACAATTCTCCACCATCAACCATCCATCTCATCACCTATTTCCAGTATGCACCATCCATCGGATGAATAAACATTTAACTAAGCATGGCTAAGCATCAACATAGCATAGTTAAGTATTTTAGGCCAACAATACAATCCTAGGGATAGTAGGAGGGAAACAGGTATTGGCATCGGAAACTTAATGCATCTATAGGATACTCTAATCCAATGAAATTGACATTTGGAACCGCGTGCAATATTATAGTGGAGAAAATATTTGCGGAAACATAGGGTAAGATATGCTCAGAGGGGGATTACGCTTGCCTTGCTCAACGTGCGGGTAGTACGGATCGTCGGGGTATCGCGGTGTAACCCCGTCTGCTTGATCTATCGAAACATAACAACGGAAGAACAATCAATCACGACACATGCTTTATCAATGCAATGCGCAAACACATGATGACATGCCATTTTAATTCCCCGGAAAGAGGATGATTCAATCTATTCAACTTAAATGGAGTTCGGATGCTTAGAGTGGCACATCTCGAATACCCCGTGGAGTTAGGTCATGATTCATCTTTACTTGTTAATTGGAATAGATGAACCTATTGTTAACTTGCATATGAATGACATGATCATGTTAAGATGCATGGTTTAGGTGATTAAACATTCTGGTAACAAGTACTAAGAGTGAGCTGAGGTGTGGTTTGCATTATAATTGAAACAGGTTCAATTGGAGTATCCGGAATGAAATCCGGAAAATTCCGGGTCTGGTACCGGGAGAAATCCGGTTTCAGGTCCGGATGATTCCGGGTTTGGCACCGGAGGGAAAAGATCCGGAATTATTTCCGGGTGAATTCCGGGTGTATACCGGGCGAAACTGGAGGAGTCCAGTAGCTATTTCCTTAATCCGGAATAGAATCCGGAAAATTCCGGGAATTGCACCGGATTTTCCAGTTCGACGGGGAAGTGCTACTGCTACGGCGATTCGTCGAACGAGAGGGAGAGGGAGGAACGGAGGGCACAGGGGATGTTCGTGTGCTCACCCTGAGCACGTAGGAGACGACGGCGAGGTCGGGGATGCAGCGAAAGCGGCAAATTCGTCCGCGGCGTCCGCGGCCGGAGCGCGGGAAGACGGGGACCTCGGCGTCGATTGCGGCCCTCCCGCGTCGATTTCTTCGCCGGAGATGGAGAGGTCGACGCGGCGGAGCTTTCTGCGGTCTTGGATTTGCTCGGGGAAGCTTCAATCGACGGCGGCGAGCACGGACATGGTGGCTCGAGCGGCGAGCTCGCGGGAAGAGGAAACGGGGAAACGGGGGAGAAAAACGAGGGAGGGAGCAGGTGTGGCCTCGGTGGCTCGCTCTCCTCGCAGAGGAAGGGCAAGCAGGGGAGCCTGGCGCATGCGACGCGCAGGAGCGCAGCACGGCGACATGGCGCCAGTGCGCGGGAGGAGAGAGACGACGGAGTTTTGCGAAAACCCCCCTGGCAGTTTTCTTCCCTCACGGTTAGGTCCTTTCCAGTTTTTAATTTAGAAACCTTTTAAAAACCAGCACCTTCAGTGATTTAATTAGAGCACTTAAACACTTCCAAAAATTATGAAATTATTTGTGTATCCTCTCCAGCATACGTAGAAGCTCCACAAAATTTGGTGACCCAAAATAAAATAGTTTGGACCACTTTTGTTTAGAAAGGTTGGATATGGCAATTTTGTTAATTTCCAAAATGATATTCCTTTAGAATTTTGAAGCAAGTGCAAACTCTCAATTTTGAACTCTTGGAACTTCCTTGACAAATATAAGATGACAAGATACTTTGTTTTGCAAGTTTGAGTGCCTTCCTTGTCTTGAGATCTTGTTAAAGTAAATTTGGCATTTGGTGTTTTGCAATGTTGCCAAACCAATTAGCATGTTGTTTAGCAAGTTAAAATGGATGCCATGATGCAATTAAACACAAAAGCGAAAATTTTACTCAGGTTTTTAGGTTCTCAAACTTTGGGCTGTTACAATTCTACCCCCTTACAGGAATCTCGTCCCGAGATTCTAAGGTTGCGGAAAGAAGTCGGGATACTCCTCACGAAGACTAGACTCTCTTTCCCAAGTTGCTTCTTCCTCGGAATGGTGAGACCACTGAACTTTGAGGAACTTGGTAGTCTTGTTACGGGTCTTTCTTTCGGCTTCATCCAGGACACGGATAGGATGCTCGCGATAAGTGAGATCTTCCTGGAGATCAGCTCTCATGATTGACCCCATGGATAGGATCCTTAAAACACCGGCGAAGTTGGGAGACATGAAACACATCATGTACATTTGGGAAGATGACCGGTAACTCCTTATAAGAAAGATCTCCTCGCTTGGCCAGAACGGTGAAAGGGCCAACATAGCGAGGGCCAATTTCCCTTTGATACCGAAGCGGCGAACGCCACGAAGGGGAGAGACGCGGAGATAAGCTTTATCACCAATTTCATAGTGAATTTCCTGATGGTGCTTATCATAGTAGCTCTTCTGCCTAGACTGAGCAATCTTCAGATTCTCTCTTATGATTCTGACCTTCTCCTCAGCTTCATTGATCACATCCGGACCAAAGAGTGCTCTCTCTCCGGTCTCGGACCAATTTAGAGGAGTGCGGCATTTTCTTCCATATAGAACCTCGAATGGAGCCATGCCCAGACTAGCTTGATAGCTATTGTTGTAGGAGAACTCCGCGAAAGGGAGATACTTTTCCCAACCCTTGCCAAAAGAGATTACACATGCCCTAAGCATGTCTTCCAAACTTGGTTCACTCTTTCGGTCTGACCATCAGTTTGAGGATGGTAGGCGGTACTGAAGTTGAGACGGGACCCCATAGCAGTTTGGAAACTCTGCCAAAACTTGGATACAAAGATACTTCCACGGTCCGATATGATCCTCAGAGGGACCCCATGCAATGGAACAATACGAGCCAATATAAGTCAGCAAGTTGACTTGCCCGTATATCATCACGGACTGGTAGGAAGTGAGCAACCTTGGAAGACGATCAATGATTACCCAGATTGCATTGTTGCCCTTTTGAGATCGGGAAACCCGGTGATGAAGTCCATACCAATTTCATCCCATTTCCACTCGGGACTGCAATAGGGCGAGAGTGCCGGCAGGCCTTTGATGTTCAGCCTTTACCCGTCGACAGGTGTCGCATTCAGCAACATACTTGGCAATTTCTCGTTTCATCCGAGTCCACCAGAATTGTGGTCGAAGGTCTTGGTACTACCGGGATGAATAGAGAGAGGAGATTCATGAGCTTCTTGGAGGATCACCCTCAATTTTGTTTCTTTGGCACTACCAAGCGGTCACCAAAATAAACAACTCCGGATTCATTGACAGAAAAACATTTGGCCTTCCCGCTAGCAATGTTCTCTTGATTTTCAGAATACCCTTGTCACGGTTTGAGCTTCCTTAATCTGGTCTACAAGAGTAGATTTGATCTCCAGATTTGCAAGGTAGCCAGAGGGAACAATTTCTAAGTTCAAACGAGAGAACTCTTCATGAAGGGCAGGTTGGGCCTTTTCAATCATCAGATTGTTGCAATAGGACTTCCGACTTAGCGCGTCAGCCACGACGTTTGCTTTGCCGGGTTGATAGTTCAGACTCACATCATAGTCCTTGATTAACTCCAACCAACGCCTTTGCCTGAGATTTAAATCCGGCTGGGTGAAGAGGTACTTCAGACTCTTGTGATCCGAGAAATCTCGCAACGGTTACCAAACAGGTATGGTCTCCATTGCTTCAAAGCATAGACCACCGCGGCAAGTTCTAGATCATGAGTTGGGTATTGAGCTCATGCGGCTTAAGTTGGCGAGAAGCATATGCCACCACATGGCCATCTTGCATTAGCACACAGCCCAAGCCTTGCAGAGAGGCGTCACAGAAGACGACGAAATCCTTGCTTGTGTCCGGCAGGACAAGCACAGGAGCGGACGTGAGTTTGGCTTTCAGTGTTTTGAAGCTCTCTTCAGCTTCGGCCGTCCATACGAACTTTTATCCTTCTTGAGAAGGTCAGTCAGGGCCTTGGCTATCTTGGAGAAACCTTCGATGAATCGGCGGTAGTAACCTGCCAATCCGAGAAAGCTACGATGTCCTTGACTGACATTGGAGTTTTCCAATCCAAATGGACTGAATCTTGTCGGGAATGACAGCCACACCATTAGCGGATATCACATGACCAAGGAAGACAAGATTATCCAACCAAAACTCACACTTGGAGAACTTGGCATAGAGGCGGTGTTCTCGAAGTCGTGTCAGAACCAAACGAAGATGTTCGGCATGCTCTTCATCGGTTTTGGAATAAACGAGGATGTCATCAATGTAAATGACGACAAACTTGTCAAGATAATCCATGAAGAGAGTTCATGAGCCTCATGAAAGTAGCTGGAGCATTGTGAGACCAAAGGACATGACGGTATACTCATATGAGCCAACGAGTAACAAATGCCGTCTTTGGATATCCTCCTTTCTGATTTATCTGATGGTATCCTGACCTCAGATCCATCTTGGAGAATACCGTTGCACCAGCTAACTGATCCAACAGATCATTGATGCGAGGAATAGGATACTTGTTCTTGATTGTCACCGCATTCAACGGTCGATAGTCAGAGACTAGACGAGGCACGGTAGAATCCCTCTTCTTGACAAAGAGTACCGGACAACCCCAAGGTGAACTGCTAGGCTGGATGAAATCCTTGCTAACAGCTGATCAATTTGCTCTTTCAACAGAGCCAACTCTTCCACCGGCATACGGTAGGGCTTCTTGGAAATTGGAGCGTACCGGGAAGTAGATCTATGACAAACTCCACACTTCGGTCAGGAGGCATGCCAGGCAATTCTTCCGGGAACACATCCGGGAAGTCACACACCACGTGTATGTCCTGGATTTCAGGAGGGGATTCGCCTTCCATAAAGCAAAGGAGGATCTCGGTGAGTTGGGTATGATGAACATGGAGGTCTTGACAGTGCAGACCAATACTTAACACTGTCGCCGGAAGAATTGGTCACGGTGACGGTCTTGGCAGCACAGTCGAGATTAGCCCGGTATTTGGCTAGCCAGTTCATGCCCAGTATGACATCAATGCCACTTGACCTCAGAGCTACCAAAGCGAAAGGAAAAGAGTAGTAACCGATAGTAATCTGGACTCAGGAGTAACCCCATCGGTTTGCCATTTGGAGCCAGGAGTGGAGATCACCAAGGGATGGCTCATTTCTCGAACGGTATTTTGTGGTCTTTTGCAAAGCTATGGATATGAATGAATGCGATGCTCCAGAGTCAAACAAAACTGTAGCAGATTGTTGTTGATTCGTAACTCACCCATGAGAACGCCGGGGTCCTCTTCAGCTTCTTCAGCAGAGACGTGGTTCAGGCGACCACGCACAATAGGTCCAGCCTTGCCAGCTGGAGTGGCAGGGGCTCGTGCAGGAGTTCGTGAGAGGTGCCTTCTGGGGGCACTCCCTGGAGTAGTGGCCAGCCTGGCCACAGGTGTAGCAAGTGAGTCCAGGTGGAGCAGGTAGCATAGGACGGTACCCACTCCCGCCTACCCCAAGTGTCGAAGTAGTGGGGCGCGGAGGTGGTGGCCTGTATCCCGCGGCTCGGCATGAATGGAGCACGCGGCACAGCGCTGTAGGGAACAAACACCCTGCGCTTCTTGCTCTCAGAACCCGAGGAACTCTGGTGGTCCCCGTGTGCGGGCCTCTTGGAAGCCTCAAGTTCCTTTCTTCCTTGCTCAAGAGTAAGAGCCTGGTTGAACAGCTCCTGGTAGGTCTGGAACCTGAAGGGCAACAACTCATAGCGGAGCTGCGGCGTAAGACCCTTGCGGAACAGCTCTTGCTTGTCAGCATCATTGGTCACGTCCCTTGGGGCGTAACGAGAGAGATGGTTGAACTCACGACCATAAGTGCGGAGGTCCATACGTCCCTGTTGCAAATCCAGGAACTCCCTCCTCTTCAAATCCATGATCGGCTGGGGAATGTACTCCGCACGGAAGGCAGTGCGGAAATCAGCCCAAGTGAAGACATGGTTGGCTGGAAACAAAGCCACATGGCTTTCCCACCAACAGCCAGCAGCACCAACCAAGAGGTAGGTGGCAAAGTTGACTTGCTCAGCCACTGGGACATGCAGCGCGGAGAACTTGCGCTCCAAGCACGAAGCCAATCATCAGCTTCCAGTGGCTCCTTAGCATCAGCAAAGGTGGGTGGCTGCGAGCGCAGGAACTCAGTGAGAGTGTTGCACCATTCCTCTGTGCATTCTGCTGCACCAACTGCTCAAGCAAGCGCTCATTGCGCCCACGGTTCTCCTCAATGGCCATCAAGACCTGAGCCATCGAGGGTGGTGGCGGCAGATCATCCTCATCATGTTGTGGTTACCGCGACCTCCGCGGCCTCCTCGAGCCATTCTGGAGATTTGACAATGACACAGTTAGTATCTTTCTCCGAATGGTCGAACAATAGCATTAGCGTCTACTCAAGTACACAGACTAGGGACGATAATACATTGTGAAAAGGAATCAACAAGATAGAACTTGGGTCAAAGATCAGCATCATGTGCTACTAGATGCAATGGTTAAGGAACCATATGATTCAACACACTCTAGTTGGCACAATCCGGGACCTTATGTTCAAGTCCTTGGGTTAAAACCCAAAAAGGATCAATTATTCCTCGTTGGTAACAGGTTCAAACATCTGAGTTGATTTGGGATTGCAACGCAGCGGGAGCAACTGGACACATAACACTAAAGGTCGAACCCCCCACGTTCTAATCATTTTGAAGTAACACGAGAGAGTAAAACCTTTAACTCAAATCGAGGTAAGATTGCTCCGAGATTAGAGGGTAACCAGATAAGGAGTAAAAAGAATCCTAAGATGGTTTTCACAACTCATTTTTAGGTTAAAAATATTTTCACAAACACTAGACTCAACGTCGACCAGTAGAAGGGTTTCCTACAGGCAGTACTGCTCTGATACCAACTTGTGGCGCCCCGACCCGACTGCTATACAGTGATGCTGTGTGTCACCGGTTAAGCGATACAACCGGAGGTTACGGGTTTACCAATCCCCGGCCAAAACCTTTGGCAGGCGTTGCTCGGAATGGATCATCGGCAACGCAACACCCCGATTGATGCCTTAACACAGGCACAACTATCAATGCATAATAGAGAGATCAAGACTTGTGGAACAACTGGCACATCACAGACTCTACGACACAAATCATATAGTTCAACTCTTATAATAGAGAAAGATAGCAAATTACAACCAGAGGTCACAGACCCAACATTACAACATGCGGAAGCGAATTAGGTTGTTCTAAACAACAAGATCCAAATATGGCCTAAGAGGCCTACAGATAAACATCCAGCGCCAGCTGTTCCGGGATGTCCCAAGCTGCCACCTGGGAACCCCAGACTACTCGTCGACGTCCACAAAGAACCCACCTTCGAGGTCGGTGAAGTCCTCCTCTGAAACAAAACAAACGACGTTGAGTTCGACGAACTCGCAAGATTATATATAGAGCTTTAGCTCGATGAGGCTTTCAAAGTTTTATGGCTGTTTTGCATAAAGCTGATTTTATTTATGAAAACATAACTCAATGGCATCGACTAATCAGATATTTTCAAAAGGGTAAGAAGTAACTCTTTTCTTTGATCACCTTTCTCATCAACCACCACCACTGTACCTGTTCTACAAAGGCACCTCCCCGAATCACCCTCGAGGAAGCTCACCTTGCATTCTTGAGTAGTACCTTTAGTACCCAGTTTTTAATCATTCCGTTCAAGTTATTCTATGATCTTATCGTCCTTTCCCAAGTTGTCCGTAACCGTGGACACGGCTTTTCGAAAAGATTTACCCTGCAGGGGTGTACAATGTTTGCCACGCGTACCGTCCGGCCCATTACCTCATTAGCTCTCTTCCTTGGAAAGCCGGCTGGGTGGGAGCGGTGTCGACTTCTCCCTCGTTAAGGACTTTCCAGGATCATCAGTGGCGGCAGGACACGAGTGCCTCCAACACCCTGCCCCACGGCCACTCATTTTCCTAACACCACCATCCTCATCTCAGTCTTACCACCATCATCACGCACGCGCAAATGGAAGCCCGAACTAGAGGACCCTGGCTAGCCCCGCCCGAGTTATTTAGTCTATGAGGGTTCCTGCACTACGAATGCATAGGCCTCACGCATGGTTGCACGCTCAGTCTTGGTTCGGGAGGTAAAGAACTCGCACCTAGGCGGCGAGAACGAGACAAAGCACCACAACCACAGTGGCCTCTCATCCCCACCTTTAAGCATTTTATTACCTGTCACCACAATTCTCCACCATCAACCATCCATCTCATCACCTATTTCCAATGCACCATCCATCGGACGAATAACATTTAACTAAGCATGGCTAAGCATCAACATAGCATAGTTAAGTATTCGGCCAACAATACAAACCTATGGATAGTAGGAGGGAAACAGTATTGGCATCGGAAACTTAATGCAACTATAGGATACTCTAATCCAATGAAATTGACATTTGGAACCGCATGCAATATTATAGTGGAGAAAATATTTGCGGAAACATAGGGTAAGATATGCTCAGAGAGGGGATTACGCTTGCCTTGCTCAACGTGCGGGTAGTACGGATCGTCGGGGTATCGCGGTGTAACCCCGTCTGCTTGATCTATCGAAACATAACAACGGAAGAACAATCAATCACCACACATGCTTTATCAATGCAATGCGCAAACACATGATGACATGCCATTTTAATTCCCCGGAAAGAGGATGATTCAATCTATTCAACTTAAACGGAGTTCGGATGCTTAGTGGGGCACATCTCGAATACCCCGTGGAGTTAGGTCATGATTCATCTTTACTTGTTAATTGGAATAGATGAACCTATTGTTAACTTGCATATGAATGACATGATCATGTTAAGATGCATGGTTTAGGTGATTAAACATTCTGGTAACAAGTACTAAGAGTGAGCTGAGGTGTGGTTTGCATTATAATTGAAACAGGTTAAATTGGAGTATCCGGAATGAAATCCGGAAAATTCCGGGTCTGGTACCGGGAGAAATCCGGTTTCAGGTCCGGATGATTCCGGGTTTGGCACCGGAGGGAAAAGATCCGGAATTATTTCTGGGTGAATTCCGGGTGTATACCGGGCGAAACTGGAGGAGTCCAGTAGCTATTTCCTTAATCCGAAATAGAATCCGGAAAATTCCTTGAATTGCACCGGATTTTCCAGTTCGACGGGGAAGTGCTACTGCTACGGCGATTCGTCGAACGAGAGGGAGAGGGAGGAACGGAGGGCACTGGGGATGTTCGTGTGCTCACCCTGAGCACGTAGGAGACGACGGCGAGGTCGGGGATGCAGCGAAAGCGGCAAATTCGTCCGCGGCGTCCGCGGCCGGAGCGCGGGAAGACAGGGACCTCGGCGTCGATTGCGGCCCTCCCGCGTCGATTTCTTCGCCGGAGATGGAGAGGTCGACGCGGCGGAGCTTTCTGCGGTCTTGGATTTGCTCGGGGAAGCTTCAATCGACGGCGGCAAGCACGGACATGGTGGCTCGGGCGGCGAGCTCGCGGGAAGAGGAAATGGGGAAACGGGGGAGAAAAACGAGGGAGGGAGCAGGTGTGGCCTCGGTGGCTTGCTCTCCTCGCAGAGGAAGGGCAAGCAGGGTGGCCTGGCGCGTGCGACGCGCAGGAGCGCAGCACGGCGACATGGCGCCAGTGCGCGGTTGGAGAGAGACGACGGAGTTTTGCGAAAACACCCCTGGCAGTTTTCTTCCCTCACGGTTAGGTCCTTTCCAGTTTTTAATTTAGAAACCTTTTAAAAACCAGCACCTTCAGTGATTTAATTAGAGCACTTAAACACTTCCAAAAATTATGAAATTATTTGTGTAGCCTCTCCAGCATACGTAGAAGCTCCACAAAATTTGGTGACCCAAATAAAATAGTTTGGACCACTTTTGTTTAGAAAGGTTGGATATGGCAATTTTGTTAACTTCCAAAATGATATTCCTTTAGAATTTTGAAGCAAGTGCAAACTCTCAATTTTGAACTCTTGGAACTTCCTTGACAAATATAAGATGACAAGATACTTTGTTTTGCAAGTTTGAGTGCCTTCCTTGTCTTGAGATCTTGTTAAAGTAAATTTGGCATTTGGTGTTTTGCAATGTTGCCAAACCAATTAGCATGTTGTTTAGCAAGTTAAAATGGATGCCATGATGCAACTAAACACAAAAGCGAAAATTTTACTCAGGTTTTTAGGTTCTCAAACTTTGGGATTGTTACACCGCCAAAATCGGCGAGGCAGATGCTGTCGTTTGCGTCTTCAGTTTGCATGTAGTCGAGAGCCATGTCGAGTGACTCGGCGTGTTCGACTGTGCCAACTTGATAGGTGGACTGTACCTCATCATCTGGGATTTCTTGTGCCATAAGCTCGTTGAACTCTCGGGTTGACATAGATGAGGCTGGTGATCCAAGCGGCGAGATCGAATCGATCTGTGATGAGGCGGCTTCCATAGCTGCTGGTGATGCAATCGTAGTCGATGGAGCGTCGAGTGTCTCAGCCGCGATCGGATCTGTCAAGTCCTGCACTCCAAACTTATCAACGAAAAAATTGTGCTTTCCAACAGTTAAGTCCAAACTTGAGTTGAGGCTGGCAAAGGCCTCTTGAGCTTCTGTCGAGTACGGTTTGATCCGTTTTGGCGATGCGATCTTTGAAGTTGGCGAGTGATCGCCCGATGATCCGACGTTAGTCGAGCTTGCCGGCGAGTTGCCGTTTGCGGATGTGGCCAGCGAGTTGCCGTTTGAAGATGGAACCGGCGAAACTGTGAATCCAACACTACATGTTCCCACAGACGGCGCCAATTGACGAGGTGTGTCCTCGGCAATACCCATGGTAAGGTACCTAGGGCTAGAGTTATGAGGTAGAGAACGCGTAGTGTAGGTAGAATCGTCGGCTGACAAGCGGGATTTACCCAGGTTCAGGGCCCTCGACTGAGGTAACACCCCTACTTCCTGCCTGTCTGTATTGATGGTGGAATATGATGTGGTTACAAGGGTCTAGCAAGGGTTTGATCTCGCTAGGGTTTGAGGGCTCTGGTGTTGCGTGTCCTTGATCGGCCACCCTCCCAGCACTTATATAGGGGGCTGGGTCTCGGGTACATAACCGACTAGGCTTTACAGATAAGGAAACTACAACCGACTAAGCCTAACTTGGAAAGCAATCTTCGTCTTGGGCCTTCCTTGCTGGGCTTCATCGGGCTGTTGACAATTGGGCTTTAGTCATCACGTGCACCAGGTATCCTCATGGTAGGGTACCCGTTTGGTATAACCTCGTCATGCACCTCGTTGGGATCACCATGCAGGTTGGAGGACCAACTCTTCCGAGAAGCCGGGAGGCCCCGGGAGAAGGTGGGGAGGCCGGGGCCGCCCAAAGACGGAGGAACTTCCGGGAAATAAAAGAAGGAGCACTGCCAGTCATCGCAGGCTCCTTTCAAGGCAAGATCGGGATAAATAGAAGGGCGCGGGATTATCCGCACCACCCCACACTCTAGTTCGGGATCTCCTTCCCCGGCGATCCTACCCTGGAGGGTGAAAAGAGAACACCAGAGACCAAGATGGGCAGGGACGCCCAGGAAGGTCTCGCAGCAGGTAATGAAGCAGGAGATGTGGGTAATACAGTCCGGAGAGAGGTGGTGAAGCTGTATCCCATACATGCGAAGAAGCGATCGGAGGAACAGATGCACCGGAGGGGAAAGGCCCCGCTCCAGGAAAGCGGCGAATAACACGCATTCGTCGTGAGATGGACGCGGAGCCGTCTCCCCCTCCTCTGCTACCCGCCAGCAAGATCCACCGGAGCGTGGAAGGTAACCCGCAGTGGCGACAAGACCCAGCTCATCGCGCGTCATCTCCGAGCCGCGCCACGGAAGACCCCCCTCCCCCGAGGACGCACAGAGAATACAGTTGTCGTGCGAAGGGGAGGGGGATGGACCCGCCGGAGAAAAGAAGCGAGGAGTCATGCCTCTAGCCTCCCACGAACGGAGGCGGAGGATAGCGGAGCCGGCAAGCAGAGGCCGATGGACGAAGAGGGACGCTCGGAGAGGGGCATGGCGGTGGAAGAATGCAAGGTCCAGGTCCCGACACAGGGAAGAAGCATTTAAGGACGAAGGAGTGCGCGGGCGCCTCCTCCCCCCTAGGGAAACGAAGCCAGCTCGACCGACGCATCATTACCCAAGAACCACCCCCATTGGGGAGGAGAAGAGGCGGAGGTGACGGCCCCTGGAGACGACTCCACGTGGGCGAGAATACCGACGAACGCGACCACGCGTCTTATTTTCAAGGGGGCGGAGGGGCGGCTCCCCCGCGCCTCGGAAGAAGAGCGCCATGTAGCCGAGGGCAGCTTCCTGGGCCCCAGAGCGCCCGGAGGCTACTGTCGGTGTCCGGGACCCAGGGGCCCCCAGAATCCCGGAGAAGAAGGACCCGCCCCTCGGAGCCGGAAGCTTTGAGGCCCAGAGCCACGGAGGACCCTCCTCCCCGCCCCGGGGAGATAAGCTAACCCGAGGCGGACCACGCAGCGGGAGGCTACTGCGTGGTCCTCCAGATGGATGGCTTCGACAGGAAGGAAGCACAGCAAACGACCGAGACAAGACTGCACGGGCCAGCTGCCCGATACCGCCGAAACGTCGACAAGACCAGACCCGCTGCCTCGATGGGGCCCATTTAGCTGCCATGTCCGACCGGTGGATACAGCGGCATGGAGGGCAACACGGCCTTGACGGTGCCACGACCAAGACCAGGAGCTGCCACTTGGAGGAAGGGATTTGACGCGTGACGGACCACGATGAGAAGCTTCTAGAGCGGCCACCTGTGGTGTTCCCTTGATATAAAAGGAGGCCCGAGGCCGTGGGGGAGAGGACTTCCTACGACACACATAGCTCGGGGGCTAGCTGACTTCACCTCGGAGACCTTCCCGGGGAGAAGCTTGGATAGGCCTGGAGCATAGAAGGAAGCATTGTAAGGCACACCCTGTACGACTTCACCGACGATCAATCAAGCCAGACAAGCAGGACGTAGGGCATTACGCGGCGACGCGGCTTAAACCTGGGTAAAATCTCGTGTGTCTGTGCTCGTTCTCCGGGGATTGACGTTGGAGCACCTCGCGCCCTCCTACCGAACAACTAGGAGGTGTTCGCACCTCCGGTGTCCGAGTTACGTAACTCGATAGATATTTGTCAACACAAAGCAATATAATAAGCACAATATACCCGCATATGAAAAATTTTGTACCAAGGTTGACACTAGTGTTTGCTTTTAAGACAAAAAGGAGTAGGAAAACTGACTCAACATAAAAGTAAAAAAAGGCCCTTCGCAGAGGGAAGCAGGGATTAAGTCATGTGCTAGAGCTTTTTAAGTTTTTGAAATCATATAAAGAGTAAAAATATAAGTTTTGGGCTATGTATGTCGTTGTCAACGATTGGCAGCAGAGAAAACACTACCCCCCTTGTCAACCAGACTTTCAAGAGCGGCTCCCATTGAAGGACGTTATTTCTACCAGCAAGTTAGATCATCCCTCTTGTTCTCTTTTGTTTACACATGCAGATATTCACCGGTATCATTGCTTGTCTGATTGGATCAGGGCAAAAATGTGAAGATAATTAAGCGGTTAAAGTTGTAATTAATTGGGACTGGGCACCCCATTTGCCTGCTCTTTTTGCAAAATTATTGGATAAGCAGTGTACATGCCACTAGTCCGGTTGTGAAAGTCTGTCTGACAAGATTGATAGAGAAACCGCACATAACTTTCTCATGAGATAGTAAACAGTGGCACGAAATAAGGAGCAATAAAGTTTTGAATAGTTTAAAGGTAGCACATGAAGTATTTTCTTGGAGTGGCAGGGAAATACCACATATAGGTAGGTATGGTGGACTAAAATGGCATGAATTTTGGCTCAAGGTTTTGGATGCACGAGAAGCATTCCCTCTCAGTACAGAGTTTAGGCTAGCAAGGTTGTTTGAAGCAAACACATGATATCAAAACTAGTACACCAAGGCTCATATGAAAACATATTGTAAGCATTATACGACTCCACACCGTTTTCCTTGTTGTTAACCAAACCTTTTTATCAGAAAATATCTAGACCTTAGAGATACCAATTATGCAAACCATGTTTCAACAAGCTTTCCGGTAGTTCTTTACTAATAGGTTTTAACTACATGATACAAAATCTTAAGCATGATCTACTTGATAACTCAAAACCATTGATAAGTATCAAATATCCAAGACAGTGATATATAAAGATATGCAAGTCTTTTCCATTATACCACCTACTACATGTAGCATTTTCTTTCCAACCAAACACCAATCAACTCATTTCAACAAAAGCTCTCTTTAAATAATCATAATGAAAGCAAGAGACTACTAATTCTAAAATAACGAACAACTCCGATAAGAGATGCATGAAAAACAGGAGCTAAAAAGCATAGCAGTAGCTAGACAAGAGTATTCAGCAAGTATAAGTGAAGAATACGAGTATTCATATGAAAAAGCGGAGCGTGTCTCTCTCCCAAATAAGAGTGCTAGGATCCAATCAAGTTTATTCAGAAAATAAAAATAACAATGCAAAAATAAAAGCAAACAGACGCTCCAAGTAAAGCACATATGATGTGAAAGAATTAAAATATAGTTTCACTAGAGATGACCTGATAAGTTGATGATGAAGAAGGGGATGCCCAAGCTTAGACGCTTGAGTCTTCTTGAAATATGCTTGGGTGACCCACGGGGGCATCCCTAAGCTTAGGCTCTTCACTCTTCTTGATCACATTATATCATCCTTCTCTCTTGACCCTTGAAAACTTCCGCCACACCAAACTCAAAGTAATTCTCATTAGAGGGTTAGTGCATAATCAAAAACTCACATGTTCTATCTAAATAAAATTTGACTTTTAGTTTCAACATTAGCTACAACCACTTATGTTATGTGAAGCTCTTCCACTTAAAAAAGAATTCCACTCAACACAAGTAAAAGAGACAATGCAAAAATAAAAGACAAAATCTGTCCAAAACAGAACAGTCCCTAAAGACAATTTTTTCAAGGCACTTACGGTGCTCAGATCAGAAAACCTTGAACTAACGAAAGATGCATACATATCTCAGGATCACGCACAATTTTTTCCAGATGTTTTCAGTTTTTCTGTGATTTTACAGAAGTGAAACGGTGAACAACAGAAATCTGTTCCTGTGCAGAAATCCAAATCTAGCATCATCTTTATATTAGAGACTTCACTTGGCACAACAATGCAAGAAAATAAAGATACAAAGGCATCGGTACAGAAGTAAACAAAACCTTGACTCAAAAAGAAAAGAAAAACTGCAGAAATAAAACAATGGGTTGTCTCCCATAAGCGCTTTTCTTTAACGCCTTTCAGCTAGGCGCAGAAAGTAAAAATCAAGTGTTTCCAAGAGAAGAAGCATCCAAAACCTTACGCTTAGCTCTCTTACCTTTACTCTTACCTTTAGGAAATATCTGGTGGCAATTAGGTGTAACGACGAAATTCATAGTGCCTTGGCCCATGTCTATGATTGCCCCAAAACGTTTCAACAGAGATCTACCAAGTGTAATATGTCTTGTTCCTGCACATTCAATAACAAGATAATCAATAGATATCGTTGTCCCTAGGAATTTTGTAAATACTCCTTTAGCTACTCCTTTTGGTGATTTAATAGTATTATCAGCTAAGATTATACTTTCTTCACATTCAAAAAGCTCCCACAGTTTTAAGGAATCATAAATTTCCCTTGGCATTAAACAGAACTCATATATGATATCACAATGAGCATGGACAAATTTCTCCACTGATAACAACTTTTACTGAAGGAAACCAACCTAATGGGTCAAAAATTACTGGCACATGGTCATAATGCTCACGAATCTGATTATACCCTTCTTTTAGACCAGAGATGTTTGTTTCAAGGGTATTTAGTCTATCATTTATGCTTATGAGGGCCGAATCAATTTTACTGACAGGAGCGCTAGAAAGTGTAATCAATTTTTTAAGCATTAAAAGCTTGATCCCCATCATAATGAAGGAAATCTCCTCCTAGCACAGCATCTAAGGCATAACGGTAACAAAGAACAAGACCAAAATAAAAGCTACTAAGGAGCAGGCTCATAGTCATTTTATGTTCAGTTTTAGCATAAGACTCAACGATTCTAAACCAATCATCCTTGAAACTCTCTTCACTTCCTTACTTGAAAGTAAAAATCTCTTCCTCAGCTGACATGATGACAGGAACAGGGCTAGACATGATAATAAGCCGAAAATAAGCTAGATGCAAGTAACTAACTTTTTTGTGTTTTTGATAAAGAGAGCAAACAAGACAAGATAAAAATAAACTAAGCAAGACAATAACAAAATAAAGAGATTGGAAGCGAGAGACTCCCCTTGCAGAAATCTTCTATCTCCCCGGCAACGGCGCCAGAAAACTGGCTTGATACGCGTAAAGCACACGTTCGTTGGGAGTACCCAAGAGGAAGGTATGATGTAGTAGCAGCAAGTTTTCCCTCAGTACGAAACCAAGGTTATCAATCCAGTAGGAGTAGAAGCACTTCTGAAGGTTGTCAACACGCCAGAAAATTAGCCGTTGCAGGGAGTTCTGACTGTTGACGTGGAACCTGCACACAACACAATCAAACTACTTTGCCCCAACGATACAGTGAGGTTGTCAATCTCAACCAGTCTTGCTGAAAACAAAGGCCGTATGGTGTGGAAAATGATGATTGATTGCAGAGAATGAAAGGAACAATGATTGCAGTAGGTTGTATTTATCAGATGTAAAAGAATGGACCGGGGTCCATAGTCCACTAATGGTGTCTCTCCATAAAAGATAACTAACATGCTGGGTGAACAAATTACAGCTGGGCAATTGAAAAAATATTGAGTGCATAACAATGCATATATATGACATGATGACTACTATGATATTCATGCGGGCATTACAACAAGATACATAGACCATTATCAACCAGCATCTATGACTAATAATCCACCTCCAGGTAGTCATACGAGTTTCCCGTTGGTATTAAGTTGCAAGCAACAGATTATTGCAATAAGTAAAGTGCATAATGTAAACAACACAATTATACTTAGACAAAACATTGTTAGGTTGCCCTAGTGACAACAACACATCCATAACCTTAGAGGTTGTTGTCACTCCCCCAGATTAAATGGATACTGAACCCACTATCTAGCATAAATACTCCCTCTTGGAGTCACAAGCATCTACTTGGTCAAAGCATATACTAGCAACAGAGAGCATGCAAGATCATAAATAACATATAACATAGATTGATAATCAACTTGGACATAGTATTCAATATTCATCGGATCCCAGCAAACACAATATGTAGCATTACAATAATATGATCTTGATCATGATATGCAGCTCACAAGATCTAAACATGATAGCACAAAGTGGAGAGACTACCAACTAGCTACTGCCATGGACCCGTAGTCCAAGGATGAACTACTTATGTATCACTCCGGAGGCGGTCATGATGATGTAGAGCCCTCCGGTGATGATTCCCCTCTCCGTTAGGGTGCTGGGAAGAGCTTCTGAACCCCCCGGGCTAGGGTTGACGACGGCGACATCTCTAGAACTTTTCGTGGATGGAGGCTCGGGTGTCTAGGGTTTTCCCGAATAGGTGAATATATAGGTGAAAGGGCGGCGGCTGTAGGCACTCGTGGGCCCCTCGCCACCCCACGGCGCAGCAGCAAGGGGGGCCGCGCCGTGCCTTGGTGAGGCCGGCCCACGGCCCTCCTGCTTCTCCTCTCTGGACACGGTCTTCGTGATGGAAAAATAGGGACTTCCGCTTTTGTTTCATCCAATTCCGAGAATATTTCTAGAACAACTTTTCTGAAATACAAAAACAACAGAAAACATGAACTGACAATGTGGCATCTTGTTAATAGGTTAGTCCAGAGAAATGCATAAAAATGCTATGAAGTGTATATAAAACATGTAGCAATTGGCATAATATCAACATGGAACATCAGAAATTATAGATACGTTTGAGACGTATCACCCTTTGTCCGCCTGCCGGATGTCCTCTGAACTCGTCAGTTCTACGATGTCAGAGTCCTCGCGGAACATGGCATAGCCCACGCCCACTGCCTCCGTCACCGCCACTTCAGCGGCCGCCTCTTCCGCATCGCGCGTCTTGGCTTCGAGGTAGATCTGTGCCATCTTCTCCGGTGTGATCTTGGCGCGGGTGGTAGGAAGGCGGCGAGGCATCGTGAGGAGAAGAGGATCGGGTGCAGAAGAAGAGAGCGGCGGCGGATGGGAGGGGAAGAGGACGACATCGGATGCGGATGGGTGTGAACTAGGGTTTGCTCCGGCGCCGGTACGCCATGAGTGATGGCCGCTGCGCCATGAATACCGATGCCGGTCAAGCTATCTATTCCTCGTGGCCGGGCGTTAAACGTGGGTCCGTCCTGTCAGCGATTACGGGACGAACACGTCCGACCGTCCAAATCCACCCAAGATATGGGCTGACTTTGGGATGTGCCGAACCGGCCGGTCGTTTGGGATGGCTACGGCGATTCCATTGGGTAGAGTTTTTTGGGCCAAATGATGTCCGGACGGTCCGCCCGACTTTTGGTCGGGCTTTGGGGGGCTTCGGTTGGAGATGCAATCATATCGGGATCCATAGAGGTATCAGCGCTGGAGATACAAATAGTTGTATGGTGGGAGCAGTTTCATACAACTACTTGCAAAAGTGCATAGACTCATACAAATAGTTTGTCTACATGTGCAAACTCATACAAAAACAGTCTTCGTCCACAGTGATATCCACGTCAGATTTATAATTTTGCAAAAACCCCCTCAGAAACAACTGCTAGCACAAATTGGTCCTAAGGAACGTGCACATAGCGCCATATAATTACCAGGTGCCCGTTATATTTTATATTTACGGATAAGTCCCCGTGAGCTTATAAACGGCAAGTGTTAACTGATTGACGAACTCGACACTCCCTGCCTTTTTTCCTCTGGGCCGTCGCCACTGCGCCTTTGCCGCATCTACGCCTGATTACCATTTACCATTGCATCTATGCATGCGTAGTACATCCTGCCTGGAATTGCAACGGCAGTACCTCGGCGGCTTGTACGCCATGGCGCCCTCCCTATATGGAACCGACGACCTCGCTTCCGAGTCTCGCCTGCCTCTGGCTCGACGGAATCCAGGAACGGAAGATACCATTGAACACCACGACATCGCTCTGTCCGAGTCTTCCACCGATGCGCCGCCTCCACCGTGAACCCTGTCGCGTCGCCTCTACACCGTCGCTAGGGTTAGGGATTTGGAAAATAGACAGGAGAATTGACCGTGGACCAATCCGTGATGAGACATAATCCAAGGGCTTTTTTGCAAATATCAAGGGCCGCCAGCAAACGCCCTTTTCTACCCTGGCTGCCACATGTCGTCTCCGCAGCTCATTTGTACCAATTTGAATCCGCATCACAAGTATTTGTATGACTTTGTGCACTTTTGCAAGTACTTGTATGAAACTGTTTCCACCGTGCAAGTACATCCTTCGGTGCTAATACCTCGGATCCATAATATCGAAGTGATGAAAGATCTGACCGGGGGTCAATGGAACGGGAAAACAATACGAAATGGAACGAACGCCCCAGCGGGCATCTGACGGCGAGAAAACAGACCGGCGTCTGTCAGCCCCTCCGGCAACAACGGCACACTGGCACTGCCGCGAGAAGCCGCAGCAGAGAGGCAGAGCGGAGGTCGGAGGAGCGAGAAAAGAAATCCAGCTCTCCTCCGGGGAGGGAGGGAGCGGCGCTTTTCTTTTTGAGCTCCCGCGCTGAAACCCTCCAAAAGATTTCGCCACGCCACGCCACGCCCCCAAAACTTCCCTCCATCCCCACTGAACGCCGAGCCCCCACACTAAAATCCCCAAGAGGAATCCCCCACCCAAAGCCCTAGAACCAACGCTGGAGCGCCGGCACCCGAAACCCTACCCGGCCACCACCACCATGGTGATCGCCGTCGAGGGCAGGGGCTTCGCGCGCCGCCACGACGAGGCCGCCGCCGATGACGACCCGCCCATGCGCTACCTCCCCCTCGGCCGCCTCTACTCCTCCACCGCCCCGCTCCCCGCCACCACCAACAAGCGCCCCGCCGCCGCCGCCAACACGGCCCCCGTGATCGTCTACTCCCGCCGCCACAAGAGGCCGCGCCTCCAGGAGCTGGAAGAGGAGGAGCCGGAGCCGGAGTCGGACGCCAGGGGCTCGCGCCGGCTCAGGCACGAGCTGGGCCCACCGCCGCCCGCATTGGACAGGGACGCTGACGACCCCGTGCGGCGACGCCAGCCCAGGCGCAGCGGGGGACCGGAGAGCACCTCGGCCGGCGGGAGGCGGCGGCGGCCGCGGCACAGCGGCGGCCAGAAGGAGGCCGCCTCCTCCGCCGGGAGGAGATGGGTCGAGTGAGTTGGATCTGCGCCTTTCTCTCCTCTCCACGGCTTCAGCACAAGGATTCCGCAGCGAGGAAGCTTGCTCTTTTTTCCTATGTAAAATTGACGCATTTTTTCTGACAGGCTGGAAATTCGGGGCGCGGATCCTCAGGCGCTCATCGGATTAGCGTGCAAGGCGAGTTCTCCAGAACGGATTTTTCTTTCTGTCTCTGGTTAGTTCAGCAATGTGGAATGCAATGGAACCGTGGCCTGAATTTTGGTGGTGGATGCAGGTTTTCTGGCCACTAGATGATGACTGGTACAAGGGTTCCATCACCGGGTACACCGAGCTAACGAAGAAGCATTCTGTAAGCTTGCCATATCTTTGCTTCTAAATTTCTCACCTTCATCGAAAAATGCCGTGGTTTACCGGATTATCCGTTACCTCCAGAGTTGATTTTGATGATCTTTTCGGCATTTTACTCATATGAAGACTTGCTTTTATCTTTCGTTTCTGAGGATCCGGCTCGTTACATACCATCCAATTTCCCATGTATTGTCTGAATGATGAAGTGTGCAATGTGAAATGTCTCGTGGTTGATAACTAATGCTAAACGAACTGCAGGTGAAGTATGATGACGGTGAAGCAGAGGACCTTACCCTAGCTGATGAAAGGGTAAAATTTTCCATTTCATCCGAGGAAATGAAGTGCCTGAACCTGAAATTTGGAAATTCCAACCCGGATAAGAAGGGATATGATGAGTTGCTTGCCCTTGCTGTCAGCTTTCATGACTACCAAGGTCTTGATCCAGGTGATCTAGTGTGGGCTAAAATAACAGGTACTCCTATGTCTTCTCTTTCTCTGTGCTGATGTTTCCAGTCAATTAACTGCAAATTCGATGCCAGTGGTCCTTTCTATTTATTCTGTACAAGGCTTTATTAAGCGTTTCCCCCTTCTAACGCTGAGCGCAATAAAGCACAGCTAAGCGCTAGGCTTTTTTTTGCTCCAGTCAGCGGCGTGACCTTAAGCGTGCGCCTAGGCGCATTTTTTATAACCTTGGATTTTGTAACATGTCATCACAAGTTTTACTGCATCATTCATAGTTACGACCCATATTACTTTGGCCAGTGGTATTATTTAATTGAGTCTTCTTTGATCTTTCAAAACTTTCTTCTTTCTTATCTTCCATCCTTTCCTGAACAAAACAAATAGGCATGGATTTTCCTTCCTGTTCAATGCTTCCATTCAGCGATGTGACTGATTTATCTTATTTTGTGGTGACCTGAAATGCTTCCTTTTGCGAGTGGGCTTCTCATTTTTCTCTTTTCTTGAAATTGCTTCTTATGTAACGTGCCTGGTGTGCATCAACAGGTCATGCAATGTGGCCTGCTGTCGTGGTGGATGAGTCAAATGTTCCTACTAACCGAGCTCTGAAGCCAGTTCGGTTAGATCAACCGCTACATGTTCAATTCTTTGGTACCCATGATTTTGCAAGGTTTGGTTCTGTGAACTGGTTATAGTATAATTGTTATTTTTTTTTCAAACAACGACCCTAAAGTTGTGTTCCTACCCCAGGATTAAGTCGAAGCAGGCAATGCCCTTTCTGAATGGCCTTCTTTCTTCCTTGCATCTCAAATGCAAGCAAGCAAGCTTCTGCCGAGGCTTAGAAGAAGCCAAGGAGTATGTGTGAAGAACCTCTTTTATATTACTAAGCAACAATTGTGTTTTTTTCCTGAATACACATGATATGATGATAGACTTGGAAGTTTTTCTGTTACCTTGCATGCTGCCCTACTAATATGACACTAAAAATTCTGTTTGTATAGGTTTCTCCTCACACAGCAGCTTCCAGAAAGTATGTTGCAACTTCGGAAACCCATCGAAAATGATGGCTCTGGTGTTAATTGCCAAGACGATGCGACAGGCTCTTGTGATAATTTATCAGAAGATAGAGCAGAAGAAGAAGGAGAAGATGCTGAACTAACTCAAATAGTACTAGGAAATCTTCGTGTGAGTAAGCTAGGTATGTTGCAGCAAATAATAAGAATGCAATACCTTTCATTTCTATTCCTAAGTGCACCAACCAGTGAAGTTTAAAGATGCAAAAATGCTCTGGAAGCATGTTTAGCTGTCCCATTTCAAGGATGTTTGGTGTCTTGGACTTTCTTTACGAGCGATGATGCTAAAAAAATAGTGCACATGTTTATTCCAAGGGCCAGTAAAGTTGCAACTTTTCCTTAATTGGGAAACCCAAGCAGAATTGGCACTTCTTGGTAGTGGATCCATATGTGTTACAGGGATATGGATATATGATATATCAAGGATGACTTAGTTTTTTCATTGCACTAGGAGTCATCATGTACTTTCTAGATCCAATAACCCAGGACCCTGACCGGTTTTAGTTTGGTTTCCCTGCCCATAACCCTTATGTCATTGTTTACTATTTTTTTTTTTGATTGGTGACATTTCTGTGCTCTTTTCGTTGCTAAGATGTACTTCTCGAATGCTAAAATATATAACTGTAGCTCTTGATCAAAATAATATATCTTATGTTTCTCATTCACATGTTTTTTGCAGAAGACTGTACTGCTTGCATAACTCAGATCCATTCACTTTCTATTCCTTTATTTCTTGATATAAATTATTGGCATTCTGCGAATTTCCAACTTTCCAGCGAAGAACCAATAACACAGAGTTCAGTTGTATCTAATGTAGGTGCAAAATGTTTTCATCACAGAGCCATCATTCTGAACATAACTTTGATGCCACTTGATTGGCTTAGAGCAGAAATGGAGCTCTTCTTTGCCGTATATGATTTATTTTCTGTTCACGTTGTTGTAAAATGTTCACGCGTTTCTTTTGGTGACCCCTTATTTTGGTGCTGACTTGGCTATGCATTTTGTACTTTTATCCAACTGCATATTTTCCTTTAATCCTTCCTCAGTTTTTTACAAACCTGATTGTGTGAGTTTCTTTCCAGGCAGGATAGTATCCGATTCAGATCATTTCCATAACAAAATGCATATATGGCCTGAAGGGTATACTGCTTTCAGGAAGTTTACATCAGTACAAGGTAGTTGTTCATTTTCAGACTGTCATCAAATTTGTGTATTTGTTTTGCTCCATAACCAAAATTTTCTTTCATGAGAGTATCTGGTTTAATGAGTACAATGTAATACTGTCACAGATCCACATTTAGTAACATCTTACAAAATGGAAGTACTGAGGAATTCAGATATAAAAGCACGGCCGTTGTTTAGGGTGATCTCTGAAGATGGATTGCAGGTGATTCATTAACATTTTTTAGTACTGATCCTGTTTCTGTTGATACTTTATTTTCCTGAATCTTTTGTATTAAGCGCAAAGCGTATCATGAGACACTGTTGTATTGCTGTAGGGAAAATACCAATGTAGCTGACAGTTTCTTAGCAACATCATTGTTTGTCGCAGTGAAAAATGCTGCCCATCACTTGCTAGAGTTTAGTTTACTAATATATATGGAAATATGTATTATTATAACCTAGTTTCCTCGTCTGATTGTGCATACGGCGTGATGGAATGTTTACTTTACTACTCCTTTCCACAATATAGGGCATATAACTTTTGCATAGTTTATGAAAAGAATACATTTTGAGGATTATCAGCAAATCTTTCTTTATATACCTTGGATGTAGCAGCATATTGTCAAATTCAGTAGTTCCAAATCTGTACTTTTACTAACATGATTCCTTTTGGCGACCAGATTGATGGCTCTACGCCTAATGTATGCTGGAAGGAGATATACCGCAAGATAAAAGAGAAACAGTGCAATGCTGCCTCAGAAGTGGAAGGAAATGTTTGTCAGAGATCTGGCTCTGACATGTTTGGTTTTTCAAACCCACAAATTAGGCAGCTTATTCAGGTATATTAAATACTTCTCATATTTCCATACTTCATTTTAACATATTACATGTGGATGTATGAATGTATCTATACATGACCATGTCTAGATACACCCATATGTGGACAAATGGAGTTCATCTAATTTAGAACGGAGTGAGTACATGTGTTTGTTTAGTTCATAGTATGTACATTTGTTTTGATAATTATCTCCATACGTGTAAGTTTTGTCTGAACTCTAAAGCCTTTTGCTATTAGTATTTCAGTTCAGTATTGTTGGTTATTTGGTTTATGCCCACCCATGTATCTGTACTAAACTTTTGCAGATTGAAAGTTTTGTTGTTTTTGAGAACACAATTTGCTGAGGGCCATACACTTAGATCGTCAATATGTTGTTTCACATTAGTTTCCATACAACTACTTATAAGGATAGTCCCCTGTGCCATGTTAGTATACAGTATACACTGTGATGCCTGTCATTGCTTCAAATAGCCTCTATGCTGGATAAGGTGCAAACATATTCTTTCATGCTTAAATTCTTCTGCATAGACCGAAAGGAAAATTATTTTTATTTATTTTGTTCAACTGAAGGTTGAGACTGAAATTAAATCGTTAATATTCTCAAATTATTTTTATGCTTTGGTATACCGTACAGCTTGGACATGTCTATTTATAGGGAGAACTTTTGTCCTTAAGATTGAATGATGGGGGTAAAGTATAGAATAGGTACATAGTACATTGTGCTCACTATACCATCTTTATACATAATCTTCCATAAAAAACATTTACAAGTTTCATGAAAAATGGAAATCATTCATGCCATGCAGTGATGTCATTCTCTATCAGGGCTCTTTCCTTCTTCCTTGTAGCACTTCTGCTTTAGATAGTGGATTATTCCATTCTATATATTTTTAACTTCAAAGTCACTTGTGTGTTTACTAGGAGTTGCCCAATGCAAGGTCATGTTTGAAATATTTTGAAAATGGTGGGGATACACTCCGTGGTTACAGAGCTGTTCATGTTAATTGGAAAGATCTGGACTATTGCAACGTTTGTGATATGGATGAGGTAAATGTTCCTAATCCTGTTCTCATGCTCATTCAAAATGCAAGTAATCAAACTGAAAAGTCATTTAAACTCTCTTGGCCTTCCAGGAGTATGAAGACAATTTGTTCTTGCAATGCGACAAGTGTCGTATGATGGTATACACT
Organism: Poa pratensis; assembly: GCA_947311845.1. NCBI lineage: Eukaryota > Viridiplantae > Streptophyta > Magnoliopsida > Poales > Poaceae > Poa > Poa pratensis. Next base: position 123,755,711 of record CAMZMU010000085.1, on the reverse strand, counting down.
TACAGGATTATCAACTCCATGAATATTAAATATGGAAGTGCCTACAAATCCTGATAGGCTTATCAACGATGCAGGTTCATGCTCGGTGCTATGGTGAACTAGAACCATTGAATGGAGTACTTTGGCTATGCAACCTGTGTCGACCTGGGGCACCTCGTGTGTCCCCACGATGCTGTCTATGTCCAGTCACAGGTATAAGATTGTGTTGTATCCCTTGTAAAGTGAGGCTATGTACTTATGTAATTCAATCTCTTTTAGGGGGTGCAATGAAACCTACAACAGATGGCCGTTGGGCTCATCTAGCATGTGCTATATGGATTCCTGGTATAATAACTTAATCGATCCACACATTTTTTTTCACAGTTGTATTATTTCATATTATCATGACATACTATAGTTTTCTTAATCTTAAATTGGTCGCAGAAACGTGCTTACAAGACGTGAAGAGAATGGAACCCATTGATGGATTAAGCAAAATCAACAAGGACCGCTGGAAACTTCTATGCAGCATTTGCACAGTTGCTTATGGAGTTTGTATACAGGTATGTTTAGGAAATGTTTTAAGCTTACATTGCGATGATTATAACAATATTATGACTCTTCTCCTTGCATCAATGTAGTGCTCTCATCCTACCTGTCGAGTTGCATATCACCCGCTCTGTGCACGTGCTGCTGATCTTTGTGTCGAGGTACACTACTTAGTTCTGTGCAGTGGAACTACTTTCTTGGAGACTAATTCTATTCCTTCATTAACATTTATGTTATTTTAGCTTGAAGATGATGACAATATCCACCTCATGTTACTTGCTGAAGACGAGGACCCATGTATTCGTCTACTCTCGTATTGCAAGAAGCATAGACAGCCATCTACTGAACGTCCATCTCTTGAAAGTGACCTTGGTAACCCTGCTCAGGTTGTTCAGACAGATGCGGCTTCATTGTCTGGTTGTGCAAGAACTGGTAATAACAATGTTTATTTGACAAGCATTTTTTCGATTTCCACACAGTAATTTTGTTATGTATTTAATAGTCACTTTTAACTATCCCACAAAATAAACACCAGAAGTAAATATGGCTTGTTGACTTCTGCTTGTGTGTTCTTTTCTTTCTTTTATGAATTTGTCATTCAGATTTATTTATTGCTATTTGGGTTTGGCAGTGAAAATCCTTGGAGTCTCATGGGATGGGGCTACTTCTTGAAATTCTATATTTGTTTATCATAGTAGATCTGTTAGTATTGCCTATCTATTCTGTTCTTGCTTGTGGGTTACATCTCCATTTACTCATTTCTTTATTCCAGAGCCCTATAACTTTCACAGAAGAAGGGGCCAACAACAACCACAAGTTACAGCTACTGCTTCTGTAAAACGTTTATATGTGGAGAATATGCCTTATATTGTTAGTGGCTACTGCCGAAATAAATTAGGCTGTGATACTGGCTGTGAACCTATCCAAGCTGTTGGCTCTTTGGATGCTGCGTCGCAAGAAGCTGCTGTCAATGTATCTTCTATGGTTGGAAAATATAAAAGCATGAAGGCCACATTTAGGAGGAGACTGGCTTTTGGTGAGCCCCACTAATCTTCAATTCAATAGTATATTCATAGCATGATGTCCTGCATTTTTTTTGTATTTTAATGAATAACAATATCTTCTGAGAAAATCATAAGCCAGTATTGTTTTTGTGGTCTTGTGCAAATTATGTTTTTTGCTTGCTTTAACTTGAATTGAACTTGGTTACTTCAGATGTTGTATCCTATATTATTTATCAACTGCTGTTGCATCATTTATGCTGGTATGTTAATTCTGGTGTGGATGCCAGATGTTTCCATTTCTGCAATAATAGTCAGATCTGTAGACAGGAAGTGAATAAGATCTTGTTTTAAATCTGTCCGGTGAAAACTTATGGATATATACCAAGAGCACTACAAACGAGACATGCCAGTGGGTGGATTATAACTGAAACATAGTATTAGATTGGATTGTGATATATGCTTCTGTGAACTGTGCCTTATGTTCTGATTTTTCTTGGCAGGAAAATCAAGAATTCATGGATTTGGTGTTTTTGCAAAGGTCGCACACAAGGCAGGAGATATGGTATGTTTTTACAACTTCCCCTGATAGATTGTAGTTGTTTTTGGAAAGGAGATGGGCTCCTGTATAGGTAAATTTTTGCCTGATGGCACCGCAAAGAGCAAAAAATGCATAATACTATTGCCGTTAGGCGTTAGTCATGTTATTGTAATGGATGCCGGAACTTTAGGCCGGACAATAGCCTTTTAAAATAAAATGGAAATCCATGCCATTACTGTAAATTATATGGAAAAGCGACAGTTGTGGGTAATGCCAACTACGTAAATGGCTACTGGTTATTGACTGCCGTCTGCTTGTCTGTGGCAACAGCTGGATGGCACCAAAGTTACCCCCTGGTATAGATTATATTGAGAATCCAACTGACAACAAACTAAGGGCAATGAAATTCTGCTGAATTTCTGATGGTTGTAGTGTCACTCTCACTTGGTATTGACTTATTTCACAAAAAATGAACATGCATGATATCAACTGTTATGTTCTGAGCTAAATTTTCTAATATGTTCTGGCCTACTTGTTCAGATATCAACTATTTTGAGAATTATTGTTATGCTATCGTATAAATTTGCACTTACGCGATGTTAATGATGTCATATTATCTATTTTGTATCTACTTGTTCAGATGATCGAATACATAGGGGAGCTTGTTAGGCCACCAATATCAGACATCAGAGAGCGGCGTATATACAATTCTTTAGTGGTAAGTTTCTCTTTGGAATTTACTTCTGCTTTGGGGTGCTCAGAATTGTTAGTGTGCCAATATGAACAACACAATTTTACCTTTTTAATAAGGTTTGCTTGTATGATGATCTTATGGTTAAACGGTCAAGGCATAGTTTCACCCCATGTACAAGTAGTTGGATTCAAGCAAAATCCATTGCTTTTGTGGCTTAACTCGGCCTTCCTATTTCTCCAAAAAAAACTCTGTATTCTCATTGAGATGTCTGGGTGATACTTGAGCTTGATTAGTTTTGAGTTCAACCCTCATCAACCATCTCCACCTTGTTCTTTGATACTTGCTTGTGCATGAGCTTCTTACTTCGCAACACCTGTAAGGACAATCACTGAAGCAGCTTCTCGTGTTCACATCTGGCTGTGTGGTAGACTGGTAGTGAGCACCCAGTGTACCTGCATGAATGCAAGCAGGCATCATGGTATCGAAACTTGCCATTCATGCAGCAATGATACTTGAAGTTTCTGGATCTGTAGTATACCTAGTTGCGCAAATGGTTGGGCATAGTAATTGGCGGGCCAACTGTAGATGCTTGTTTGATCACACACTAGTTTTACAGATAAACATTAAATATGTGGGGAGGGTGTCGTCCAAGATGCCACGCCATGCCCCTATCCCCTTTGCGGGGCCCAAGGGAGACAAGGATGGATATGGAAAACGGTTCCAACTTTTAGTTTGTCGAATACCAACTTTCAGCCCATAAAAATCAACTGTTAACTGGAGCACATCCAATTTTTAACTGGTCAAACACAACTGTTTGTTGTAATAAATTCATGGAACCTGGACTTATTTTAACTGATACAAAATCAACTGTCGGTTCTAATGATTTCATGAAAGTTAATTACTTAATTCTCTCCCAACTCCTGTAAACTCATAAGTGCTGGCTTTTAACTCATATTAGCGAATGTCACACATAAATTACAAAATTAGATCATCCATTTATTTTCTCACATAGCCAGTCATAAATGTACATCTCTTGTAACTAATAGCTGCTCTTGCATTTGTCAGTATAACGTGAGTCAATGTGTGTTAGAATCGGCTCTCTCTATATCTTATTAGCATGATCCTGCTGATTGCTCACTGTTCAAAACTTCATCTCAGTGGATGCCTCTATTTGATTACACCGGTAGAGAACACTTGTTATCAAATGTTACTTAGATTTTTTTCAGAACCAGTGTTAGCAACATTCTTTTACCTACTCAAAGTAACTCCTCTATGCAGGGTGCTGGGACATATATGTTCAGGATAGATGATGAGCGTGTTATTGATGCTACACGAGCAGGAAGCATAGCCCATTTGATCAATCACTCTTGTGAGGTGAGAAAATATGTGTCTATCATGCTGGTGTTTTCCAGTTTTTGTTAGCAGCTCAGATCCCCTCCTGTCTTTTAGTGGTCAGGAGAACTACAGATTAGTTTCTCATTAGTTGTTGTATAACCTTGGCATGGTCTTTCCTTGAATTCTTGGCTGCTATATGCCACACATATGGGTACTGGGGACACTGGGACATATATTTTAAGGATTCCCTTGTTGAACATCAATAGTGTGCCTACTCTGGCTATATTTAACATTCTTTACCGAAATGAGAAATCATACTGAAAAAGGAATTACACTCCGCCTCAGGATGTCTCTCAAAGCAAATAGCTCTTATCGTTCTTTACCAAAATGAGAAATCAGCGTGAAGAAGGAATTACACTAGTCTGAGGATGTCTCTCTTGCAGCAAAGAACTCTTCACAGCCAGTTATGAAAAGTTTATTCTTGTTCTGGAAAGATAACGGAATAGTTACTTCGAGCAATATATTTAGTATCTTGGCCTTTATGTTCTGTCAGCTTATTAAAGGGCAAATGGTTTGTTCTACTTCTATCTAACAGTACAGAAGCAATACTATTAATGGTAACATGTTGTTGTACTCTGTTACTGCTATAGTTAATAGTAGCTCTTAGCTGGTATACATAAGTCATAAGGTTGATGGAAATGGTCTCTGTCATATAGCTCTTGGCTGACAGTCTATAGTCTTAATCTCTACCACTTTTAGTTTTGGCACTTATATCTGTTTTTCATGGTACTTTGTAAGGCAATTTTCGTAATATTTCTTCATCATTGCAGCCTAATTGTTATTCCCGGGTCATAAGTGTTCTTGGGGATGAGCATATCATCATTTTTGCAAAGCGGGATATAGACCAATGGGAAGAGTTGACTTACGACTATCGGTCAGATCTAACTACCATATTGCTTTTGGCCTTTTACACATTGTAGTTTGACTAATCATATGTATGCTATATTCAGGTTTCTTTCGAATGAACAGCGGCTTCCTTGTTATTGTGGATTTCCAAAATGCCGCGGTGTTGTTAATGATGTGGAAGCAGAAGTGCAATTAGCCAAGATAAGGGTTACCAGAAGCGAATTATTTCCGCAAAATGACTAATGGTCAGTCCTTCCTATGCTAATGTTAGAGTGAAGTAATTACCGACTCCCCTAAAGAAAAACTATGGACAAAATTTATCTATTTCTCTCGTTTTTCCAGTTCAATCATAATTGGTTGCACACTGTGTATGGTGTCTGATGCCCTATCGACGTTTCTTTGTATTGCACCTCTAAATCTCTAGTAGTCAATAGATACACATGATGGATGTTCAAAGATGTGGAGGAACTCTCTGAAAATCATGTGATATTTCGTACATTATGATTATCACAATTACAACTCTCTCTACCTTGTCCAACAACTAAAATTGCCAATCCCTAATGTCACCATCGTCCATCACATTACAATAAATAATATGGCCAGGATGAGGGTGCAGGTGTTGGAGAGCACCGCAATAGTTGCAACATTTCTGTGCCACACATGAGTGAGCAGCCTTGACTTTGCGTGGTTTGGTCTATAGAATCCTGAATCATAATCAGGAACTGAGGCTGGCAAAGCAGCTTGCTGTTAGGAACAAGCTGTACTAGTCATCGAAGATATGGCCAGTTCAATCAGATATCATCTGAAACACTGATATTTGAGTTAACCAAAAATATGCTGGAGAGTTGGCTATGTGTACCCTACCATTTGAGGCGTCTAGCACATTTCTTTTGATTACAGCTATCCTGACGTTTTTTTTGTCCTGCAGGGTGAGTATTTGGAAATGCCCCAGGCTTGGATGGACTGAACTGAGGACTGGTGCTGCCGGTGCCTGCTGTGATATTCTCACATTGACCGACTATCATTCTAGGAATTCTAACGATTCATTCCTTAATTGGTTTTAGATGGAATGCCAGTGTAATTGTATAGATACTAAGAAATAGGTTTGGCAATCCAATATGCATTATCGGGAACCATAATTGACACTGATTACAGAGAGCATAAAAATGTTCAGAGTTTACATGTAATTCTGATTCCCTATTTTCAATGTGCATTGGTGTGCCCAATAGATTTGGATAGATTATTGCACACTCCATTTGAATGTTTGATATATCTGCTAAGTGGTAATGAAAGTCTTGTTCTAATCAATTGTTGAGCACGTGCCTGTTTGTGTTGGTGTTCTTTTGCTAGTGTGGCTGCCGTAATGAACATCTTTTACTTTTGCCAATACTTTGGTTCTCTCTTTTTAAGGCAGTTACCTTCAGTGACTACCTACAGAAAACTACCTGTGAAGAATTCATCTTATCCAGCTTAAATGGAATGAAGTTGCTGCAAAATGTTGGTGCCACCAAGCAGAGGGGCGTTACAATACTAGCGGCACTCTGCTGAATTCTAGGTTGGGTGGCAGCGATACAAAATCATGGCATGAAGTAGATTTTGCACAAACGAAGGATGGCAAGGCAGCAGCACGACTAGCACAACATGGGCATGGTGAAATGGTCGTGCAACCTGTTGAGATGTGCTAACAGTTATTGTACTCTTGAGCATCCTTTCAGGAGAGGAAATGGCAGAACAGAGGAAAACTTAGACAAGTAGTACGTTCAGAATGGAAAAGACCCTTATTATTCCATCAGTAACCATATGCACTACGCATCATTGATATTAGGGTCCAAAAATTCTTCTCCAAAATACACACTAGACTCCAACACTCTTCTCCCTAGCTTACATCGTCAGTGTTAAAACTGGACAGACCTAAGATCGTAAGCACACACGCCACATTCGGTTGTGCTTATAGTTTCACCCTGTCGTATTTGTTTATGTCGTCTCCAAAACCCGTGCACTCAGTTTCTTTTGACACAAACCCTGGGGAAGGATTGAATGGTGTAGGTAGTCGGAACATACAATCTTAGATGTAGAATTGCTTTCAGCGTAGAGACTCCTCCGTACTATGACATGGCAATGTATCAGCAATCTGCAGCCTACCTCCAACGATGACTAGCTTCATCTTGGCTGTGCCCTCCTATTCTTATTCAATGGGTCAGATAGGCTTGAGGGAGTCAACTTTCGCAGAGAAGCATGCAACATCATGACTGCAAAGCATAGCGATGGTGATTAACAAGATATATCAAGAGAAACGAGAAGGAAAGGAGTAAGGCTAAATTACCTGCGTAACTCAACCCAATGGCATATACAAGAGCAAACTGCAGGTTGCACACATAGAGTAATATAGCTGTGGCTGTTCAGGAACAAAACAAATAGACAATTAAAGAGATGATAGTACCAAAGTACAGGTACGCCATTGAAAATTAAAAAGAAGAAATATTACTATCCAAAGAGCACCACGACAATTAAAATTCTACAATTCAGTACTATATTTTCTAAATTGTCCGGAAATGAATAGTTGAGAAAATAATGAGGCCATGATCTTTATTCATACTATATGGTAGGTGTAGAAATAAAACATTTGCCTAGAAAATAGAAATGACCCATGGAATATACAGTGAAAATAAGAAAGAAATGCACACTACAGTCAAGTTGAACAAGTTTTGTGTTTGGCATATTTAAAAATATCAATAACTTCAAAAAAACTTCATTGAGATTTTTCTTGCGTAGAAAATTTAGATAACAAAATCGAAGCTGTCAGGCTTCCTCTCCAGACCTTAAATTAGCACAGGCCTTGCTATTTTTGCTTTATTCCTAGCCATTATGGTTTTTAATGGGAATTTAGCAATTTAAGGCATACAATCTCCAGAACATGTGTGTTGCTTTGTTCAAGATATCCTTTCTATTGCACATGAATATTAAGAAAATGGATTATCTTCACTACCAATCTTATTTAAAAGATTAAGGACCACAACCCACGCTGTCAGCAATGCTAACGCAATTGAAATCTATTAGTTGTTAATTTGATCATTCCATTAGCAATGTTTGTGCAGAAACAGCAACACTCACCAATCTGCGCACAGTAGAGAAGAGCCTGCCCAACCGGGGCGCTTGTGTGGCGAGCCCCCACCGGTCCCGGCAGTACCGCGCACCCTCCCACACCGCAACGCTGGCCAGCACCCCCACCAAGGCCATAGGCATCCGGTACCTGCACAAAACGACGCCACAGAGCGCAGCGTCAAGCAAAGACAGGAGTAACAAGGACGAAACGAAGGCCGGCAGGAAGGGATGAGGATGGACAGTAGTAGCATACAGGCAGCAGGCGAAGATGAGGATGGAGAGCGCGGCGTAGTTGCGGGCGTAGCGGCGGACGTTCTCCTGGACGCGGAGGCGGGCCTGGGTGGGGGTCGGGGGCCAGGAGTAGGAGGCGGCCCCCGCGGCGCCGACGAAGGCTCGGGACCAGGAGGGGGTGGGCCCGGCGAGGTCGGCGGTGGAGAGGCGCGCGAAGGGGTTGAGCGCGAGGAGCGAGGCCAGGGTGCGCGCGAAGGCGAGGACGGCGGCGGCGGCGCCCGAGGAGGTGGAGGCGGGGTTGGTGGGTGTGGTGGCGGCGGTGGGCGCGGGGGCGGAGGAGGAGTCGAGGACGTCGAGGTAGCCGGAGTCGCAGAGCCAGCGGTCGAGGGCGGGGTCCGGCACGCTCAGCGAGAGGGGGTTGGGCTTGAACGACGACGACGACAACGACATGGCGTCGGAGCCGTACGATGAGCTGCTCGGATAGGGGGGGAACTGGTCGCCCTGCAGTGTATTGTGTTCTCCCCTTCCACGTACAGAGAAAAGTCCAATTTACACCCCTAATTTGTCCTGAATTTAAGTTGACAACCCTAAATGGGAACGAGATTACGAGATCCTCTGACGTTATGTATCCTGACTTTCTCTGACTTTGAGTCGCTGACATGTGGAACCCACCTTACGTGGGACCCACATGTCGGTGACTCAAAGTCAGGCAACGTCAGAGGATCCGGTTCCCCCGAAATGTTGGATGGACATAAATAATATATGTGTGATTTGGTTCAAATTTCACCTTAAAATATAAAAGCCGTTTGAAATTACCCTTTTAAACCGTTTGAGCCGGTTTTTCTTGCCATGTCAGTGATTTTCCCCTCTATGTCAACCCTGGCCCTGAGTGGAACAGCCCCAATCAGAATAAAATACATCTATATAAGTATACACAAGAGGAGAGAACTCATTTCTCAGATCAACGAGCATCAATCGCTGCGCCTTCAGGTGGTGCAACACAAAGAGAATGAGCATGTCAATGCAGACGACATCGATGACTAGCTAAAGGACGACGTAGGACCAAGTAACGCAGCACATCAATATGTGATTGCTAGCCCGGTGTTTCGACGATAAAATCATTGGCACCCGTAGCTGCCGCGATGGCGGACACTCGTTCCCACCTGGTGGTGGCATCCAGTGGCGGAGCCAGGATTTGGCCACGCCCCAGGCCAAAATCCAAGCCCAAAAAATTACTGCAATTTTTTCCCATTTCAAGGCATATAAAAAATAAAGCTCAATTTCACACATAGTACAGAATATGGACACAATACTTAACGGAAATGTGAGTGATACAAAATTGGTGCCTAATGAAAGAAGTGATTGATCAGGTCCTCATATAACTACATTCTCAATATTAGAAGCTATACCTTCAATGAAGTTTTATATGAAAATAATTGTGGCCTCCCGAACTGAGCTGGGGAAAGGCAAGGGTTCGGCTTGCCTTGTCCTTGTCTCAATCCATGTTCGTCTTTTCCTCTTTGTTTTTATTTTCGAGGGGAACATTTTCTGTTGATGAACGATTTCTCTAGGCTATGTGCGCATACGTTGGCCATTGGGCTATGAAATGTTGTAGGAATTTATATTGGGCTATGCAAGGCCTGCAAAGCTGCTCACAGAAGGGTTGCCTGCGTGACTGTCTAGCCTAAAATATCACACATCCCGGGCCAAATTCGGTACCTACATAAATTCTTGCTTGTAAACATTTCCACACCCCGGGCCAAGGCCCAGGTTGCCCGGGGCCTGGCTCCGCCTCTGGTGGCATCTACAAGGCCATTTCAAGGGACTAAAGCAAGCCTATAGGTCGGGCAAATAGTGAAACCACCCCACGCCTCAAGAGCACGAGGAGCCCAAATAGTAAAGTATTCTCATAATCATTGTATATTTATCTATTATGCCCGAGAAAGTACTAATATGTATAAAAAGTATATTTATTCTGTAGAAGATTCTTCACAACAAATCGTGCATCGTAGGATAAAAAACAAATTGGTCAACATTTGAAAGTTTAATTAGACCGTTAATTAGTCTCTCTCAAGTAGGAGGCCTACTTGTTCTAATGTAATGAAACATATGATAACTAAGTTTTCAGTTTGATATTTTATTTGATAAACTTACATGAGAACTTGTGTACTACAAATAATAACAAAAGCACATTTCGATGAGCTTAATATATCAAATCCTATGCATGCAAAAGTTGTAGAATCTATAATATTTTATGATCGTTGGGGGGTTAGTTTAAGTGCCATAAAATGCACGTGTTGTGGGATTATTATTGAACACAATGTAGTTATGCTCTAGAAGTTTCTATAACTTTTCTTACGAAATGATACAAATACAATCTGCTATTAAAATATTTGTTAGAGTATAAAATATATATGTCTCTCAAATATTAAAGATAAATGAGTCTTAGTTCAACAACAAAAATGAAAAAGTGTTCAATTATTTTCGATGTTTAGCCTATGTTTATACATAAAAAAGGAATATAGTTTTGGTTACAAAATTATTTAGATTCAACACAATCTTAGTGTATTTTAAACGTACATTATAGTAAAAGAAGGATACACATAATATTTATATTTAGTTACATGTGCTAATTACATATTGGAACGATATAAATTTATAAGACTATAATCTAATAAAATTAAGGCACGTGAAAGTATAAGAGTTCAATATAATTGTATTGGTGTACCTTGCCCGGGGTCCAAATTTACTTTGGACCAGCCGTGGTATATACAAGAAGCAATTCGACCGCCTAGCACCTCGTTTGGTTTGTGTCCCTTCCAATCAAGCTAATCGTCCAAATCATTGATCGCCACAGACCGTCGACCGCAGATACTGCCCAGGCAGCCGCCTCCACGCTTCAAGTTGATGTTTGGAAAAACTTGCCAGTTTTGGTTTCAAGTTGAATTCTTTGATCATAAGAAATTCAGAAAAAATGCAATAAACCAAGCACAATTCAGTGTCTAATATAGTAAAAATTTATCTCAAATTGATGTACCGTTTGAGATAAATAGGCAAATATTGTTTCTAATGCGACGAGATAGAAACAATGAAATGTCGATAAGATAGGGAGACAAACAGACATGACACTACTCAGTAGGACAAAAACAGTTTCAAAATAGACTCAAAATACTTAGCCGAGGAGCATGAGGTGAAATTATAAGCGATTTTCATTGCTGAACTTCTTTTAGAGATTAAGGGTGAAATTTAAACCAAATGGGAGATAAGGATTGTATAAACATCAAGAAATTTTTCAAGCGAGTATATGGATGAGTGAGGCGTTTTAGAGGCTGGCCTCCTTGAAGTTTGGTTTTAGAAAATTTTGAAATCAAATTTTTTTATGTTCAATTTTTTAAGAAAATTACTAGGTGTCGATAATGTCGAGATCCCATTTTGATTATTTAAATCAGAAACTCGTTGTATCTTTGACCTGGGCAAAAGCGACAAAAATGTGTAAATGTAGATCGTGAACAACGCACAGTTTCGACAACCTATATTTTATTTCTATATTTGTCAGTTTTTGTGTAGCCTAAAATGAGTCGAATGTTGCAGTGAATTTTTTCACAGTGATAGATCTCGACATTATCTACTCCTATGATTTTTTTTAATTTTTAAACATCAAAATATCGATTTCAAATATTTCAAAATATCGTGCTCCATGGAGTTCGAGCTCCATTTGCACTTTCCGGTATGGATTTCTATCAGGTAATTGTGGTTTGTGTGTTTTAAAAATATGGGGCTGTGTTTATAACTTTATATAGGAAATGTGAGCTTGCTTCAGGTTGTGAGTCAAGATTATGAGGGGTGATGCAAGCACGGTTGGGGTTGGAGGGGTTGCACTTTGCAAATCAACCAATATTTTGCCTGAGACTTGAAATAATTTTTACCGGAGAATCTGGACAAAGGCAACTATTTGTTTTTTAATCAGGTTAACAATCGATGAAGACATTGAATCAGACTTATTTGTAGCATCTAGGCAGAATTGAGTTGTAAATTCACAATAAGGGATTGATGTTAACACCCACCTTGCTTCCATATTGTTAATCCCTCAAAGAATAACACATTGAGTGTTTTTTCTGGGAAGAATACACATGAAAAAATTCATTAGTGTTGTTCTGGGAACAACAAATTTGCCATCGTAAGTAGTGTGCCACTGGTACTGAAAGTAACAACAATTTGCATACGACATTATGATTGTCAGGTTTACATTCTCTGGTTCTTCACCATTTCATTTCATTCTCAATCTTCTCAAAGCCAGCTGATTTTTTGAAGCTATAGCTAGCTAATTATGATCTCCCTTCTTCTCATTGACGACATAGCAGTCTAAAGATCAATCGCCCAAGGAATTTCCCGAATTGGATTCCTACCCCAATGCGTCCCCAAAGTTGGACATGGAAGTGGAGAGATGTGGAGGTTACACACAACCGGAGGCAGTGTTGGGTCACTCCACCCCAGAGCTTTACATGACACTAATCTGATTTAGGGCCGCTTTGATTCGCAAAATTTTCAAAACACATGATTAGCATGATTGGAGTGGTATGCTCACTCTAATCTTATAGGATTAGCAAACCACATGAATTTCAATTAAAAAGTGTTTCAGACGAAAAACACATAAATTGTAACATAGGTTGGATTGGATGCTAGATTTTCTATACAATATAGTACATACGATTAAAAAGTGTTTCAGACAACATCCTACATGATCCGATCCTATAAATCAAACGACCAACCTATAAAACTTCCTATAAATTCTTATTATTATTTGAATCGAAGGAGTTCTTAAAATCCACATGATTGTGTAGTTTTTTTTAGAGTAACATGATTCTCTAGTTTTTTTTTTGAGGGTTACATGATTCTCTAGTTCCCGAGGAAAGAAGACAAAAAGTCAATTTTGAGCTCCAGCCCATCGAAAACCCAGCCCATCTGAATCCTATCCACTATCCAGGCCCATGGGTTTGCTCTAGTTCTAGTAGTACGTGCGGCTTACCCTCCGCCGAACTCGTCCACGAAATGCCGCAGCTGCCGTGGCTCCACCCCGCCTCCGCCGCCGCCGCCGCCGCTCGCCGCGCCACCCCCTCCGTATTCCGCAGGGGACGCTGCTCCTCCATCCCCGCCTCTGTCTGCGCCTCGGCGCCCTCCAACCACGTCCGCGAGCAGGTAAGACTAAGCTCTGCTGCCTACCTGAGGTACCTGTTGCCGCCGGCCGGCGCACACCGTCTCTAGGTCTTGCCACTAACACCGTGTGTGCGTTCAGGATGACGAGCAGTCTCTGGTGGTGGTCGGCGGCGGCGCCGCCGGAGTGTACGCGTCCATAAGGGCCAAGACCCTCGCTCCCCACCTCAACGTGGCGGTCATCGAGAAAGGGAAGTTCTTGTCCAAGGTACTGCTGGCAGAACCAAGCAATGCAATATCTTGATTCCACTGATCTGAAATATACTACTTTGCTATTTCTTCAATATGATTTGCTGGAATGGCCGGTTGCAGGTCAGGATCTCCGGCGGCGGCCGATGCAACGTCACCAACGGGCACCATCTCGAGCCATCGGTAGGATGATGATGCATTACTCTGTTTTCTCTTCAATCATTATCTTATCATGTCTTTTTTTGGTTTACTGCATTACTTTTAGCAGTCCATCCTCATAGTATCAACATTTCTTATGAGTATTAGTGTTAACATTATGAGGACCCAAATGGGCAAATGGCTATGATGATGTAATGCGCGAGTTAAAATTATTCCTGTGATAGCAATGCTCTGTGTCTGTAGTAACTAGAGATTGCATTGCGTCGTTCATTCAATGCAATGTGCGCGCCACTTGGATCCGTAATCATCAGAATTATTGGCACTGCTGCTGAGCTGCTTATTTTTTTATTTGAACTTGTGTCATTGGTTTTTCATCAAATTTGTAATTCGCTCTCAGGGACTCGCGAGAAATTATCCGAGGGGGCACAGAGAACTCCGAGGCTCGTTCTTCAACACCCATGGTCCACAGGACACCATGCGTTGGTTTTCGGATCACGGTGTCGAGCTCAAGGTAGCTGAATTCACACCACATTTCCCTCGGGTCATGTTTACGTATCTGTCTAAAGCCAGTTTTGCTTATTTGTTGCTCATTGTAATTTCAGACCGAAGATGATGGCAGAGTTTTTCCTGTCACTGACAACTCTGCATCAGTGGTAGATTGCCTGCTGAATGAAGCAAGAAGACTCGGAGGTATCTCATGCTATTTAGCTCCTCTGCTCCCAGTTATCATCCAAACATCGTTTATCCTCAAGAGTGAGATCTTTTTGAAGTTTCCCTGCAGGCTGGTAAATCAGTGTCTAGTGCGTCTGTCAACGACAGTGGGAAGTTCGTTCTGAAAGTTGAGAAGCGTACCATTGATTTTGTTGATTACATCAACGCTAAGTATGTCTTGGTCGCTACAGGCAGCAGCGATCAGGTTTGCGAATAGATGCTTACTCTACTAGAGACACCATGAAGTACCCCCCTTACCATTTTTCTGTTACTCTCAGGGTTACTCGTTTGCTGCACAACATGGTCACTCTATTATTCCACCGATGCCCAGCTTATTCACATTTAAAATTGCAGACAAGAGACTGGCTGATCTTTCTGGGGTATTGATGCATAACTACTATTGTAAATCTCATACTCACAAGTCTGGAAAAAAAATGATTGCCCTCCTTTTCTCCTGTCATGTAGGTTACATTCACCAGAGTCAAAGCAAAATTGATGCTAGATAGCACCCAGAAGAGCGCTCCTGAATTAACTCAGGTGAGCCACCCACCTTCAGAGATAGGGCCCGTCATAGATGTTCGCTTACGTTGATTGCTTTTTCATTATAGATTGGACCTTTGTTGGTTACGCATTGGGGACTTAGTGGCCCTGTTGTTCTTCGATTGTCTGCATGGGGAGCACGTGAACTATATCAGGACAAGTACCAAGGTAAGATCCAAAACAAATTGTGCAAAAATTGCACTACGTTCGCAACTGGGTACTAGCCACCATGGAAATGGATCCACAATCATATTCCTAATGTTGATCTGGGTTCAATCTTGCATTCAGTAGATCTAGAACATGAACACTATTTGCCACTTCCGTCCTTACATTTCTAGTTCATAGCAATATAGCAACGATCCATCAGCACTAAAATATTACATTAGGAATTTGTGCATAATGTTAACTTATCATGCTCCTTCCCTTGAGAAGTACCTTTCCTGCCGAGGGTTGTTTATTTTAACGTTGGCATCAAATGTTACTTTACGTTACAGAATTGGATAATAATTTTATTCTTCACCTGGTTCATTTTGTGTTCCATCAACTACATGAAATTTCGCGTTACAATGGTAATTTTGATACAGCATGGAAGACCTGCAAGTAATTATAAGACACATCCACTTGTCTTGTTGAAATCCCTACATTTCTCTTAACACAGCAAAGCTTATCGTTGATTTCATACCTGACATTCATGTTGAGGACGTGAAGCGCATCCTTTCCCAGCACAAAGATCAACATGCGGTTCTCATCTTTCCCTGTGCTTTTGTTACATGACTTCATTAATGATTTTGAGTCTTCATCTAAGAATCAATTTTTAATGCTATCTCTACTCTTAATGGCCTTTTGCTTAAAATATCAATCCTTGTAAATGCATTAAAAAACGTGGATATTGATTGCTGATTCTCTATTATTATTAGCCTTTCTGATTACAATGTTAATGAAGATTTTCTATTGAAGATACAGACCTTTAAAAAAATCTTTTTATCTTTTATATTACACTGTATTGATGGTGTTTTGTATGGCTTATGTAATTTGTTACAGAAATATTCCATGTGATCCTGTGAATATTCCCGTTTTTCTTGTAAAATGTTATGGTAAAGTTGAACCAAGAATTTCCAATCTCCGCAGAAGAACAAAGTAAATAATTCCTTTCCCACGGAGTTTGGTCTGGTGAAGAGATTTTGGAGATTCCTGCTGGAACAGGAGGTTGCGCTATTACTGAATTCCAGTCCTTGCTCGTCCCTTTTGAATCAGATGTGTTAGTCAGACAGAATCTTATCTTGCAGAGTATAGATGGCGATATGCACTGGGCCACCATACCAAAAACCCATCTCAACGCCATAGCACTTCGGTTAAAACAATGGATGTTTGAGGTTGTCGGGAAGGTAACATCTTAACCATACCTCTTGAAAAGTAGTAGCAGTTCGATGATTTCTGTTCACACTCACTGTGTGTTTCTTCATCATATATGTAGGGTCAATTCAAAGATGAATTTGTCACTGCTGGAGGTGTTCCACTCTCAGAGGTACTCAATCGAGAACTTAATTGCATTTTCACAAGCGTGACTGAACTTGCAAATAGATTTGACTCTGTTCCTCTGTTGCAAAGATATCGCTTAGCACTATGGAGAGCAAGAAACAGCCCAATCTGTTCTTTGCAGGAGAGGTAATAATAGTACTACTGTTCTTGAACCTGCAACAGTCTGTACCAGCTATAGCACAATTCATCTTACAGATGGTGATCTTACTGTAGATACTTAATGTCGACGGCGTCACAGGTGGATTCAATTTTCAGGTATGGAGTAGAAATATTCTAAACAATATCACATAATTTAAGAGAGCAGCAGATTAATAACAGAGCGCACATTTCGACAGAAAAATATTCATCTATTAGTACCACACTGCATATAGCCGAACAGAAATTTAATTCTCGCACAAATTCTATTGAAAGTGAGAACAAAAAGGTTTTAACTCTATGTTTTGCGCAGAATGCATGGACTGGTGGGTATATAGCTGGGACAAGCATAGGCACATTGGCATCAAGCAGCAATCTCGAACAGAAGGCGTGCTTGCAACTGGAAGGGTCATACTGAAACGGATGGGACCATGACTACAACCCTTTGATTTGATCATCTGAGGGCAGTGATTCAAGGATTCCTGTTGTAGTTCTGTGAGGGTAGTTTAGCTTCTAGTCCACTGTAGTGAAAAAACAAGCTCAAGGAGTTATATTGACAATTGTAAATGTATTTATGGTAGCAATTTTGATGTGATGATCCTGAAGCAGGTCTTCTGAATGGTAAACCTTGCAGTAGGAAGATGAATGCCCATGCATAGCTTTCGACATGGCTAGGCTAGAACATACGGCAGATATTTTAACTTGTGGATCTTTTTTTTTTTTTTTTTGAGCCTCTCCTGAGTGTACAAGTTGTAGCATCTGTTCAGACACACAGGACGCACACCGCACGCACACACACTACACACGCACACCCCACCTATGTGTCTAAACTAGACCTACACCCTTATAACCCTTAGTACGTCCTGAGAGACTTAGCCGAAGATCAGTACTTCGGTGATCGACGGGCACGTCGATCTCGCCTGTGGCACATAGACGTGGAGAGGAAACAGCGATACACTGTTCCTAATGAACAGTATTGCTACAGTGCTCCTAGTGAGCAGTGCAGCACAGTGAGCCACCCGAAATTCGTCCCCGCGGGGGATCGAACCCGGGCGGGTGCGGTGGCCACTGCCTACCCCCACCACTGCGCTAACGAGCGCGGCTCTTAACTTGTGGATCTTAGTGCAAAGTTCACCTCCATTAGCTACTACTCCCCCGTTTATAAATATAAAATGTTTTGACTTCTTTTTTGCACACTCACATGTGTCAACATGTATATAGACATGTTTTAATATGTATGTACACTTATTTACGTGTGAAAAACTTGCCTGTGGAAAGGTGATTATGAGAGTGGTTGTAGTGGCAAGGTGATTAAAAGAGTGGTTGTACCCCAACCCAGCATAGTTCAAATCCCTAGATTTGACATTGTTTCTTATTTAGGCCGAATATTATTTAGTGGGAGGTGATGTTCCTATCTACGGCGAGGCATCCGTAGTGATTTCGTCAATATTAAGACCCGATCACGAGCTCAATCTTTTTCGGAAGTGCTTATAAGAATAGGATGTACATGCGTGTGTTTATTGTGGTGAGTATGTACACGTGTATAGGTATATAACCGTCTGCGTTGTAGCGTGTTTCGCGCAAAAAAAAAATGCGTGCACTCTCAGTTAGCTAAAACATCCTATATTTAGAAGAAAAAAACGGAGGTGCAGTACTCTGACTTTTTTTACGGAGGTGCACGAAACTCTGATCCACATAGTCCGCCGGCTCTGCATCTCCGCCTAAAGAATCCCCACGTTCTTCGCCAAACAAATCCCAGTTGTCGTCTAGATTGATTTCGGATCAAATCGTGCCCGCAGGATTGGTTAGGGTTTGGAGGTTCTGTTTGGATTAGAGAGGGGACCTGCGGTGTCTTGGATCGCAGATGGAGAGTGGCCGCCCTGATCTCGCGCGCGCCGCCGATGAAGCCGCCGCCGCCGCTGCTGCTGCCGACGCTGATTTCGAAGCTTCTGCTGGTGTCGGAAAGGGAAAGAAGAACCGCGCATCTATTTTGTTGAGCGAGGAGCAGCAGGATGCTGTGACGGAGACAACAAGCGCATGGACTGGTACAAAGAAGACAAGGATCCATGGCACACCTACTCCTACTTCCGGTGAGCATTCTTCCAGCACCATTGTTGGCGGGGAGGAAATCGAAGGCCTTGACTGGGACGATGATGAGATCGAGAAGAAGATTGATGCTTGTTTCCAGCAGTTGAGAGACCCTACCATTGTCGACGAATATCCTTCTGACGACGAGCCATCACTCCTAGACGAGGAGCAGCTGAGAGGGTTGAATCGACGCCTCGCGCTGTGCCGCATCAGAGCTCATGAGGGGAAGTACCAGGGTATGGACGATGATAGCATGTCAGAGGATTTTCCCCTAGGCAATCTCGAAGGCAATGAGTACTATAAGCGTTATGAGCTCGGTTCTGAATGGTACTTCGATCCTCTATACTGTCGATATGATAAGTTTCAGGACTATCAGGCTCATGATTCGGGATAATGGTATGTATGTAGACTGGGAACATTACCGCAGAATTTGTAGTACGCTTGAGGGTGACGGGAATTTGTCCAGTTCTGGGAGAACATGTCAAGTAAGACTGAGTTGATTGAATGGTACATGACAAGGATGACCAGCGAGCCAAAATTTGAGAGGCTGTTCTACTATCATACGCTCAAGATTGCAGCAGGACATCCCAATGTTTGCAAGTCTTTAGCTGACGTGGGCTTCGCTGAATTCAGGCACCACGGACGGATTGATTTTAATTTGTCCCGGGGCTGGGCTAATTTCCTGTTTGAGATGTGGAATCTGCTTAATGAGGATAAGCTGAGTTTCGAGGGTGCCTTGAAGCGTGTCTACGAGAGGGCCGAATACTCTCTCGTTTTTCCATGCACTAAGTTTGAGCCAAATCTACGTCTGTTGGAACAGCTGTGTAAGCCCCTCTTGGATCGCGCCGTTGAAAAACTTGACAAAGCCGATGTTGAGGGGTTGATCAAGGAATTTGTCAAACGAAAGAAGGGAAACCCATGACTTATTATGATCATGCGAAAAAGAAGTTGGGTATCGCTGAAAAAATCGGTTTAATCGCCCCTCCACGTGACAAAGTAGTTCATACTGTGAAGCAGCGGAACAGAAGCAAAGAAGGATAGAACGGAAAGCAAGGAAGGATAGGAAACTGCGTCCAGCCAACATATCTGTTTACCTTATATATGTACTGCAAGATTCAGTGTTACTTTGTTAACTTGTCTTAACAACAGTTGAAGTTTCTGTTTTGTATGGAAGTACCTAATTCGATCGTGTGCAAAATATCATAACTTTGTATGCAAAAAAGAAGAAGGGCAATGTCCTTTCGGCTAGAGCAGGATTCATAAATGTAGCAGAGCCCCCCCCCCCCCCCCCCCCCCCCCTAAGTCTAGCAAAGCAGTAGCAATTAAATTGCCAATCTTTGCAGGTACAATACAAGTATAATGCTCCTTATTATCATTTCCTTTGACATCATGCACGAATGTTTTAACACAACTTCTGGTTTAGTGAGTCTTCCTCACTATATTCAATCACATAAATCATTTCCTTGGTGAACGTCCTACATGGCCTCCCGGTGGTGCAAACGACCTTCCCAATGCGGTACCTAGGGCTCCCGCTTTCGATATGGCGGCTAAAACATGGGGACTTCCAATATCTTGAAGATAAATGTGCCGGCAAAATCCCACCTTGGCAAGGGAGATACATCACCACCATAGGGAGGGCGACCCTAGTCAAATCGGTCCTCTCCTCTCAAGCAATATACTCCTTGACACCTCTCATTGTGCACCCGGAGGTCCTCCAAAACATCAACAAAATCGAGCGCGCATTTCTTTGGGCGGCCACTGATAAGGTGTCGGGTGGGCAATGCAAGGTAAATTGGGAGGCGGTGTGCCGGCCAACTCACCTTGGTGGGCTTGGTATTCTCCATTTGGACAAGTTCGCGAGGGCTCTACGTTTACGATGGACATGGCTCCAATGGAATGACTCCAACAAGATTTGGGCCGGTTTGGGAAATCCTTGTACTAGTGAGGACATGGAACTCTTCTATGCCTCCACTTTGATCACCATCGGCAACGGGAAGAAGACGTCATTTTGGGATGCCCCATGGGTGAATGGGCTCAAACCAAGGAACATAGCTCCTCTAATCTTCAAAATCTCTTCAAGGAAAAATTGGAGCATACATGACGCCTTGCTCAACAATGCTTGGTTCCAAAAAATCAAAATGGATGAGGAGTTCTCCATGCAACACCTCCACCAATTTGTCAACCTTTGGGTTCAAATCCATGACTTCCAACTTGACAACGACTTGGAAGACACCATCACTTGGACAACTTCGGCCAATGGAGAGTACTCGGCTAAATCGGCCTACCAAGCTCAATTCCGTGACATCATTCCTACTGACATGAATAAGCTAGTTTGGAAAGTTTGGGCTCCCCCAAAGATCAAGTTCTTCGCTTGGCTTGCCCTCCAAAATAGGGTGTGGACGGCGGATCGCCTAGCTCGAAGGGGTAGGCCAAATTATGGTTTGTGTCCCCTTTGCAAGAGAGCCCCCGAGACAATTGTTCACCTCCTCGTGCATTGTCGGTTTACTACTAGGCTATGGGATATGATCAAAACTTGGCTTGGCCTTCACGCCCTTGACACCTCCGGATGGACAAGCCTTTCAACCGTGGAGTGGTGGCGACAAATGACTACGGGAGTCTTGCCGCATCGCAAGGCCATTGGCTTCAATCACGCTACTTGTCTCTTGGGAAATATGGAACGAGCGCAACGCCCGTGTCTTCCGCAAGAAGCATGCGTCGCCACCTACCATCTTAGGCAATATCAAGTTTGAAGCCAACCTTTGGATTCTCGCGGGTGCGAGGCGTTTGGGTGTTTTAATACCAGGAGAGTAGTTGCCTTATGTTTTGTGGTGGTGTTGCTGTTGTAATCTCGGACTACTCATGTCTAAACATTCTCTCTTAATTAATCATAATGGGGCAAATCTTTTGCCCCACTAGTTTCTAAGCTAAATTATTTCAGATTTTTCTTCAGCTTGAGATTGCAAAGCTTAATTTTTTTGCTTTTCTTCCCAATTTACAATCTCCCATTTATATTCCGGAAAATCATGTCTCTTTTCATTTAAAGCGGAACCCAACCCTTTTATTCTGGCATGCTGAATGACATCGGTGGGATTTTGAGGTTGGCCACTAGGTTTTGCAGATGTCTCTAAATAAACAATTTCTCTGTTTGGTTAGGGTATGATATACTCCCTCCGTTCGAATTTATTCTACATTGTAGCTCCAAAATTTGTTCGGAATTATTCTACATTCTGGGTGGGTCCTACCTCAATAATTAAGAGTGAGAAGGTTCAAACACCATGCATGCACCGGTTTGCTATTTCCCATGCATGAATTGCATTAACTAGGCTTGGTTTAACCACTGGATGCTTTGTATATTGTAGATAATAATTGTGTTGCATGGTGGGGTGTGCAAAAGTAGTACTAATAAATTCTAGTCTAATTTGTCTGAAACTTTCCAAAATGTAGACTAAATCCGAACGGAGGGAGTACATGTTTACTAGAAGGCACATTGGATATAATCACTTAGGGTAGCTCCAACATGCTGACCAAACGAACACAAGTGTCCATTTTTGGTCGTTTTGCTCGCCAGGCGGACAGGCGTCCGACTCCTGTTCGGCCTTTCCTTGCTAGTGCACCCAACGGGAATGACCCATTTGATCCGCCCTTCCTTTTTTTTTTTCAGTTCAATCATTTGACTAAATTTATAGATTTGAAGTTCAAATAAGAAATAAATTAGGGTTTACATAGATAAATTACATAACAAATTTAGGGCAATTCTCCTCGTCGTCCTTCTCCAGTCATGGCGGTGGAGTTGTCGCCTCGTCATGCTCCTCCAGTGGGGCGGTGGAGATCCCGATGCCTCGGTTGGAGCTGCCTTCCGGCATGCAAACCATGTGGGGTGTGCACCAGCCAACCACACCCATGGGAACCAAGCCCCTCACGGGAACCAAACTGGTAATCTCGGTGGCAGACTTGCTGGCCGACGCGGACTTTATGGATCCTCTTTCGGTACAGCCAGGGCCTCCTGCTTCGGGTTCGCCAACGACATCGTGGCCCGCGCTGTGAAGCAGACGACGCGCTGTCAATTTGTTATAATCATAGGCCTAACGTGGTGGACAGAGGCTGGCCAATAGAGGTCGCTTCTTCCAAAGGTCAAAAACTTTCTCGACGATCTATCTTCCCGGTACTCAACGGGGAATACGTAGTGCCGCCGACAATAAACAAAATTGATAGCGACTAGCTCAGTCTGCAGTATTAGGGCTTCAGTGGGAGATGCTCCCCGAGCCCGTCGCTTCGCGCGCATGCGCTCGGCAGTTGGCGATTCACGGGCCGTCTACACCAACTCGGCATCTTCCTTCGTCCTTCTTCTTAATAAATAGATAAGGCAAAGCCTTCCTTACAAAAAAAAGTTCGGGGGCAAGCACAGCCTGGCGGGCATGGTCGTTGTCGCATCTCCGGTGAGTGTTGCTTGTCCTCTTTCAGTTGTGGATCCTCGTTTTCCTCCTCACTGCTCCATTCAAAGTCATACTCCGCAGAGTCCTAGTCCTCTGCTTCACGAGCAGGTGTGGCGGTGGGGGCAGTTCCGCGACGTACGCTTCCTCCTCGAGGCTGGGGACGTCGGAGCACTGGCGGAGCGTCATAGAGATGAAAGTGGGCTACAACACCTCTTCCAAAAGCACAAATGATTATTTTAGGCATACTTTGCATAATTGCATCGGTGTTTCCTAGTAGTAGTGTATTTGAGTAGTTGTCCGTCAAGGGTAGTTAAGCACAGAGCAAGGAGAAAGAGGAATCGATGCACTGGGTGACTGGTATCCTGTGTCTAGAACTCAAGATTGTTTATTGGCTGCACGGAAAAAATTCCTATGCGACCCACACCCGTACGACCACATGCGTTGACCCAATCTGTCACCGTTCACAGGTCAAACACGAATCTGTAGCGGACCTGCACTTAAAAATTAGCAAGATCCCTATGTATAGTGCAAACCCCTGGATCGAATCATTTGCACACAGTCTAAGATGAATATCATGCAATTGCGTCAAATTTTATTATATCGCATGATCCAGACTTAAAATTTTCATTACAGCTCAAAGCTAGCATTTTACAAAGTTCAGCACAACGGAATAATAGTAGCTCCATGTCATCTCTATCTTTCGAATACTACAACTGAACCAGCAAGAAGGGATAAAAATGTGCAACTGAAGTTTTTACAAGAAGATATGAGAAGTCTGTCACAACAAGGAGGAGTCTTGAGAGACGTACCTACACGAGAGGCGACGATGAAAAGCATAGACCATATAATGGTCATATATATAGCCCTATGTAAGGCAAGTGTTGCCGAAACGTATGAATATTCATACGATGAGGATAAACACAAGCAAAGTTTTGGGGGTACCCTACAAATGGAAGGTTTTGCCTACCATGAGAGTTATGTTAGTTGCTTGGAAGCTGGAAGCTGAGAAGATGAAGGACATGGAGGACACCAAGCTATTTCTAATAAGGAGGTCATTGTAAAATCCTCCCATCTTGGTCTTCTGATCGATCCAAGGATTGACCCTTCAGTATCAAATGAAGTTGAACGGAAAGTTCTACTCAAATATTGAAGACCTCAAATCCGAACAAGAAGCTACTACATGCTATACGAGGAAATTTGAGACTGAAGACAAAAATTCTGGACTGCCAACAAAATTTTCTTTTAAGGGTGGTAGCCCACCCAGATATCCCATACACAACCTTTTGCTAGCCTTCTCGAATCTCGAGGACGAGATCCCTTTTAAGGATGGTAGTCTGTAACATCCCAAGTTTTTCAAAAATTCGAAAAATCTGAAAAATAATTAACTTTTGAAAAACTATATGTATTTTGTTTTGGAAACACAAAATCATGCATACATGCATCATCTTCTTGTCTTGACTGCATTCAAAATTTCAAAAGTTGGAAATCTAATTCCACTTGAAAACTATTTGACTAAAATATCAAAAGGGCATTTTATGCTCCATGTAATATTTATGTTTTTGCTTTGATTTTTATTTGTTTGTTCTATTTTGAATCTTGGTCGAGTATGTATTATATTTATATGAAAACTAAAAATAACTATTTTCCAAAAATTACATTTGTGGTTTTTGTTTTGATTTTAATAAACCACAAATAATTTTATTTAAAACCCTATTTATAAAATGAACATAAAGGTTTAAATAATCCTATATGCAATATTTGAATATTTCAATTTTTGAAAGTTTGGATAAATGAGTTTGAAATTTTTAACGGATAGGTTTTGATTTTACAAATTTTTAGAAACTAGTTTGAGTTGATTTGGACTCTTAAAACAAAAGTTACGAAACATTTAAGAAAAACCAGAAAAAGAAAAAGAAGAATCGATGACATCAGCGATGACGTCATGGTCGTCTTCAACCTTCCGCGCACGCAAACCAGGCCGAAACTGCTCCCGCGTGCGTTTCTTCTCGAATTTATTCCCGGCGATTTAAAGCTCCAATTGAGGTGCCGTTTGTTCCTACTAAAAGCGCTCAACCTCCTCCTTTATAGCAGCCCAAAAGACCTCTCCAAAACGCTCCCATGATGGAGAATTTGATCGCCGGAGCTCCGGAACGCCAAAACGCCCGATTTGATTGCGGTCTTAAATCCGTGCGAATTACTCTACCGTTTCCTTCCCCGTTGGCTCCTACTTAATCCCCTGACCATCCTCCCTATCCTCCCTCTCCAAACAGTGCCTCCAGGCCGCCCAATTTGCTCGCCGGAGTCCGCACGGCCGCCGCCGCTATTCTTCAAATCCCGGCGACATCGAAGGTTCCCTCCGCCCCATTTTTGTTCCGTAAGATTCACCACGTCCAGGCGCATCTCCTCATGTCCTCCTTTAAATTTTTTGTCGCAGTGCATCCAGCGAAGCGAGCTCGACAGAAGCTTGTCGGCGTCCGCACCGCTCCGGCCACGTCTCCTTGTCGACACGGGAAGCTATCCTCGTCACGGTGACAACCATCGCCTCCGCAACGACGCACCGCGCCCCGTCGTCATCTTCCCCGAGCCCAGGGACCACCGGAGCGGCGCCGCTGTCCACGCCAAGGCCGCCGGCCACCGCGGCGCCATTTTCCGAGTTACGTTGAAAAGAATTGTTGAAAAGAGTTTGTGAGCAACGACAACTTCCTAAGGCAAGTGGCACACCTCATAAAATTCCTAAGTATTGACTAGTTTATTTTCTTAAACATGTGTAGAACTTAATAGTATTGCTATGCTAAAACTGTTTGGAGTAGCTCCCCTTTACTAGATGGTCTAGCATCCCATTTTACTTAGTAGATTATTGAAGTGCTATGCAAAAGATGTTGTTTTATGAAAAGCTAATTTCTACTAAGTTAAAATGAAACACCTGGTGGGGTTGGTTTTGATAAGAGGATGTTTGAGTTGAGTGTTGTCCCTAGGGGTTTACCTAATGGATATTCACTTGTGGATGGCCACCCAGGAACAAAGGGATTTGAAGTTACTCCAAGTGAAGATTTCTTCCAGTGCAACTACTTGGTACTATGGTCTGCCTTGACTAAGTAAGTTCTATGAACCTGATTCCGGTTCTCAGTGGATGAATGTCTTGTATGGGTCTGCCCAGAGGAACAGGGGACTGTTTCCCAAAGGTCTCATCTCAATCTTCTCCTTTCCTTTTCACTATATGAGGTTCAAGGACAGAAGGGTGATTGGGTCTTGTGGTGAAAGTGCAGAACCTCTCGAGAATGTAAAAACTAAGTATACTTAGCCGTGTCCCCGGTTACGGACAATTCTGAGCAGCTGATCAAGGACGTCAACGGAGAATCCCAACATGCCAATTTCTCAAGTAAAAGTTTGAAGGGTGAATAAGGGTTGATTAGAAGAAAAGTTTTTCAAAGAGTTAGAATTTTTTTGGCTTTATGCAAATAGCCTTTGAACTCCACCAGCCAAATATGCATATAGGTTATTAGAGTTATTCCACCAAGTGTACACAGAGTGTCACTTGACAGTTCCATTTTATATGGTTCTGACCCACGTTGTTGCAAAGTTTTACTTTTGTAGGATGTTCAAATGACGAGTGAGATTTCGTTTAAGATTTCGAGTGTACAACCAACATGTTTCGCCTGTGGCGCATGAAGATGATGGAGACTCACTGCTACTGTTATTTCGCTGTGCCGAACTTTGTAAAATGCAAGCCTTGAGCTGTGCAATTTGTAATGAAAATTGTAAGTCTGGATCATGCGATATAATAAATATTGACGCAATTGCATGATATTCATCTTAGATTGTGTGTGCAAATGATTCGATCCAGTGGTTTGCACTATACACAGGGATCTTGTCAAATTTTAAGTGCAGGTCCGCTACAGAATCTCAAAGCGCACAACTTTTCTTTTCACTCCTGCTTTGAGATACGTGCTGGGCTTGTGTGTCGTCCTGCTTTGAGATACGTGCATCGACCCAATCTGTCGTTTAAATATTGATCTTGGCGAAAGAAAATCCTCTCTTGTCATGAAAATTCTCGTGTAAATAAAAAATCAAGTGCATTTTCAAGCTTAAAATCGTATGTTGATATTATGAATGAAATTGTTAACAAAATTAGTTTAAATATAATTCATTTGGCGGCCAATTTTTTTGCCCCCTCTTTGCTTTTGGTCACGCTCCGCCACTGCGTCGGAGTACACTGCCTCCATGTCCCTCCTCGCTTGCTCAAGCAGCCCACGGTGAGAGAAGCTTCCATGAGGGCGCGCTCGGTCTGGTCGAGGTGCTGCGGCAGCGGCAGATCCATTCCGGAGCTTGGAGAGGAGGTGGACAGAGCGGGGAGAGTGAGCTAGGCTTTGCCTCACCGGCGCCCCTTTTAAAGAAGTTCGGCTCCGTGCATAAAAGGCGTTGACATCATCACATATGGTCTCTCTACAGATAATTCAGAACCCTCTAGCAACTAATCTAGCCTTGAACCGCTCTACCTTCCCTTCTGGATTTTACTTCACGGTATAAATCCATTTGCAACTCACAGCTTTCTTCTCTGCCGGCAATGTGGTTAGCACCCACGTTTTGTTTTTCTTCAGTGCTTCCAACTCCTCTATCATTGCAACACGCCACTTGGGATCTTCCTTTGCACTCCTCCAATCCTTTGGGGAGAGAGGCAACAAAGGCTCTGTAGGAAGCAGACAAAACCTCATAAGACACAAAATTTCCAATATCATGTTCATCCTGTATATTTTCTAGTGTCTTCTTTACCACTATTGTATCTTGCTCATCCCTGTATTTTCCAGGAGGCTTTCCTGCCTTAGCTCGTGGTTCTTTCCTCAAGGCAATAGGAAGATCCACAGTGTCAAATGAGTTAGTATCAGTATCACTGTCTTGCTCCTCCCCTTGCACTTGTGCTTGCTGTCCCACAATGTCATTTAAGCTCATATCATTGTCTTGTTGCTCCCTTGCACTTGTGGCTGTCTGGAGTACACCTGGAGATTCTGCGGCCAACGATCTCAAACTGAAACAGGAACCTGGAGAGTGCCAATCTGAAGTGTGCCTACTCTGGCTGAACCTGAACACTATCATCAGTGTTAGCACCCACGGAATCACCCTGGGTGTGTGGTACAACATTCTCCCCTCATGACCATCTTGCACAGAGTGTAGGTGGTCAAGTTCTTGAAATAATAGACTCAGATCAGTCGGCTCACCATAGAATGGCTCAGATTCCCTGAAGGTGACATCCATACTCACAAACACGTGTTTTGCAGAGAGGCTCCAGCACTTATACCCTTGCTGACTCGACGAATATCCCATAAACACACATTTCAGTGCCCGTGGGTCTAACTTCCCAATAGATGGCATGTGATCCCGAACAAAACAAGTACTTCCAAATAACTTCGGAGGAACAACAAACTTATTTTCTCCAAACAGCAGCTCACATGGAGATTTCATACCTAGTATCCTAGAAGGTGCTCGGTTGATCAAGTATGTGGCTGTCATAACTGCTTCACTCCACAAAAACTTGGGGACATTCATCGTGTACATCAACGAGCGAGCTACTTCCAAAACATGACGATTCTTGCGCTCCGCCACACGATTGTGTGGAGGAGTATCTGGGCAAGATGTTTGATGAAGAATTCCCTGGGCAGACAAGAAGACCCCAAAGTTGGTGTTCACATACTCTGTGCCATTGTCAGTCCTGAACACCTGCACCTGCACCTAAAACTGATTCTTCACATACGCATGGAAGTTTTGAAAACAGTTAAACACCTCATCCTTATGGCGCATCAAGTAAACCCACGTCATACGAGAATAGCAGTCAATGAAGGTACCAAAATACTTCATTCCATTAACTGACACCACTGGACATGTCCATACATCCGAATGAATAAACATAAAAGGAGATATACTCCTCAACCCCTTACTGACATATGAGGCTCTTGTGTGTCTAGCACATTCGCAAGCATCACATGACAACTTGTCCTTACTTATTCCACACATAACTTCAGGAAATATTCTACTCATCTTATCGAAAGATACATGACCCATTCTACAATGATGGATCATCGCACGCTCCTCCTTGTCCTCCATGGTTGCAGCATACACCAACTTCGGTTGCACACCCTTGTCCATGTACCAAAGGCCCCTACGCTTGGTGGCAGTCCCAACCATCTGCCTCGTTTGTCGCTCTTGAATCAAGCAACCGAACTTGTCAAAGGCCACACTACAGTCAATTTGATCAATCATTGCACTTAAAGATGCCAAATTGACATAAAATGCCGGCACATGTAAAACCGAGGATAGAAAAATGTTCGGCGTATACTTTACTGTGCCAACCCCTGCCACATGCTGTCTTGTACCATCAGCTGTTTGAATGGGTACCCTTGTGAGTAGGAGGATGTTTATTGTAAGACTCAAACACGGAGAATTTACCCGCAACATGCTTAGAAGCACCAGAATCTAGAACCCATTATGTATCAATTTCATTTGCAGCAAGAGATACCCTTTCAGAATTACCTTCATTCGTGGAGGCCCAGTGAGCAAAGTCTCCATAGGCAGCATCATCTACTTTTGTGTCATTTGACACCCCATTGTCCTTTTCAACTATCATGTGTATCCTGAATATCCTCCTGTGCCTCTAGCATTCTGACCTCCTGAGTATCCACCTCAACCCCCAGAAGTTATGTTGCCTCCCCCTCTGTAATATCCCCTACCTATGCACCGAGTTGGACAATTCCACTTCAAGTGACCTTGCTCCCCACAGCTAAAACTATCCCTGGTGTCTTTCCACTCCCTGCGCTCAGTAACTGCAAACGTGCTCAGTAACTGCAAACGTCGGAGGAGGCACAACCTTCTCATCTGCTTTCTCAAGAGATAGGCGCACTTCCTCTTGAGTCATTGCTGCAATAGCCTCGTCAATAGTAAGCAGTGATGTTTTGCACCAGGGAAGCCTTCCTCCCATCAAAGCTGCCTTCCTTCCATCAAAGCGTCAGTCGAGACCATCTAAAAGTTTCAGCACGCACCTTCGTGCCATCCACCTGTGCCCTGACTCGATGCTAGCTGCATTATAGAGTTCAAGAGGGTCACAGTTATCCTGGTCTACCCACAAAGTCTGCAGCTCTGCCACATATGTTATCACTGACATTTCACCTCGGCGAAGACGATGAATCTTCCCATCAATCTGAACAATTAGCATGACATTGCCCTTACCGGAGTACTGAGTAGACAAAGTCTTCCACATCTCTGCAGTTGTGGTTAGCCCCTCCACAGAGCGCGCTATGGGTGGCATCCACAGAGTTCAATACCCACCCCACAAGGAGTGAGCTGATGACCTTCCACTGCTTCCATGCCGCACCGGTCTTGTCTTCTGGAGCACATACTGTGCCAAGCACATAGTTCCAGATCCTTTCTGCTCCACACTCAGTAACGCCCTCTGCGACCAATTCAGATAGTTGGATGAACCCTCAAGTTTAATCTCAGTTGGCACCAACACAAGTTT
The DNA here is from genome assembly GCA_947311845.1 of Poa pratensis. Taxonomy (NCBI): domain Eukaryota; kingdom Viridiplantae; phylum Streptophyta; class Magnoliopsida; order Poales; family Poaceae; genus Poa; species Poa pratensis. The sequence continues at coordinate 123,724,864 of CAMZMU010000085.1, read as the reverse complement.
CTGGGCCACTTCCCATTGAGAGAAGATGGCCCCAGAAGAAGATCCATCCGTCTTGGTAGTGAGGAATACCGTGAGCTTCTCTAGAGCCTCAGCTAAGATTTTCGCATCACCCATCTTCATGACCCGCTACATGCAGGAGCAAGATCCCTTTGCTACACGCAGCAGCAACAACAGGGCAGCTCGATCTCCTTCCTAGCTCCTCTTCCCAGTAGTAGCTGCTTCCTCCTCCTACCTTCTCACGCGCACACAGCACATCCATTTCCTCCATCTCCTCCTTTCCTCTTCCAGGTAGCTAGAAGCAGCCAGCTATTCTAGCAGCCAGCCAGCACCTCCGCCGCCTTCAACCCGAGCTCTGATACCATGCTGAACCGAGGATAGCTAACCTCGATGGTCTCCATTGTTGCTGGCGGCTGGGTGTGGCTACAGTACATGTTAGGTCTCCCAGACTGCATACCTCTTCCTTCTTATACCTCTTCTCACCCTTACATGGGCGATTCAACATTGTTCCACTTATTGTACCCAAGAGTCAACACCAGTACCGTCAAATTCAGTGACATTGGATTTAGTTGGCTTAACCGCAGGTACCATTGTTATCAGCTCATACTGTTCCTCCTCTATTATACGCTTGTGAACAAAAAGCTTTTAACACAGCCTTTTGAACAAACAAAAAATACATGCACAAAAATTATACGCCCTATTTGGCAAAACAGCAACATGGAATTAGGAGAACCATGCATACCACAAAGCCAAAATCTTAACTTGCACTTTCCAGATTATTGTACCGAAAGCACATAACAAAGCAACAAATGTGTAAAAAAGGTTCAAATAAATTGTATTCCACTGCGACACCAAACACGAGGGTAACTATCGGCTCGTTTGGTTCTTGCCTGTAGCTGCCCTGCCAATATTGGCTTGCCAATAATTTGGCGCAAGATTCTGCCGCCCTGGAGTTGCCAAAAAATTGGCAGCGATTTGTGAAGGAACCACCACAGGGTTCATAGGCAGCCAAATAATTGGAAACAAACCAAACAAGAGGCATAGATTTTGGCATGACCAATATTTTGGTAGGGTCAGTTGGGGGTACAAACCAAACAGGCCATATTTCTTTATTGAGCATCCTTGGCTCGTGACTAGATCAGATAAACAGGACCGCGCGAAGGATACTACTATCAGCGAGGTCTGCGACGTAACAAAGGCCGCATGTGTGACGTCTGCTTACACATTTGTTGCAAATCGGTAAAACGCCAGGTAAGAAAAGATAAGGAACTAGAGCCATGCCTTCTTATCATCATGTACAAGCATATGCTTACTTCTGCTCACTGTAACGCATGATGCCATACACATCGACAATACCAGGAGGGAACACCGGATCTGTCGCTGCTCTTACAGCGACTTTGGCCACGGAGGTAGCACTCACTGGTGGAGTCAACATCGGGCCAACGAGTGGTAATCTGGTCAACGGTTTTGCATTTTGAAGCACCTACAGATGTACATGGTTCTCAGATTTGGGTAAGGAAACAACAGTGCACTAAATTAATCATTCAAGCAGTGGGGCGATAGCTTAAAAAAAAAAAATAACTAAACAGTAACTGCCAGTCCTTGGGTAAGGGCTGAACATGGACATTGTGATTTGTTTGCATTAACAATATATGATCTGAACTAAATAAGTCAATGCCCGATAGGTACCAAATACATATGAAGACCGAAAACAAGACACTCAGGCACTTATGTACCGATTTTACCTCGTGCACATGGAAGTCAATGTAAATCATGTAATCATAGAGATTAAAGCAAGATTAAGAACTTTACACAGGGGAGGCATTTAAATGCATTACACGTTTTTCATGGATTTCTTACTGTTTATACCTTTATGGAAGCATTTATATGACTTAATTTAGGCAGTATGATCCTACCCTATCCCTGGCATTGTCCATTCCCCTGCTAGCCTGGGGCATCTACAAATGCTAGGGTAAATTATAGCAATTCTAATGCCTACCACTCGGATCTCGCTAGTCACATACCGAATGATGCTCACCTTTAGGTTAAGCACCTCTAATTTGCAGATAGTAACTGCCCTTGTTATTAGTTCAGCACTAAGTAAATTCAATTAACCTTTAGAATATACTATCAACCAAGTAAATTCAAATATCATTTAGAATATAATATCAACCACAATTGCTCCACGCATATGGTACACACTACTTTTTGGAATTGGAAGGATCCAATTATAATGGACTAATGATTATGATGAGCTGAAAACTAGCGTAACACCAGGGGAAGCTACGCTCTTGCATATTCTAGAAAAGATGTCCAGAGAGAGAGAGAGAGAGAGACTACCATTTGCAATGGTGAGCCAACAAGTCCAAGGGGTATCTTCATGCTACCAACCGACGAGTTCCATGAATAAAACCAGGCCTCAGTATAACTCCTACAAACAACTTAACTATCATTTGGATGATCAAGAAAGAATCCAGTACAAAAGGAGCATGAGATAAAAATGTTAATATGATCTGTAACTTCCAAGAAATCTCAAAACCCATTTTGAACCAAGAGGCGGAGCTAATATACACTAAATCAGTGACTTGAATGTAGGATTTACTTCTGTTCAGTCGCATTCAAAGTTATCCTCTCTGCAGATAGTTTCATGATTAATTCAGAACAAAACAGATATGACTTTTACTGGTCAAATGTCTGCTTTTCTAAGCAGTTATTCTGGCTACCAAATATATTTCTATTGAGCCTACTCAGTAATAAAACTACTTTGGCCAGGTTAAGAAAATTAAAGGAAGACCAGCGCTAGTATTTCTGGTGGGAGAACAATCTGCTCTGTAACAACATATTTGGTGGCATGTATCACAAGACCAGTTTAAAGAACCATGGTAATTATTATGATGTCACATAACAAAAGACAGGGGAAAAGAGCTAAGCATGATGTTCTTCAATTCTCTTTAAGAACATCAAAGGCTAGTAAGTAAGATGATTTACCTCCATAGGTAAACTTTGACAGCAGTTCAGCTTCAGCAGCTCTCTTCAGTAAGCAAAATAAAGGAAATCAATCTGGTGTCCAGCAATATGTGCTTATAGAGGGCGGACATCAAAAACTTCAATGCAACACAACAAATATTAATTGAAAGAATGAAGTAAAAATACAGCACTTGGAGGCATTTCCTCTAGGAGTCTTGTTTTATGACTTTCCAAAACCACATGACAAACTAATATATGCCTTATATCTTTGAATGGTAGTGTAGAAATTTTTGTTTGCCAAAATACCAAATTCATATATCATCTAACTGTTGGATTAAACAATTTAAGTATCAAGAAGATACATACATAGATCCTGCAGAAAATCCCTACTTAATGTTTAAAAGCACCACATCTGATGTGAACAAAGTAACACAGAAGTACTGCAACTAATTTATGATAAAGCCAAATGTAAGTACTCTTGAAGGGAACACAACTATCAATATAAGGCATCATTTCTCACAACATTTCAACTGGCGGTGATAACAATCAACATAATGCATACCATATGAATCACACATATATATAACTAGCTTAAATTTTTGCATGGGTCCATAATCGTGTCAATAACGCAGCAATACTTACCTTGCCCTCATAATAACCTTGCAATAAGTAATTCACTAAACCAAAGTCTGCAGCTGACACATACACAAATCTTTTTATGCCTGCAGGTAGAAATAGAAGTGAATTGGACAAATCCAGGCAGAGAATCTCCAGATTTCCAGTTCAGAATTCACAAAACATGGAATTTCTAGGGCTGAATGGAATATTACATCGTGTGTGCTTTTACAGTGCAAATATATTGATTGCAACATATCTACAAGAGTGAACTATATGCACCGTTTATCTCCCAAAAATCAGAAAGGACACCTAGAAGTTTGACAATTCCAAAAAAAGGTAGACGTCCATTGTTGATGAAGTATAAACCTGCCAATTTGGGCCAAAAATATATCCAGGTGCATGTTTTTACAGAAAATACAGAAAATGAGGAGGGACAACAAAACATTATAAGTGTGCACTTTTGTTTTCTATTTGGGGGTGCAGCACGCATAATAAAATATAATTTGCCAATATCTGCAGGTTCAACTTCATCAGATGACGTACAACCACAATTGTTTTTGACAATTATTTCAATACTTTGAGGTGCAGAAAGTCATGGGAGTGCACCAACACATATCTTCATGTCTACACACGAGTAACAGGTTGCACTTGGTAGCTTACAGAGTTGATAGTAAGGGGTGGAAATTAATACAAGTGAAGTGCACATGAGTGTACTCATGTTCTTTGCCTACATCACGGAAGTTATGAGTTGTGGAGAACAAACATCCACTAGGATAAGTGTGTCCCCAAAATTCATGTCAATTAGGATGCAAAACCACTGACTGGGCAAGAACTCGTACGGAAGGGCAGAAAATACCAAATAACAGGACATTATGCAATCCATTGCCTGGGTAGTTTTCTATAAACTGTCACTACGGCTAGCTTTTATCCAGATCATAATGACATTATGACTTTAACAGGAGAAAAGGAACAGAAAGGAAAGGCCGAATAAACTGAGTAAATTTTCAGAAAATTGCATGACATGCCACAGTTGAGATAGGATCTGGCTTCAAATGCAAAATACCTTTCTCAGCTGCAGCCCTGATGGCGTTGATGTTTGCAGTCCCATTCAGTTTGACCATTTGAGAATTTGATCCAAAGCCTCCAACACAGGATATCTGACAATTTCCTCTCATCAGTAGTATTTTTGGTGAATACATTTCAGCATAATCCATTCAATGATGTCTATCAGGTATGACAAGTGGATCTTAATTGAACAGATTTTCATTTATCTCTTATTTATTCTTCCCAGGTAATGCTATAGACCCTAAAATGAGTTGCTAGAAGCAGCTCATGTCAACAAACAGTGGTTTTGGTTTACGGTTTCTGGCTCATCAAATAAAGTTCGTTACATGGACCTTTGGAGTAGCATCAAATCCAAAAACAACTTTATACTTACAACACTGTATATAGTACAATAACCAGATTCAAAGCATGGCTTTTGTATAATATCAGAAATTCCTATACTATGTACTCCCTTCGTTCGGAATAAGATGTCGCTGAAATGAGTGGATCTACACACTTAAGGTGTCTAGATACACTCACTTCGACGAAAACTAATTCCGGATGGGGAAGTATGTGATTGCCACATTGTTTTAGGTTCTTAGTCCGTTGTATGGTCTTTTATGGGTTGGTTTCAACCATTCACCAATAGAAACTAGATCAGCTCCTATATGTATCACTGCCTAGCAATTAGCATGATGCATTTTGCTGGATGAGCATGACATGTGATAACAAACTGATAGTTTGATACCATACAGCATCAACTTTATATATTATCAAAACCTATTTCAAAATAATATTGTAAAAAGGAAACCAAAGAATACAAAATACATCAAGTCAAGACACTGGAGAAATATTAAAACGTAAACATACCACACCATATAAAGTGCACATGACTATACAGTACCAACTGGATAAGGCATCAAACACTATGCACAATATGAAACACTCGATGACAAAATCAACATTTGAGAACAAAGCAAAAAGTAAAGCATACCACAGCAGAGACGCCATCCATACTATCCATCAGTGAAGCAGGTTCAAGGAGATTGCCTGTTCAAGAGAAGAAAGCACATAGTCAGCAATATGACAATTTGCAACTAAGCAAACGTAATTAACTTCATATTGAGCAACCTTGGTTCCATATAACTTTGTCAGCCCAAGATTCACTTATCGATGGCTTTCCAGATCTGTCCATAAGATGTCAAAACACATTATAACAGGTCAACGGGTCGTTATGGTAGGGCTAAGTTATACAGCTATTCTAGTTGTATAGAAATACAATTGTATTTTTAACCATATGAATTAGAGTTTATACAAACACCAATGTATACTCATGACTAGTTCTGCGATTATATGAGTAGGTCAGCTAGTAATTTGGATGGAATACCGACACATGTATTGTAAAGAAAAGGACCACACTGAGGGTTGTGTGCAAGTTGTCTTAGATGTTCCATGCTATAGCTTCTCCTTGAAATAAGGCTAAGTCCTTATTTCAAGGAGAAGCTATAGCATGGAACATCTAAGAAATCTCTTAACAAGCATCACGCAAGCCTTCTCCAAAAAGAATTCTACAAGTTCCGTTCTGATATAGGAAACATATATGTTACATACTTATGTTGTGACTATCATATGTCTATTATTATCACTAAAGTAAAAAAGTAAAACAATGTTAAAGGATGATTATATATCCAAATTGCGGGCTGACGGTTCATCAAAGAAGTGAAATACAGGATGGCTAAAACGGGTTAGGGTTATTGGAAGAGAGGGATAGACAAAAAACTGAAATGAAAAAAACTTGAGACATGACCTTGCACGACTCTAACAAAGTGTAGGGCCATCAGTAGACCAACGTAGCTTATGGAATTACCTATTTACGCTAGAGACAACAAATCCTCTGTCCAAAGCCTCCTTGCAAACGTGTGAACCAACAAAACCACTTCCACCTAGCACAAGCACCTGCATCAACACAAAGTCAGTGGCAGCTCAGTAATCCAAAGAAAACAACCACGCTCACGGATTTAAATCCAGCGCACCAAAATAAGTATGTAACATATAATGAGCTACACAGATTATACAATAGGAATTCTACGAGTTCCCTTCTGCTATAGGAAACATATGTTACATACTTATGTTGTGACTATCATATAATGAGCTACACTGGTATACAATAAAAAAATGCCATTACAATCTCTATAAATGGAACAATATAGACAAACAACTGGTCGACTGTACATGCATGAAACACCATTCCATGCGGAAATGACGTGCATACAAGTATAAGATTACTATCAATTTGAAATACCAATACATCATACACATTTTAATGCAACACGATAATGGTAAAGTGAGAAACTAAACAAGAATATCCAAATATCTCCTGTCCCCTAATATTCTCAACTATGTATACGGAATTACTTCTTTCTGATGTTAATGCATAATTGATTTGCCTTCAAGGCATAGATAGTCCTGAGAAATAACGACAATAAGCAGATATTTTGCAACTAATGGAGCATCGCTCCCAATTTCATTTCTCAATGGAACTGGGAAATAGTAAGGTCTGACAAGTTTCAGAAGTAGCAGCATTTCTCAGTTCTCACAGAAAACAAACACCAAACCTTGCAGTGACAACCATCATAACAGTAGCAACGGAAACTGAATGTTACCAACCAACACTAGAACATAACTGCATATAGTTTAATCATCATCTAGACAGTGTGGATGAGATGAACTATTCTAAAACGGGATTAATTTATCTGTGGCATACATTGCTCATTCAAAAAAAAAAAAAAATATGATGCACCTCGGGACACATGGGTATGAAAAAAAAGGCACCAAGCAGCCGCAGCAAGGCGATCTTAATCGCAGTACTACCTTATCCGGAGAAGGCGGCGGCGGCACCTTCACGGGCTCTGCCTCCTCGACCTTAAAGGGCTCGTCCACCCGCCCGGAACCCCTGGGCGTGGCATCGCTGAGAAGGCCTTGCCGTTCTTCAACAAGACTGACGAGCTGCTCACATCATCCCACCCAAGGTAAGACCACAGAATCAACAATATTTTCTACTTAATTTTTTGAAAAATAAATAAAAGACAACCAGGGATACGATGAATGATTTCTGGCTACAATCCAACCGCTAAACGGCTCGCAATTCCTAACAACGCAATGCAACACCGCTAACTAATCGGGGATTCCTCCATTCCCCAAATTAAACGGGACTGTCTGACACGAGAAGAGGCGGTGGGGGTCACCTGAGACGGGAGGGCGAGACGGAGCAGGAGGAGCGGATCAGGCGGCTCAGGGACGACCTCATCGCGGACGCCGCCGGCGAACTCTCCTCGCGGCCGCGCCGAAAGCGGAGGGGATCGAGTGGGGGAGCGAGGGGACGGTGGCAAGGGAAGAGTGGAACGTTCGCGAGAGGAGGGGCCTTGGGATCTATACGGTGGGAGGGGCGCAGGTTCCCAGGCGTCGAACGTAGCCAGGGCCTGCGTTCTTCCGGGTGGCCGTGTTTTGCACTTTTGCCTTGGATATGTTTTTCTTTTTTAAAACAAGGATTTTTTTTTTTGAACTAGAACACACGATTCCATTACATACCTGGCACAGCAGAAACGCTGGCCACCCTGACACTTACATCATCAGGCAGAGATTCCGACCAATGTAGTCTGGAATCCTGTCGACTGGCTGCTAAACAGTGTGCAAGCTTATTGCAACCCCTAGGGGCAAACGAGTATGACACACACATGATTAAAGTTTAGCTGCAGCATTAAGCGCACATCACGGTAACACCTTCTGGAGTTAAATCAAGGTCTTTCGTCTGTAGAGCACGGAGCAGAACTTGGGAGTCTGACTCGATTTGGATGTTCCCCATCCCCCAATTGCTGGTGGCATGCGTGTGCTTCTGCTTGGATAGCACTCGCCACATGGTTCAGAACTCCTGCGCAAGAACTTCGTACAGTGCCATTGCTGTCGCGAACGACAAAACCCCAGCCACCCCTCCTCTGACCGCATGGAAGGCGCCATCAGTATTGATTTTCAGCACATCGCCCACTGGAGCTTGCCACTTTCTCCTTCTTTTGATTTCCATAGTACTGCATAGCCTCCTCCGTCCACCTTCTAATCTGAACGACAGTCTGCTCCCACGGGCCAACTTTCTCCTTTGCATTAATCTTATTCCGTCTACCCCACCAGCACCACAGCAGACAGCAAACCTGAGCACTGCCCTTGTCACGCAGCTTCAGTATTTCTTGTATAAACTCTCTGGAATCTCGGCATTGACACATTCGATAACGCATATTCTCCAAGTTCAGCTCCCTCCACACCTTGATAACCTCTTTGCAGTGAAGAAAAATGTGAGCCCCATCTTCATCCAGTCTTCGGCAGCAGACACAGATTGTGTCTCCAAATAAATTGTTTGACCTTCGGTTGGCAGCTGAGCTTCCAGATTTTCTCCCACTCTAAACCATTAGCACTGTTTGATGACGATTGGTTATTTGCCACTCTGTCACGTACGTACAGGTGGTAGGCTGATTTAACGGAAAAACAACCCTTCTCAGCATAATGCTAGGCAACAAAATCCTCAAAATCGTCCCGAATTGGGGTGGCCAATATTACTTTAGCATCCAACTCCCAGAAATTATCTCTCACGAGGGCCTCATCCCATTGATTTGTCACCCGGGTCAATCAGCTGGCTGACTTTATTCAGGACACATCTTCTCCTTGGTGTTATCGGCATTCTTGCATCATCCCGAGCCAACCATGGATCCTTCCATATGTTAACAGTTTCCCCGTCACCTATGCGCCACACTATCCCTTTTTTAAGAAGCTCAAGCCCTCTCGGTATGCTGCACCAAGAATATGACATTCCAGCGACAGGTGCTGCTTCAAGGATTGAAGTATCGGGAAAATAGCGTGCCTTCAAGACCCTTGCGCACAGAGACTCCGGAGCTGTAAGCATTCGCCATGCTTGTCGTGCTAACATGGCTATGTTAAAAGCATACAGATCTCGAAAGCCAAGACCCCCATTCTTCTTCGCCGTAGTTAAGACCTCCCAGCTCAGCCATTGTACTTTGTTCTCCTTCTCTTCTTGTGCCCACCAAAATCTGCAAATCATGGTACTGATTTCTTCGCAAAGTGTTTTTGTCAAGTCGAAACACGACATTGCAAAAGTTGGTATCGCTTGGGCACAGGCTTTGATCAATATATCCTTTCCCGCCTTGGACAAAAACCGCTCCTTCCACCCCTTAATTCTCTTCCAAACCTTGTCCTTTATATATGCAAACGTTTGCGAGCGTGACCTGCCAACATATACTGAGAGACCCAAATACTTCTCTGTTTTAGCTTCCGCTCTAATATTTAGAGCAGATAACGCCTCTTGGCGCTTTCCCTCGGTTGTGTTCTTGCTGAACACAAGCTTCATAAAGTTGTAGTATACGCTGCAGATTTCTGGCACTTTCGCGATTAGCTTTTATTAGTACCAAGGAGTCATCTGCAAACAACAAATGATTGAAACTTGGGGTACCATTGCATAAACGGATACCCTCCAGACTGCCATCTTCATCAGCCGAGTTCAATAAACCCGAGAAACCTTCTGCACAAATGAGAAAAAGATACGGGAAAGTGGATCCCCTTGGCGGAGTCCCCTTTGCGGCACAATTCTGTCCGTACACTCACCATTTACTTTGAACTGGTATGTCACCGTGGAAATACATAAGATTACAAGGAAAACAGAGAGCTTATTTGAAGTGTTTGAACTGATACAGTTGGCAGCAAGCAAGGATCGGGATAGTTCAGCGTTGGCACATCTGGTGGTTGATCTCCGGTCTCTCATCACTTCAGATCGTGTTGTGGCATTATTGAAAATTCCCAGAATATGTAATATTGCTAGTCATGAGTTAGCTAGTGTTGGTTTGCAAAACCAAAGATCTCAGGTTTGGCTAGGGTCGGTTCCTGAGTTTATATTAGAACCCCCTTTACTTGCCGGAGCACTTCTTGGATCTGTCAATTATGTTATGGCCGGAGTCCTACTCATAGTGATCTGGTCGAACTGGGAGAAGTCGTAGGTATTATTGCGGGTCAATCAATTGGGGAGCTGGGTACTCAACTAACATTAAGAACTTTTCATATTGGCGGAGTATTCACAGGGTACCGCCGACCATTGTTACCATAATAAAACTTTCTGTTTCTTTCTATTGAGATTAAAAAGGAGAAAAAGTGGATTTCTAGTCACAGGATGCAAAATTCAGAACAAATTAGAACCATTAACTATAATTCTATCTTTTTTTATTGCAGTAGTGAACTACTCTTAAATAGGTGGTCGACAAAAAATTCAGTTTAGAGAACTCGGTGACTCTTTTTGACGGTGAGATTTGCATCGTGATTCGTGCACCTTAAAATTGTACCCGACAACGACTACGGATCATTTTTATGTTAACTACACACCAACATAATTTGAGAGAACACTTTGGTGTGTTCGTGGACGACAACACTTCTAAAGAACCAACAAGGCTAGTCCGTAAACATGTGGAGAAATACCTAAAACTTGTCTCCTTGAATGTCTATTTTGGGAAACGGGCCGCTCCCTTGCTTGTCGCATGACTCTCATTCCTCTCCACGAATGCTTTCGTCTATAGCCTGAAACCACGTTTGGCTGCTTCAATATGTGGCCATTACTTACTGGAAAGCCGATTGTTTCCTATACCATAAAGTCGGTCTCTACTATGCTCGCCATCAACTACTTGTTTAATTTCAGCGAAGAGTGGGAAATCAGAAGAACATGGGGACACCCCACATTGACTGAAACAGGTTTAGTGTCAGGGCAAGGATGGGGAATCAGAAGAACATGAGGAAACCCATGCAACAACCACTTAGATAACACATACAATGATCTTGGATCATACGAAAGAAAACATACGACATTTTCATAAAACAATTCTCTAAATTATCAATTACTTTTCGGCTAACCAAACTCTAGCAGATTGCACATGCTTGCTTTCCCTCCATGCACCACTGTGGTAATTAAGAGGTATAAGGTCGGGTTTGGGGCACATTTCTCTCTCAATATTTTAAGTATGATTTATCAAAATATTGTCGTATCAAATATGTGTTTGGAGGTCATGAATACTACAATTTGAGATACCGAGATAACCTCCAAAACATCAAAAATAAATTGCATCATTGAAATCTTGAAACTTTACTCTAGACCTCTTTTTGGAATATTTAAGGCTTTATCTTATTTATAGGACATGAAAAGTGTACAAATAAGAAAGATATAGGATTTATCGCAAGAATGAAGCTATATGATTGGTATGACATGTCTAACTGAATCCTAAGGAAAGAGAAGTTTCTTTGATTACAAGGTTCATACGGGATATGATACTATGGATCAAAAGGCTTCCAAACGAAAACTTTCATAGGATTTCAATCCTAACAAATCTCTATAAATCAAACATGTTAGAAAACCAGAGCTGCCAAACTGGGCCTTAGTTTTTTCAACGTAACTAAATTTGTGACATTATGTGTCAAAACTGTCTATTTCGTTTCCAGTGCAAAAATGTTATGCTCAAATCGACTAGAGAAGTGGTTTTGACCTAACTCTGTTCTTTGGGTCTGGCATAACAATATTTCTTGTTTTCAGAACTGCAAAGTTGTGTTTCAGTCGACAAAAGAATTGTTTGCACGCAAGAGAAATGGGCGCTGTCAATGACAGAACGTATTGGGTCGCCAAGACAAAAAGTCTTTGTTTACCATTCAAAAAACTCCTTCTCTTGCTCCGTCATTGACAAATCATACTTATTCACTCTGTTCTCCACCCCGGCTCATAGATGCCACTACACCCACTACCCAAAAATTAAATTTTAAAATGTCAAAAAAATTCAAACAAAAAATTCAGGTCTACATATAAACATTCTATGTTCCAAAAAAAAAATCAGCAGGAAAAGACATTATATACGGCCATGTAAAAAAGACAAACCCCCGGTGTTCTATGACTCTGCACGTAATATTTTTTTTTCTCCGGTCACACAAAATGTCTTTTCGATACAAAACTTTTTTATGCGGATAGATATTTTTCATATGAACATTCAAAAATAATTTTTTGAATTTTTTAAACATTATAAAATGCGTTAAAATGCATTTTACACAGCGGGTTCATCTCACCCATGAGGCAAAACATCACGTCTAGGTGTTACACATATTGTTTACATTCATACTCCCTCCGTTTCAATTTAATTGACTTGATATTCAACACATGTAGATGTATCTATACATGTCACATGTCTAATGTCCCTAGATACGTTGATAGCAAGTCAATTAAATTAGAACGAAGGGAGTACTAAAAAGAGTGAACATGTGTACTAAAACGTGTATAGATACATGTGTACATATATGAGGACAAAAAACTAAAACATACTAAAACATCTTATATTGTGCAAAGGAGGGAGTACGACAAAGCCTATGTTTACTTCACGCTGTTTCCAGTGCAGGGTTATTAAAGATTTGTATAGGCATCGTGCGGGTTATATTTGTACGAAATAGCAGACTAATAAAAACCAGTGGGGGATACACATCTCGCAGACATTCTCACTTGACCCTGCTTGGAGTCAATCCCCAAAACATGGCCCATATCAAAGGTACCCCACTTACAAATGGTTCAAGGTTAGACGCTTTTTTTTTTTTGAAGGGCACATACCTGGATATATTACTCAAAGATCACAATACAAAACATGTACATCCAGATACGGGGCAACTGTCCCCAAATTACAAGGACCGAAACTAAGAACAAGAACTGAGCAAGGTCCACTAGAACTACAAAGAACAGAGCAATCCGCTGCTGCTTACAACTCCACGAGCACAACACAGATGAAGAAGAACCGCAGCAGCTAAGTCGCCGGCATGGAACTATAGAGGAGTCAACCTCGTTAGGATCGCCGCAATTTCCACCAAGCGCTGACGCCTGGATCTTGCAGACGGCGAGAAGAAGCATCGGCGGGAGCAACGCTCCGAACCATGCCGACCGTCGGGTCGCCGGCCAAGCACAGCAAGCAGACCCGCAGAAGAACAGCTCCAGGGACAGCAAAATCAGCAGTAGCTGCCGCCACAGGCCCAACCACTCCTCCGTCCTCCTCCTTCTTCCACCACGGTAGCCAGAGAGGAACAGCAGAAGCAGAAAAAAGACGAGCTTTATTACCAAGGAGGTCGCCGAGGTCGCCGAAGAAACGAGACCATCCATCATCTCCACCCACAGGAACTTGACGGGCCATCTCTTCTTCGTCGCCGTGCACCAGGAGCTGCTCGAAAACTCTGGCGACAAGAACCCCGCACGAACCGAAGAGCTTCCTCCAAATCGAGAGCAGAGAGCAAACGCCCAAGCCCTCCCCTCGCCTCCACGGCTGGCCGGAGGACAAGGGCAGCAGCACTCCTCCAGATCTGAAGCCAAAGCCCCAAAATAGGACCGCATCTCCCCACGCCACCACGGCCGGCCGGCCGGAGACGACGAACCCCACCACACCACCTCCACAACCTCCCCGGCGCCGCCGCCGGAACGGGGAAAGAAGGGGGAGGACATACTCCGATCTGACGACTGCACCATCCCCGTCTTCGGTGCCGTCGCCCGGAGACCTAAACCTAACCTAGACCTAACTATACACACGCCAGACGAAAGCCCGGAGCTCCCCTCCACCTCACAGCGCCCAAACGGCGGCCGGAGGCGGAGGGAGCGGCGGTTTCGCCGGCGAGGAACAGGGACTCGCGAGACGCCTCTCTCAAACAGTAAAAGGAGAGGATAAGGGACGGGGGGAAAGTTTTTCAAGGTTAGACGCTGGAGTACAAATCCGTAGCCCTTCTATCGACCAAGTGCCAACTGTTACTACACTCTGGATTACTACACTCTGGATACCCAAGTTCTGACAGTATGCTAAGTTGCTAACTACGGAGCACTATACTGTCCAACGAAAATAACCAAAAAATTGCTCCCAGCCAAACCTACTTTAGCCTGTCCAATATCTTCCTAGTCAACCCCACTGCACAATGGGCTAAGTAAAACCACCTCAACAAAAGAACATTGAACTGCAGACATCAGCATGCAATCGCGGCAGTTCCGGGACTGTTGCCGTCGATGACGGGACACCACTCCCAGATGAAGTATCAGCAAACTCCTCGAATTTCATGAACTGGCTCATCTGTGCTGCGGCAAGGTGAGCATAACAGATAGGTGCCACTGGAGAATAAAATAAACATTGATCAAACGTCATGACATAATCCAAAATAGCAAATAAAGCAGACTGTGACAACTACATCAACATACCAACAGATATAGCAGTGGTGCTCCTCTGATACCTGCACAAGCACAAAAGTAATATTATGATCCAGACTCATTAAGTACAAAGAATGCCACGTACTCGCGCATCAAAACCAAATTTGGAAACAGCCAGGTTCTTACACATAGGAAAGCGAAAGAACTAGCTTCTGGAGCTCATCTGGTGAGAAGCCAATCTCATCAAGCAAGACATGATAATGGTGGGCCTTGAGGTACCCTACATGGGAGATCATATTTCACAAGTATTTAGGATGCAAAATATAAACAAAACGTACAACATGCACACTGGTAGTATTTAGGATGCCAAATGTACAGAAGGCATGAAAATCCTACATGTAACTACGCAGTCAACAATGAATATTACAGCTGGTTAAAAAAAGTTGAACTGTGGCATTCGATTTGCCAAGAAGACTTACAATAGGTCCCGCATGAGCACACATGTAGAAATCATTCTGTTTTGGATGAACAATACCCGAGTCCACTACGGTACCTGTTCAAACAGCCACAATGCAATTTAGTTCCTTACATTGTCCTCTTCGGTTGGGTGGGTGGGGGTGCTCAGCTAGGGATACAAGTGGGATCCCACTCGTGTCCCACTTCTTGGGCATTTTTTTGCACATAATGACTTAAAAGTGGAACATAAGTGGGATCCCACTTGATACCAGCTCAGAGCTGTTTGACAGAGGACATTGCATACCAGGTGGAACATTATCTGGTGCATCAGCTTGAAACAGTTTCGTGTGGTGATTCTTTTGAGCAATGATAACTGTAATCTTTGGAGGTGGCCCCTGACCCATATTCTGGTAAGCCTGCATCATCAAAATTCTGTTAAAAAAGAGTACAGAAAGAAGTATTTACCTAGACAAATAAGTGCCAACAACAACCTTCATTATTTGATCAACCTCGAGATTCAGTACTTGGCTAAACTGAGACTCGCTTACACCATCTCTGCACACATACAAAAAATGATGGGAGAATTTAGACTACTTGTAACTATATAGCAAAAAAATACATGCAGCTGAAACGCATGAGGCAACAAAGACAATGTTATTATTCATTATGATGTCACTGCATTCGATGATGCTATTGTTCCTGCATCAAACAGCAAGCTACGCTCGTACTTTTGCATGTCGAGGAAGTCCAACAGTTCTTAGATTAAAAGCTACATAAGTAAATTCAAACATGAAAATGTGTACTTAGAATGCAAGCCATGTGGAAGTGAAGTCTGCTAACACAAAATAGGCGTCCTAGAACAATGAAAAACATGAATATTGGAACACACACTAATGATATATCTATATCCATTCTCACCATGGTTTTAAAGGCGTCCGCCTAGGCGTCTAAGGCGTCCGCCTAGGCGTCTAAGGCGTCCGCCTAGGCGTCAAGGCGCCCCCCCTCCGCCTTGGAAAAACGACCGCCTTAGGCGCCTAGGCGCCTAAAGCGTCCGCCTAGGCGTCGCCTAGGCGCCAAGGCGCCCCCACTTCGCCTTAGGACGCCTTAACGCCTTAAAAACCATGATTCTCACATGCAATTGTTTTTTGTATATATATATATGGAAAATATCAGCAGTAAAATTCTACATGAGATATTATGAAATTATGCCATTTGATATGTTTGTGGGTGTCATATTACCACTACCCAACTCCTCGATTATACAATGAAAACGGGGGAAATTGCAGAAAGACAAAACTGTTTAGTAGTTCCACATAGCAGAAGCTTTTTTTTAATGTATGTACATTGTAGAGCCGAGTGCACATTCCTCTTTGTCAAACAGGAAAAAACTCTCAATATTTCCTCTTGTAAAAGGCTACAGCAAGCTTCCATAATCCAAGAAAATAATTCTTGGAGAATCTAACATACTTACAGCATCAGGATAACTAACAATGTGCAGGTTCCAAACTATCTATGAAATTTTATGTTGAAGAAGCAATAATGAAGACCTGAAAATGATTATCTGAGCCGGTTTTCTTTGTTGACTGGTCTGGTAGAAGTCTAGTAGAAGTTCCCTGAAATGCAAATTTAAAGAAAAAAAATGTAACTGGCTTAGAAAACATGCAAGTAGAGTACAACTAACAGAATACCAGATGTAAAATAAAATAAAATAAAATAAATATGAGAAGATAAGTTTACAACACCTTATTATACCATCATCCTTTCCATCATCCAGTGGCTTAAAAAGAGAATCAATCATCTCTACCTTTGGAGACTGGGTCCGGACAGATGCCCTGTACCGTGATATCAGTGGATAACATCTGGACCCAACAACCTGTCGCATATGTATGGTAACTGGTAAGTACAAATCGCACAGTTGTTCAAGAGTTGTATCATGCATACTAGCTAAATCAGATCTTCAAAATAGAGCCTCGATTGTATTCGCTATTTATTTGTTGAATTATGCACAGACGGTTTTTGTATAAAATGCACAGACTATTTGTGCTACATTTTCATTTAAAAAATGCAGCCACTGTAGGAGTACACAGGGAATAAAACTCGTTATTTGATGCAATTACTGCAGAGGGGAGAAGACATACAGCAGCTATTGACGGTATATCTGATCGACCTGGAGAACCATGTGAAACATCCATCCCCAAAATTAATGTGGGTATCTTATTGACAACTGGAACCATATGGTGATGCTCCATGTGCAGTTTAGAGTTCATTCCGCCAAGCTATTAACAGAGCAAACATATTACAGTTCATCCAGTCAAGCTATTGTAAATGAGTAAGACAGTTGGGTCTAACTTAAAAGGCATAATCAGGTAAAGAGATAAGCATCCATACCTTAGCATTGATCTTTAGAAGAACATTGGTGAAGTATTGATCATTCATCTTATTACTAGGAACAATGCATTGAGTGACAATACCCACCTCATGAAGATTTTTCTTCTTCCATGGACCTTCAGGACAGTAAAAGGAGTTGGTTACATGAAGAATCCATGAGCGCAAAATATTCAATTGCTTAACAATTACCGTAAATATCACAATTCTTCCTCTCTGGTAGAACACAGAGCAGAAATTCTGGAGGACCCGGAAGGTTTGCTTTAACTTTTCAAACATCCTTTCAACTCTTACAATAGGAGTACATCTCCTGGCCTGGCTATCTTCATCCACAAGGCTGAAAGGGCGCTCAATAATCTATGCAACACAGGAAGGTATAAATACAAGGCCAACACCACATCACTACAAGATAAGCTGCATACTGTCAAACTTTACTGCAAAATAAACGAGCATGGAAGAACTTACGATGCCTTTGGTTCGTCCACAGTTTATCAGATCTCTAGAGATCCGGCTCATGTCACAACGAGCAGAGAAATTAACAATTGCCCAACGCTCAATCTTGACAGGCTCAAATAGTTTCTGCAATAGTAACCATATATGAAATGTAAGTTCATTCCAAAATGCTTTGGCTAGGTGTGCTCCAAGAGACCAATACAAGTACACAAGTAGCTACCTTGTTATTATAATTCCACCTGCCTCTGTTGGAATACAATCTTCACTATTTCCGACAACCAACTGGTAGAAGATATCAGAACAGTATGAATACATGAGTCATGAGTCTAAATGAAAGGAGTGAAACGCAAAATAGATCAGGTCTAAACCATTGGTGCAGATAGAACACGACCATCAACACGCGTGAGTTGATTCTCAATTTTAATTCCACAAGAAGAAAAGATTGGATCATCATCATATTGTTACCTTTTACCGCCTGTAAATTGCATATGTCAGCAACAAAGGAAAGTAAACTAGAAGCTCTAATATCGCAACAGAACTCAGCACACCCACATCGGTAACAACTTTCATGCGCTCCTGAGGTTTCTGTCGTGATTTTTCAACCAACATTGTTCTTTGCTGAGAAGATAGTGCCTTTGTATAACGTTGAAGTGATATCAAGTTCGCGAGCTGCACGAGAAAAGAAGAAATATATCACAACTTGGACTAT
Organism: Poa pratensis; assembly: GCA_947311845.1. Classification (NCBI taxonomy): domain Eukaryota; kingdom Viridiplantae; phylum Streptophyta; class Magnoliopsida; order Poales; family Poaceae; genus Poa; species Poa pratensis. The sequence goes on along the minus strand of CAMZMU010000085.1, from coordinate 123,705,992 downwards.
TTTAGAGGAAACGCAAAGACTTTTGCGTTTCTTTACAACTTGGACTATGTGTACAGCCAGAAACTAAAACTACTGGTACACGTATATAATGAATAAACAGACAAGGCTATAACCTCAATTGGGAGATAATTCGGGCGTTTTGGCTTTCCGACATCAAGACATTGAAGATAAGGCTTATCCAAAACCACCTGCTTGGATTTAAAGTACTCCTCAACAGTAATATCGACAGTCTGACCTTCACTGCTCCCGTTCCGAACTTTCATTGGAAATCTGTGCATCAACGTAGATTTCAACATGACCAAAGAAGGTTGTAGAAACAGTAACTGTGAAACAAACAAATATCTCCAGGGAAATAACACGGCGTGCTCTTTTCTTGTCTTAATTGCCTCTGACCATTGGTTTTTTGCATTACAATACATGTGGAAAGGTCATTAAGTGCTATTATAAAAATATTTAAGGTGACAAGTCTACTTTCTACATCATGAGTTCACTGTATATGTTTATAAAGACATTATCACTGAAAGTTATACACAATTAACTGTGTGGGTCCTACAGCACTATGTATGTATAACTGAAGGGAAAATGAAGTCAGGTTGAGCAAACCAAACATTAGAATAAGGATAAACTACAGTATAATACAAGATTGACCAGACAATCAGACATCCAGAATAGAAAGGAAAGTAGGAAACCATTTGCGAGAAATATACTAAATAATGCAATGCCAGAACAGAGCCATACGTCTGTCTATAGCATGGTTCATCACTAAGCCCAATGATCTTAAAATCCATGTTGTTGTGCATAGCTTTAACTCTCAGATTTTTCAACATTCTCTTTGCCTGCAAAATACATAATGACAAGTTTGTGACAAGTTCTAAAGGTATGCATCATGAGAACAAAAAATTCATATATATTTATTCACTAGAAGAAACAAAATCTAGGTTACCAAGGTATAATAATATGTACCTTGGGCCAGTCGATGTCTCTAATGTCTCTGACATTTTGATTTGTAAGGAGGAAGTTCAGAACAGGGCCGGGAGTCACAATCATAGTTGTCGAAACATCTGTTTAAAACAAATGTGACATGTCAGTTTACCAGATTAGCAACGTGAATCAAAATCCAGAGCTCAATAAAAGAACACGTACCCATATTTAATGATAAACCACCCTTAGTGGTACGGAAACTAGAATGGAGTCCACGACATCCACTGACGCCACCAGTTAAATCAACTAAGTTTCTACTGTCATCACTGAAAAATGATTGTCTAACAAGAAGGCAACCTCTGGATACAACAAACATAATTACAATGAGAATGACACTGCATGGATAAACAGAGTGCAAAATTACATTCTCCATACCGCTTAGCCTGTTGTTGCCTTAAAACAATGTCAAGGACTCTCAGAGCATCCTGAGCATGATCCGAGTCACTTCCTTGAAGCGCTAAAGCAACTGATCTGAGGGGGATCTGAGCTGCATAACTTATACCCACTACGAACTGTTTTGGAAGATGTGACCGCTTTGCTCGTTTCTTGTCACCCAGACCAGGGCTTCCATGTCCAGGACTCCCACCAACAGACCTGAAGAACAGATGAACGTTTTGTAAGTTTGCTATTGATATTTGTTTATCTGTAAAATACCTATCCCGAGAACTAACAAAATGTATTAATGAGTATGATACTACACAAGATATCACAAACAAAAGTTCAATTGCACGGAATTCCTTTTTTTTAGCGAAAACGCAAAGGACCTTTGCGTTTCATTTTATTGAAAAAATAGGGTGTTGCTACATCCTCCTAAGAGGCCAAGTACATGAATCTAAGATACAATCAGTGTACATCCCATGTTGCTGGCAAGATCACCCGCAGCCCATGGGCACCTGCTCTAGCCCATAGCCTAGCTTCATCTTGAGTGTTGCTGATGATGGTTCGGGCAGAGGGTTGGGCATTCTCGAAAACACAGCTGTTGCGGTGTTTCCAGATCATCCATGGCGTCAGGAGGGTGATGGAACTCAGCCCCTTGCGCATTTGCTTCGGTGTGTTGTGTTTTGCCTGAGACCACCAATCCAGCAGCGAGCTTTCGTTGCTAGGGGCAGGGACAGTGAATCGAAGCCAGGCCAGTATCTCGTGCCACACCTGACGTGCAACAGGGCACCTTAGGACCAGGTGGAGCATGGTTTCCGGCTCCTGATCGCATAGGGGGCAGCGAGGCGGGTGCTGAAGACCATGGCGCGCTAATCTGTCGGCGGTCCAGCATCGGCCCTGGGAGGCAAGCCAATGGAAGAATTTGACCCGTGGGGGCGCCCAACTTGTCCAAGTCAGCTTCCAATGGGGGCAAGCAATCGGACCGTGGAAAGTGGCAGTATAGCAGGATTTGGCGGAGTAGATTCCGCTGGCCGTCAGCTTCCAAATCAACTGGTCTTGCTCCTCTGTCAGGATCGTGTGCGCGACCCGCTGCCACAATTGCAGGTACTGTCCAATTTCGTCGAGCCCCAGCACGCCGTGGATGTCTCGCGTCCAGCTGTTGTCCTGCAGCGCCTCAGCCACTGTCCTCTTGCGTCGTCGCTTGGGGACGCATCTGTACAGCGCTGGCGCAAGCTCACTAATGGCGCGGAATTCCTTTGTGGAGTAACAAATAAAATTTCAACCCAGTAATCTAACTGGGTTAACCATTTCAAGTAAACTTTGGGCCAAATATAGAGTGTTTTCTTCATTTTCCAGAAACACTAAACAGGCACGATAAAAAAAGCTAATCATCTATGCAAGAGAGCAGTTGGCTACAAGTGTCATACTGTTTTACAAATTCCAAAAATTTACAAATGAAATAGCAGTAGACGGACAAGCTAGACTGGTGTTGGCCCCTTACTTTCAAACAAGACAAGATGAGAGTAGCATGTAGCAGTGTAATTAAAGTATGCAGTCTAACAAATGAACACCAAAGGTATTTCGTTCATTGCTAAGGTAAAAAAGGGTACACACGTAGGACACCACAAATGAAAGACAAAAACTGATTTGCCCAACAAAAATGTTTAGGAAATGACAACAGGAAATTGCGAAAACTAAGAACAAGAAATGATTTCTAGTAAAACAAAGAACAAGAATGGGCCATTAATCAAATATTTGACACTTTGCAACAAAAAAAAGCTCATATAGTTGCTACGATTGAAGATACATAAATACCTTGTAGATGTTTCCTCCATGATAACAGTGAACTCGAAGTTGTTCTGTGGAAGAGGCCCAACAGTAAATAGACATTTCTCACCATCATACGCAAAGTCCTTCCCAGCAAGCTCAGAACTGTAGGTCTGCAGCATTTTATCAATGACCTTCCGGCCAATACCCTTGCCATCAACCACCTTATCATCATCAGATTTGATGGACACCTACGACATGATGACAAGTAATTTCAGAATAGACATTAAACTATCAAATATGTGAGAAAAGGATAACAAATGCAGAACTCAGAATTTTGCATTACACTGTATTGGTAGAAAACCGCATCAACCCCACTAAGCTTCACAGCAAAGTGGTTTGACAGCAACCTAATGGGCTTTCCTTCACGGCCAAAGCCACGCCTTGCCATTGCTGTGCGTTTAACAGTGTCATTCTTATGCACTTGGACAGCTCCACCCGTTTTAGCCGCCATACAATCAGATCTGAATATAGCCAGTTTTTAAGGTTTAGTGATACACAAGAGCATAAGGGAAATAGAAGTGGAAATACACCCAGAAACAAGTTTATACTTGGAATGACATTTAAAAACAATGCTGATCATGTAGATCATACAAACAGGACAATAAAGCAATAACGAAGGTAACATCAAAACATAGCAGCAAGGAATTGAAAAGGTAGCATCATAACATGACGATAATAGACATAAAAATGTAAAATAAAAAATATGACTAGGGCAACGAAAAGGCACTGGGCACACACAAATATTAAATGTGAGAAGTAAGTCACGCGGTGTTCACCAATTAATTTTGTAGAGATGCATATATTCTTGATGAAAAGCAAACCACATGTTACAAAAGTTTTAAGTCAGTGCTACATTACTCTTTCATTATTAATCAAACTATTTGAGAAAAATAATTGTACAATAAAATTGAAGTGCCAGAAATAAAACAAAACAAAAAGAACAGGATTAAATGCATTGCAAGGGGACAAGCAGAACATCTTGAATATAGGGATTTTTCAATTTTAAAGGGGCTACTATTTGAGCAATAGGAGCAGAACGATAATGGAAAGGAGGTTGTCCCTCAATAGTCAATAGGACTAGAAGTAGATTGATAAAACTGAAAACAGAACATATCATAACTGGTATAGGAACTGTACCAAGCATTAACCCTCCAAATTCAATATATTGAAATACAAAGCCAATGCATAGCTCTCCAAATTCAGAATGTTTGTGCAACGAACAACACATCAGTGTTACAAAAATCATACCCAATTAAACTATCTTACAAGCACTTTAAAATTATTGTTTGCAGCTGCAAAACTGTAATCTATAATCAAGGTAGATGACCAGCTAAAATGTTGTAACAACTAAATTACAACTCTACACTCGGATCAGAAACAGCATCCAAAAAGGATCAATCACGAAGCACAAACAGGAAGAACCTGAATCGACACAGTTAAGTCAGAACAAGCAGGCAAAATCAGTTCACGAAAACAGGAGGCCCGGGGATATCCAAGCCAATGTTCCTATCGATGCAGGAGCTGAGGAGCAATTTAACAAGTGTGCAAGCGGAGATTCATTTTCCAAATAGTACAGCCAATGAAGTAAATACCCTTGGAAAACCGAAATAATCAAGTCAGCTTGCACTAGTAGAGCACGAGATTTTGCAGCACCCAAGCCTCCCGAGCAAGCAGTTCGATCACGAAATAAGAACCAACAACCTGACCGGTCATGAAGAAAACAGCCGCACAACAAGAGAAAACCGAGCCCCCAAAACTCTACGCAGTCAGAGACAGAGTCCCCCAAAATACAGAGGAGCAACTTAGGTGCGCACCGGAAACCCAAACCAAATCAAACGAGCGTCTCAGTTGTCGAGGGATGAACAACGCTAGGAGCACGGGACGCGTCTGCGAAATCAAATCACACAGCCGTCTCGAATCAAACAACCCGGCACCGTACATTCAGCAGACCCCAAATCCCCCAATCGAAACGAGCACGAGCCGTGGAACCGCGCTCCGAGATCGATCCTACGAGCCTCTCGAATCAAACCACATGTAATCCGGGCAACACGAAGCCCCGAAACCTCCTACATTGCACGGGACCCCGAATCCCCTGCAAAAACGACCTACCGAATCGAACCAAACCCGCGCCCCGAAACAGAGCGCGCGAGCACGGGCGCCGCGCTCGGGGATCGATCACGCGAACACCTCGCGCCAACCCGCCTAGAACCGGAGCAGCACGACGCATTACTCGGAGCCCCCAATCTCTCCCCCAAAACCCCCAAGCGGGCCGCCAAAAACCCCAGAAAACCCCACGCCAGATCGAAACCAGACGGCGGGGAACGCAGCGGTGGGAGCAGGGGCGGTTCAGGACTCACCTCCCGGAGCAGAGCTCGCCCGACGACGCCGAGCCCGCTCTCCGCCGCCCTCTCCCTGGCTGTCCCCCTCTCCGCCTCCGCGCCCTTGGGAGATGGAGGGAAGTGAAAAAAAAGGGAGGCGAGGCGGAGCAGGCGGCGGGGTCTGGGAATTAATGGGGCCGAGCGTATAAATTGGTCTGCGCTTCGGGGCTCCCTAGCGAAGCGAGCACATAGATCTCGTCCGTTCGTTTGGAGATGGACGGCTCCGATGGTTCCTTCGCGCACGCTGCTGTTTTCGGGGAATGGCTACGGACACCGGAGAAGCTACCCATGGACTAGGGTGGACTGGTGTCTGGTGGTGGGGTATGAGTCAGCAGGCGTTGAACTGGACGCGTGGCATCATTTTTTTTTTTGAATAACAGCAGGAGATTTGCTATATTCTATATTGAGGAGAAGTAAAAGGATAGCAAGATGACCTTTAATAAAAACAAAACAAAAAGGAGAATGGGGGGTTTTAGAAGATGGTGCGTGTTTGCGGCCAGTTATCCATGGTGGTGTGCGGTTTTTTATTTGACATGTGGTTTGTGGGTTTTGGGCGTCCAGCCGAAATTGGAAAGGCACGGGGATGGGGTAATGGGGCAATCGTGACCGTCGGATCGCTCGCATGACAACCTAGGGTACAAGCATGTTAGATGAACAAACTCACCAGCTGAGCGCACACGTTTTCTAACTAAGCTTCCAATTTTTTTATACAATCGACCCTTGTGAAGAGTGTTGTAGCAAGATTGCCTTGAGACGGTCGTCCAACGCCAAATCAACGATGCAGCTCCACCGAGGATTGACGTCACGAAGCTAGATCCAAAACTAGACATGTTGCAAAAGAGTAAGGGGGCTCAATACCCCGAGCAATTTTGGTAATCTACCGGCACTAGTCAGAGTCAGCGCCTCTCTCACACCGTACGACGCTTCCTAGGTCGTCTCGAGAGGAGTGTGAAGGAGATTCAGCGCAAATCTCCCCCTCCCTCCCAAAGACTTCCCGTACCCCCTCCCCAAAGGACTGCATGTCAAATCCGCAGAGGTTGTAAGTTGGGTATTAGGGGAATCCTTCAAAGCCAACTGACATGAAGGCTGATTGTCGTGCTGGCAAGATCACGGATACCCAACCTGCACAATCTGTAGTCAACAACAAACCTTGGCAGTTGACATGGTAGACTGCCATGTCAACATCGCAGGCTCAAATTGACGGCTGGCATGATGAGTATAGGATAGCTTGACTTAAAACTTGTCAGTCTTGTTGTGAGGGTTACGAGGCAAGCTTTGTTGATTAAGCATAAGATCCCTCTGTTTTTCTGGGGACTTATTTGAATACTTTCTTCGCTACATCTATGGGTTTTTAGATATTCTCAAAAGAGGTGTTAAAGCCCTTTCATTCGGGTTGATCTATCGCTGACATGTAAGATCTTTTTATTGTTGGGCCCTACATCAATGGAAGGCATGATCTGCGGCTGCATTGGCTAATAACATCTCCGCTGACAGGTAAGATCTTTTTATTGTTGGGCCCTACATCAATGGAATTCACATTGGCTAATAACATCTTCACCAACACCTGCCAAATTTATGTCCGGCAACCCCAATCGTTGCAGGGTGTCGGACATATGTCCGGTCAAAATTGAAGGTGCTCCCACCGACACTCCCAAACACACCAGACAAGTGTAAATTTCAATGTTTTTTCAATGTTTTTTTTGTAACATGTGTGTAGGTCGTGTAAAAACAAAGGATGTTGCCATTTCTAGCTACAGAAAATCCCATGAGTGAATAGCATGTGCATGGGAAGGCCACTCGATCATATAATCATATAGCACTAACACACAAGGTGTGTTGATGTGTGTCTAGCAAAGTAGCAATAGAGCAATAGACCATTATGTGAGTGGATCCCTTAAGGATGGTAGGCCACCGGCTCCTGTGGCTAAATAAGTACTCCCTCCATTTTAAGTTAATTGTACTAAATCTGAGTCAATATTCAGAACGGAGGGAGTAGATAAGACATAACAGGGTGCGCAGCCACACAAAATTATCCCACACGATTGCTTATCCGCCTCACAGCGCTTAAGAGTGATGACATGTGGGTCAACCCGACCGAGGAACGTGCCTAGTCATTGTCCGTTGAGAGACCCTCCAAACTTGGGGTGACTCGGGGTGCCGGCATATTTAGCCTCGGATCATGCATCCAGAATGTAGCCTCAATCTTGTAAGTACCAAAGCATTCACCCTATGCAGAATCAGACCAAGTGTTTCAAGTAACTACCCTGGGAAAAAAGCTTAAGCATCTACATTACTATTTTTGTAAAACTTCAAGTATTTTGTACTTCACAGCATATCGAAATAGTACGAGTATTACAACGGAACACATAAGACAGTTCAGGAACATCTGACAATACACATTAAATCGGCAACACCCACACGAACGAACTATAAACACGAACACGAACTAACAAAATAAGAACATAGGACACACCTATCTACTGGATTCACCACTCACCGTCAAATTCTACTCTGAGAAGAGATACACTTGTCTTATATCAAGAGAGTGCTTCCTTCCTTGAACAGCACAAAGATGCTGTTACCATCTCCTCTGGAGATTCTAAGCTCATCATCAAGGTAGGTTGTGAGCAGCCAGGATCCCGCTTTGTCGCTGCTGATCGGTATCTTCAGTGGAGGCTGACCGGAGATGGTCTTGGCGACAGAGGATGCCGCGTTCTCGATCGAAGTAAATATACCGCTCAATGGGGTCAAGTCAATGTTCTGTCCAAAGAACTCAAACTTCTCCGGTAGTACAATGGAATCGGTCAGCTGTGGAGTGCCGATGATGCCTTCGTCAAATTTGATCTGGACAAAATGAGTACATGAGTTATGCAGCAGCATCTAGCAAAATCCGTTTTATTTGCGATGATAAGTAGGTGCAGAAAGAGGTGCATCTGAAAACACCTAAAATGTAGACTTACAAGCGGCTTCTCATGTTTAAATTCATTTATGCTGAACTGAAGACCACATCATTGTTACGATTGTTTTTCATGCAGATTGTTGGGTTCTAATTGCACTGGAATTTTGCCCATTAGTAACTAATTAAGAAGCTCTGGCATGATGATGCCAACAAATCCAACAGTGCCATGCTGGAGAACTGCAATCTAATCAGTTCACAAGAACGGGCAAACATGCTTCGCAAGCACCAGGCACATGTGGTATTACCATGAGTTGCCTGGCTTTAGCAGCCACCTTAACGCTATGATTTGTTTCGTTTATGTTGCCCATAATTCAGAAACAATCAGTGAATAATCCACTTCTATGTTTCCTCCCATATCTTTACCACATACACTGAATAATGTTTTCATTTCATGACCGAGTGGCAACTGAAAATACAACAGTGACGTGGTACCCACGAAAATGCCAGAAAAGCTATCCATTTTTGTAAGTAAAATGAGTTTGTACTTGAGAACCTAAACCTTGTCAAATAATGGTCATTTTGGCAATGTTATCAGTTTTACCAGAATTTCATTCCCATGCTAGTACTGAGGAAAATCATCAAATATATTAATAATAAAATCGCAGGCTAAGTCAAGATAGACACGATAAATGACTGCTTAGTTGGGGCAAGAGAATCACACCTGTACACGTTTGGGGCTTCTAACTTCAAATTTCGCATTGGTAGTCAATGAACTGGACGCCAACGGTCCTGAAAACTTGATGCAGTTCTGCACCGCAAAGTTCTCGGAATCAATAGTTTGTGATATCTCGTCCACCTTGACAAGAGCTTGTAGCCCTCCAGACCCCAGCAGTGGGAACAACTGCGAAAATGACGTGTACCTGCAAGTCACCCAATCAATCAATATCAACAACTATACGACGATGCTAATAATTTCACGCAAGAAGAGTTTAACCACCATGGGTTTCCTACAGCATCCAGCTCGGTTTAGTGAAAATAAAGACATTCCATTCAGATGCGTGCTGAAGTGGTTTTAATGATGTTGAGAGCACGTGAACTGGTAAAGAACCGATTGGCATGTTCTCAACTAAGGGATAGCAACAGCTACCAGAGCACTTTGTTTTATTAATCTCTTGGACACTTATTCCACAGCAAAGTCTATTCCATGGATTTCAGATAACCATAACCAGCAGTCCAGTATGATGCCCACTTTAAAGGCTGTCCACTAGTTTACTCCAACTACTAGAGTAGCATATCAGAAATAGAGAGTGGTGTTTTGTATGTACTAGATAAGAATTTTCCTGCCAAACAAACAAATGATAAAAACTCCGGCAAAACTACATATCAAGTTTCAACATCATTTAAACAAACATAATCTCAAAAACTTATGGAACATATGGCAAACGCATCATGTAAAAACATGGAATATTTATCAAACGAACTAGACCTGCTGGCATTTGTTCCTTCCACAATAAATTTACTTCTTCTCTTAAGAAAAGTATTTAATAAATATACTAGGAACATATCACTGATATGAGCTTTGATGTCTGACTCGCATAATTCTGAATTTCTCATGCAACAGATGCTCGCTATTTCTATTTGTCCGAATACTAAGGATACAGTTCACAGCCACATTAACACCTGATCAACTTTAGCAAATCTTTAACATTTCATCCTTAAAATAAGGCGATTATTCAGAAAACTGAATATAGCGAGGAATTAGACACCCCGCAGCCACAGACACATGGAGGAACGGAGGAGGAGCGGCAGAGGACTTACGCGAGGATCCACTTGCCGTTGAGGAGGGAGAGCGCCTCGGTGGGCGCCGGCGTGGGGTTACGCGCCTCGAGCCGCGTGATGAGCTCGACCACCTCCGCCCGCGTCTCGCTGGACGCGCGCAGCCCCCGCTCCGTCCCGTACAGCGTCGCCTTCAGCTTCTGCTTGAGCCCCGACAACTCGCTCGCCGCCGGAGGCGCCGCCTCCTCCTCCTCGGCCACCGCCGTCCCCGGCTCCTTCCCCCACTCGTCGTCGGCGTCCAGCGCCCTCGCCGCGACACCGCGCCGCCGCGCGATCCGCAGCGACGGGAAGCGCCGGGTCGCCGCCGGGGCAGGGAGGCGGCCGCGGGCAGCGGACGACCCTGGGGCCGGGGAGGACGGCGCGGAGAGGGAGACGGTGTTGAGGGACGCTACTCCCGCCATGGTTCTCGTGACGATGGTCGTTTTTTTTTTCTGGTGGTGCAGCTGCGCTGTAGACTGAGGTGGCCTGGTTTTGGACGGGCCGTGTACTTGTAGAGAGGAGACGTGTCGAGGTACGGGCGGTTGCGTGGTCGCCGGGGACGGGGAGTACGCCGGGGCGCCGACGAGCTGAACAAACGTGGGCCGGAAAAATTGTTTTACCTGAATTTTGCTGAATAGATGGAGACGTATTTGACTTGGATCTATGCGGGGTTCTAGAAGCGTCTACGGAGCTCTGTGAGTTGCGAGCATGCGAGACGTCCACGCTTGGCGTCCACTTCAGAGATCAGAACTGCCTCTAGTCTAGGATTGGCGACCCATGTGTCCTGTCCCGCTCTTCCCCACGTGGCACAGGACTTTGTTTGCCAATTGTTTGTAGTTTCTCTTAGAATCCACTAATATTTTTAAAAGAAACACCCAACAATACATAATAGTTCAACAAAAACAAAAATTACATCGAGATTTTTGATATGTCCTTCGTCTCAACCTCCGTACCTTGTTGATTGTTGTCGATCCTCTCGAAGCCAGTTTGACGTTGTTAATTGCAGATGGAAAGTCGCCGAATGGGTGAAAAAGACCACATCCATCCTAATACCGAAGAAAAAAGGATGAACCACCGATGAAAGTTCATTACAATCTGAAAAATGCCATCGACGGAAGAATTTCTCGAGAACCACACAACTCGCACAAACTTCTCGACGTCGCTGCCGAGATGTAGCTGAAATCGAGGAGACTTTATTAGAAGAGGCGTCGCCGTTACCACCGGAGTGTCGTCCCATCAAAACTTAACCCTAAAGATAAATGAACGGAACCCTCCTGCCAATAGGGTCGAGATCTGCCCCGCCTCCATGGCCCAAAGGCCACAAGAGCGAGGCAGAGTGGCGACGACGCCGATAGTAGGCGGAGGAAATCTAAACGCACTAGCATGCTTTCTCGTGCAAAGGGGTACTCGGTATGAAACGTGCGTGACATATCTCTTATTCATACGTTGTTACATTTAACTCAAACTAAACCTGAGCTATGACCAAGTATTCATGTTGCACCCTCTCACAACGGTTCACATATCTCCCTAGTTCACCGCCATGATCCGTGGCATTCCTGTATGAGTCATACAAAGATCGTGAACCCAGACTTAGCCCGGTGGTTGGCATAGTTGATGCGTGCTAGCCCGCCCAGGTTCGAGTCCGCACTCACACCTGGTGTCGTCACACCATTCTTCTTAGTGACAATACCGATGGGCCCTTCACATCCGGCCTACTTTTTACGTACGAAGATCAAAGCGAAACAAAGACCACGATGTGAACAACTCTTACTTTGCGTCGCCTATTCAGCTAACACGAAACTAAGCCAAACATCCGCGTGTAACAGATATGAACTGAACTCTCACACACATGGATGTCCCATTTCTAATAGTAATGTTTTCCAAATCACGATGTTCAACGCCCACCCTGGCAGCTCATCCCAGGCTCATCTGTGAACACTGTCGGAGGAGGAGGCGGAGGACCACCGCCGCCACAACATCCCGATGCCAGACGGCGTGCAGTGCCAGAGGGGTGGGCGCTGAACATTTTGAAGGTGCCGGTGGCGTCACGGCTGACCGGGACGACGCGCCTCCACTACATCAGGATAGTGAAGGGACTTGCCCATCTTGCAGCGGGCCGATCCTTTCTACTGCATCGCGTAACCGTACTGGTTCGACGCGGTGGAAGCGGAGTACGAGGCCTGCTTCCACAGCTTCATCCTCCCCACGTGTATGCGAGAGCCACCGGCGGAATGGTTCGCCTGGACGACGAGCGTGCCCGCGAGGACGAGGAGGCCGACTAGTTCCCCGATCTTCCGTTACCAACGACACCGCCGCCGGTGCCTGCACAGGAACTGCCCCAGCCAAAAAACAGCCCTACCGCCGACAGCGTTACCAGCATCAGAGCAGGGCATCGGACACCGACAACGACGACAACTGGGATGAGCCGGAGTGGGAGGGAATGCAGACGGCCATCGAGGCCTCGCTCCGCCGCCGCTACATCAAATCCCACCACACTTGGGGCAAGGGCGACGACCCCGAGAAGTTCCTCAAGGCCGCAGCGGACGACAGCGAAAGCAGAAACCTCAGACGTTTCCGCCACCGGACGCAGATGAAACTTCCTCCCCCGGCTGATGTTGGCATGCATGGATTCGCTGCATAGGCCTCCTTCTCTCGCTCTTGGCGGGAGCGTCGTTAGATCTAGTGCATAGGGCGTAGTTTAAATTTAGTTAATTCTCGTTTAAGTTTATTTAAGTGTTGTTCGGGTAAAATTTCGAATTCAATGATATAACCATGACAAGAATTATATTGATGGGATTTTGTTTTTAGGTTTAAGACTCTTTATTACAATTGGCATCGTATTGAAAAATGAAAATGTATATTTGGTGAAGGAACACTATTCATTCGAGCTGCAAATCAACAGGGGAAAATTTGCAAAATCAATTGAGGAGGTGATTCCTAGTTCACGGTGGGCTGAACAGCACATTTTCGGGTTGAACCCTAACCCAGGTCCTAATTCGAGATCAATCTGGACCGTTTGATCGGCGACAACTCTTGATCCTCCCCGTCGTCACCGGGAGGTGGTCCATCTACATTTGCGCTGCCCACCTTGCCGCCGCCCGCCGCCACGCTCCTCCTCCGTCCGCTGCCCAGCGCGGCGCAACTGCCTTTGCTCCGCCGCCTCGCTGCCGGCTTCTGCGCCTCCTCGCTGCCATCTCCACCTCCTCTCTCCTTTCCCCCTTCCTACAAGCGAACTATCAACCTCGTAAGGGAGAGAAAAGAGAGATGGTGCTGCGACGGGCGGCAGTGGAGTCCCCGAAGAAGGTGGCGGCTCTGGTGGACCTGGTGAACCTGCCGACGGCGCTGCGGGAGTTCGCAGGGGGGCGGTCCCAGATGTCCCACCTCTCCTTCTTCCTCGGCGTCTGGTCACACATCAAGAACAACAACCTCCAGGTACTATACTGACAGCTCCACCTGTTTGTTTGGTCGCCTCGGAAGTTGATCACATTAGGTTTGGTACTCGTGATTAGTTGAACATCCTTGTTATTACTGGAGGATTTTGTGCCTCTTAAAAATTCATTTCTATTCAGTTAACAAGCTATGATATACTCTTAGTTGCTTGTCGTGTCTGCACTGTTTGTTCAGATGATGTGCATGGTAAAGCAAGTAAGTTCCTGCCAACTGCCAAGGCTGTCTAAGAACCTGTTTGTGGTTACTAAATAATCTGATTTTGCCAACTTATAAAGGTTTACCTGGACAGCAATTTGGAGTATCAACTATTGAAGCAAAGTATTTTGCCACGAATCGGATCTTTGATAGGAAAGAATTCTGGCCATTCGAGAGTTTAGTTTTGTTTCGTTGTAGTCAGATGGGTAGATAACCGGTAATTCGGGAAATAAAAGATCCATATGACCAACTCAGCTAACAGCTGCTGCCTTGGTTGGACGAGCCACACGTTACGTTTGGGGCATTGGAGACCTGCACATCCTGTTCAGGGTCACTTGCCCATTATTCTCTTAGAGGTTTGAGCTAACAACCTGACACCTCTGTTTTCTTGACTGGACTCTTAACATAAAGATAGCCAGACCATCTGGTGATACAGTTGGGTGGCACCATTACTATCCTCACTTGGATTTGAATTATAGTACATAAAGTAGTTGTGGTTCCATCTTCCTTTTGGATACTTCAATGATCCTGAGTAGGACATTTGACATTTTGTTTGTATGTCTAAATGTGTCACTGCTGAACATTCTTGAAGGAGATCTTCTGCCGTGCTGTAGTGTGCATTGAATCACAGTTAGGTAACTAGGTTGAATCTTGGTGAATGACTGGGCAAGTGCATTAAGTCGTTAGCTCTGTTCTCATAATTCTTAATAAAAGAGCAAAACAAAAGTTGTTTGAAATATATTTTTTGTGTAATTTACGGTCTTCTTACATTTTGATAAATGTTGGTTACTACAAAATATGTTCACATGTAATTATCCTGATGCAGGACCCGACAAATAGGAATATTGTAAACTGTGACGAGAAGCTGAAAACTGTAATGTCGGGCAGGTCAAAGGTGGAGCTCTCTGAACTCCCAACGCTTGTCAAGCTACATTTCCCAAAAGTTTTCAAGTCGTAACAATATTAAGTTACACCCTCTGTTTAATGAAATTTATTGCAAGCTGGTTTGAATTCTGTTATCCTGGAATAGGCTGAATCACAAGCATGTAAAATTTCTTTCTCATGCATATGTGCACACAATATATGCGTTTTAAATTCTAACTGCTTCTCGGTATGTGTGGGTCTATCAAATTTTGGCGAAGAGGAAACATTTAGTACATAGCCGCTTCCTATCTTTCGGTTGGTATGTTGTATTGTTGTGTAATCAAGTTGAACTGAACTGGGGAAGGCGGCTCTTCAATGCATGCTTGAAATTGCTGTTTAGGTATTCCTACTTGCCAACCTTTGGAAGAGTTAGATAATGACATCGTTGTCCTCTTTTGCTTTTGTTGGTGAACACTGGAGCTGTCACCTCTTAACAATGTGGGTACTGCATTAGCTTTAATTAGAAAATACGTGTGATTATATGAAAGACCAGGACCTCCTTAACTTTGCTGCTACTGAGAGTTAATGATGTTATGGTACGCTAAGCAAGTGATGCTCTTCCTCGCAAAAAAGAGAGCAAGTGGTTGCCATGCTAGTTGTAGCAGCAAACTTGTTATCTCTGCAGAAATATATTCCAATATGTTCATAAATAAAATTCGTTGGCCATCGAAGATATTTTCTGCTGCGTTGTAATAAATAAATAAATTTTATTGGCATACCGACTGCCCTGCTAGTATCTCTAAATAGTGTGCGAAATTGTTTATTTGAATAAAATTTTGTTGGAAGAAGAGGTTATAAAAGAGAATACGGACAACCAAAACAACAAGAAAAATAATACATATTGCAAGGTTCAAGTTTGAGTTGTTTAACTAGCTAGACGATTTGGTTTGCTGGACGTCATACGTAACAATTGAAGTATTTTGGTAAAAGTCCCATAGTGTAGGGCCATAAGACCGCTAATTGTTTTTTAAAAACATCCTTAGATTTGTTATTGGAGAAAATTTATTTTTCTTCCGAATGAACATATAGACAATCCAAGGTGCAACAAGGACCATCATTTTCTTCCATACGACTTCACGCGTGAAGCTGAAAAACTAGCCGTTTATAAGATCACAAAACTAACAAAAGCTTACATTTACAGTCCAATGGGTCCATGGAAGTAAGCATACGTGCTCGATCACCATGGATTAGCGTAACATGTCGTCACTTTTTCCATAGTACATATGCACATACATACATACATACATACATACATACATACATACATACATACATACATACATACATACATACATAGTCATCGTTCCTCCATATATATATGTTGCTGCTCAATCGAGAAGACTACTTAAGATTCAGAGGAACACATGCAGCGTGGTGTTCATGACCGTAGCGGCGAGGATACTGTACATCCTCTCCGTGGGATGGATCGCGTCGAAGAAGACGTACTTGTTGGCGTTCCGGCATAGCAACTCTGCTCAGGCTGCAGAAGTAGCCGGCCTCGAACATCCCTGTCCCGCAGCACCCTCGCTCAGCGTTCTCAAAACCTGCAAGATCAGCATAAATTTAAAACTGAATAAGTTTAACTTACATTATTACAGCAAACATGTTTTGTGCATCGATCCTAACATGAATAAGCGTCGAAGAGTGTTCTCTTCCGTTATCGGAAGAAGAAAAATGTGCATGCTCACTTTCGTGTACTGACTGCGATGCACTTTTCAGGTATTAAGCTGCATATGTTTCTATTTTTTGAAAAAAATATCTGCAGTGCAACTGAAAGCGAAAGGCATGATGCCTATGCATGGCAAGCTGGTCTAACATGGCGATTGAGAAATGTAGAACAGGGAGTCAAGAAAAAGTCTGAACAACGTTAATGCATGCATCATGAAGGAGGCTACTGTGCGTGCAGCAGGCAGGGTTTGCATGATGCCGAAACAGGGCATGTGGCGCCCATGCCGTGCCTCTCGTTGCAGCGGTGCAGTGCACCATTAATCGAAAGGATCGAACGACGTGAATATTAATGCACCCTAGCTACTCACTGACTCCACTACAGCATCTGCATGCGCAGACGTATCTCGCCGCCCAGATCAGCAGATAGATCCAGCTGATGCTGATCAGTCACTCAATCGTGATGCATGCATGGCCACGTATGCACAGTACGTACCGTAGTCGCCGGGCTTCCTGACGACGGCGTCGAGGAGGCCGTAGGTGTCGGCGTAGACGAGGCGCAGGCCGGGGAGCTCCCGGTTGAGCTTGGGCACGAGCACGTGCTGCATCTTGGCGTTGAAGCTCCGGGCGACGGCGTTGTACTCCTCGTTGCACTGGCCGGGGTCGTCGCGGTTGCCCAGGCGCTCGGCGGGGAGGCAGCCCATGGGCGTGAGCCCCGTGAAGTCCATCTTCCTGCCCCCCTGCGCGTGCACGTCGCGGATGGCCGCCTCCGCCAGCGCCAGCAGGTACGCCTCGTACTCCGCCGCCGTGTACTGCATCCGCCGCTGCGGCAGGTTGTAGTAGTTCTCGATGAAGTCGTTGGTGCCGATGCTCCAGATGTAGAGCGCCTCGCCGACGATCTCCTCCGCGCGGGCCGCCCCTCGACAGCCGCAGCCGCTCCCTGTACTCCCTGAAGTAGGCCAGCTGCTCCGCGATGCTGATCACGGACATGATGCCGGCCGTGGCGTTGTCGAGCCCCGTGGAGGCGGAGGCGAAGGAGACGCCCGTGGCCAGGTCGTCGATGGTGAGCTTGGTGTCGAGGTAGGCCGGGATGGACGGCGGCAGGCCGAACGCCTCCGAGATGAAGTCCGTGGCCAGGCGGCCGTTGGAGAAGCGGCCCGTAGGGTGCCCGTCCGGCAAGTCGCGACCGTACGGCCAGAAGTTGCTCCGCGCGATCGTCGGGATGAAGTTGTTGTTGCCCGTGTCCACGACGAGTCGCCGAACACGATGATCGCCGGCACCTTCCCGGCCGCCGCCACCGCGGTCACGACGCCGCAAAGATCAGCCACGGCAGGTACTTGCGGAGTGACGACGATGACATTGATGGAAACGGCAACTACTCAATCTCGTCGGGAACGATCTTTCTTTCCTTCTGCTTGTGAGTGTTTGGTGAGAGCTGAGAGAGGTTGGCGTTTCTAGTGTGACGAGATTAAGGCGCCGAACGATCTACCAAATATGTACTAGCAGTGGCACTGTACGTGTAGCAGGCAGCAACAAAGATGCAGGAGTATATAATGGCACTGTGGTAGTGTATTTGCACGGCTTAGGCCGCGCCGCCCCTGATAGCGAGAGGTTTCTTTCAGGCTTTCAGCTCATCTCAGCTGCATCTGAGGCGATTAACTGATTCAGACCGCATTTAGGTCACTCGTCTGTGAACTTCGCGGAGAAGTGCACGCAATGCCTGGCTACATATTTATGGCCCCCGTTCTCAATTGCATAATTCTGGGTCTCAACTGTTTTGACGTACTACGTACACACACAACTCCCCGTGAATACAGGGGTCGAACGAGGGACTAGGAAGTACTCCAGTATTTACTAACTGCGGTAGCATCTACACCGGAGCGAATTAACGGATGTACTAACAAAATTTCCGACAGCTATGACAAAGGACTGAAGAGACACACAAGTAATTGCGCAAGGTCAGCTTTCCAATCACATTTGAGTATGTACGCTTCAGATAGTAACAATCGTTTCTTCAGGTTCAGTTTCCGGAGTTTCTTTTTCTTGTGAAAGAAAGGCAGAAGATTTGCCTTAATTCAGCGTGTCACAGAAAGCTCACTTGGAGACACCGGCGAAGACGTACATTGCGCCCTGCCTCTCGCCTGCCGACTCTCTCTAGGCATTTAAGGGTGGAGTGTACGTTGGCACGGTTAGTCTAGGTGTAGTGGTTAATCTTTTGATTAGTGGTGTTGCCCAAATTGCGTTGTAACCATTCTTTAACTTTGTTCTACTCTTTTAAGCTTAATACAAAGATGCGCACGTCTCCCGGGGGTTCTTTTAAGCTTAATACAGTGTGTGGTTCTTTATGATGGAACACATCATCTTTTTTTAAATTATAGATGATAAGAATCCAAATCTGCGTCCGTGAGGAAGTAGCTGAATTGTACATCCACTTTCGAACCAAGTAAACCTATGTGGTAGAGCACATCAAGCTTAATCGTAAGCTAAGCATGCATCCAGCCAGCATGAGAATCCACTTATCGTGTTCTGATGTAATCAAACTTATTGTGTTCTCGTAGTCAATGTGTTGTCAACAGATGCCCAATGTTGTTGATCGTCGTAAATAGACGAAAGGCTCGAGAAAATCCCGACTTTAAATTAATGAATCTGCCACTAACGGTACAAAGCAAACACCCACAAATTGGACATAGTACAACTCGCAGGGTGAAGGCCAACACGAAAAACATGTCCTTCTCGTCGTAGATAACAATTGCTTTTTTTTAATTCTCTAATAATTTGGTTGTGTGATGTCTTAGCTTACTTTAATAATGTGCTGTTGCAAAGGCCTTACATAACTGGTATCTATTTGATATCATAATATCCCTTTATGAAAAGATACCCTTTACAATATCTCAATCCAGCAGCTTGCAGGTCATATGAATTTTTTAATACAGTTTGCGGTTCTTCATGGTAGAACACGTCATGCTTAACTGTAAGCTAAACATGCATCCAGCGAGAATCCACTTATTGTGGTCTGAAGTAATCAGACTTAATTGAGTTCAAAATAGAAAAAGGGAAATAACCAAAAAAAAAAGCAAGAGAAAACCACCCAGCTCCTCAATGTCGCCGCGGTCACCACCTCTGAATATATCAACACCTTCATCTTCCAGCTGGTATATATACCATCCTAATGGCCGCGCACGCATATACGACGTCACGCTTGGCGCCCGGCGTCGTCACTGCCCAGGATGCATGTGAGGCGGGGCGTGGGCACGGCGTAGAGCCTGGTGGCGCGCGGCGCCGTGAGGCCGAACACGTCGCACATGTCGAGCTCCGACGGCTTCATCCCGTTGGGAAGCTCCCAACTGAACCCGTGCGCGAGCTGCGCCACGGCGAGCTCCAGCACGTACAGGCCGAGCGCCATGCCAGGGCACGAGCGGCGGCCGGACCCGAAGGGCAAAAATTCGAAGCATCCTCCCTTCAAGTCGAGCCCGGCGGCCTCCCCTTCCCCCGGCACGAACCGCGACGGCCTGAAAGTGTCGGCGTCCTTCCACGCCTTGCCGTCGCGGCCGATGGCGAAGACGTTGATCATGACCTGGGAACCCCGGGGCACGGAGTAGCCGCCGACGACGCAGTCCTCGGCGGTCTCGTGGAGGAGCAGCGGGATGGGCGGGTGCAGCCGGAGCGTCTCCTTGATGACGCACTTGAGGAAGGGGAGCTTGTCCAGGTCCGACGCGTCCACGTTTCGGTCGAGCCCCACCGTGTCGACGAGCTCCTGCTGCAGCCGACGGAGGTCGTCAGGGCTGTGCATCATCTCCGCCATCGCCCACTCGATCGCCGACGCCGCTGTCTCCGTCCCGCCAAACATCACGTCCTGTAGGCAGCCACGTCACCAGGTTAGTTTATTGCTAAAAAAAGAGATCACTCTCAGTCTCTCACGCGACATATATATAGGAGTGTGATAAAGCTAGATTAAGAGGTCTTTCTTTTGAGGGTTTAAACGAACGATCAAGAGGTGACAGCAAGTATTTATTGTTCAGAGAACTAACTAGTTGTCGGGTCGTTAGTGCTGCGGTGGTGCAGCCAGCTCAACAGAGTTCGAATCCCAGTCTAAACCAATTTCTGGTGTCTCAGTGCTTCTATTAAAAACCGTGAAGCTCCTCCTCCGTTGGGATAAAAAAAAGTATTTGTTGTTCAAACAATGCTCACAGCTACTGCAGATTTGGTGACGAGAAAAACGACCAGACACCTTAACTGGCCTGTGCTAGTGTGCTACAGTGTCCAAATATATCCCAAAATGTGGGCTTTGGCACTGAGCTGTAGAATATGTACACCACGACATACATGAAGCAAGTAATCCGGTGCATTTTTTCGATTGGGAATTCCATTATCTTTAATAAACACAAGCAAGGAATATAAATTATTTGGTTGCCATTTTTAAGCAATTCGGCAATCCGCATTTGGAATTTGGAGACAGCCGGGCAGGCACACAACAAGGAGGCAAGAGCCTTGAAGCAGTGTACCGGCTGGCTGCTGCAGCGCTTCTCCGTCTCTCTGGTTGCGTGGCAGCAAGGAGTTAGGGATTGATTTTCTTGTGTTCGACTCGTTTGCTCGTCCTTGGTCCAGTGGTTAGTCTACGAGCACGGTAGAAAGGAGGGCCAACGGAGAGTGCAGCGTTTTGTAGGCCGAGCCACATGTAACTGTTTAGTTTGAAAATCATATATTCTGAATATAATTTTTTTTGAAAAAAAACATGGATGTAGATCATGTTGTCTTCCCAAATAACAAAATCTGAATATGAAAGTATTGAATACTGCACAATTTGAACTCTCCGAAGTCAGAAAGATTTTATTATTTTTGTGTAGCTCGGAATATAAATAATTTTGAGTTAAGATTTTGCATGTTGATAAAACGCACTATTGTCTACGTCTAGAATTGTTTTCGATTTTTTTTGAAAATCCAAAATAGAATTTACGAATTTTTAAAATATAGGGCTACGTGTATCTCGACCTCTGTTTTAACTTTCAGGGCTAACATGCTACTCCCTCCGTTTTTTAATATAAGATGTTTTAACATTTGTACATATATCTAGATATATGTAGACATATTTTACTATGTATGTGCATTCATATTAGTATGCATGTAGACACCATGTTAGATAACTAAAAAGTCTTATATTCATTAACGAAGGGAGTAGTTCTAAACTTGCAAGTTACAGATTAGTTGTACTTCATATATATTTTTTTAAATCTGGGTGGGCTGCCAGGTCCGCCCATGCGTGTACGGCACTATAGGGCTTAAACTATTTGTCGTAGCTAGACTCACCAACAGACCATAAATGATCAGTTTATACTTTAAATCACGGATTATGATTTGGAGATAAAGTATGATCGCTTCCCTTTTATGATTAAGAGGCTTTTATGATTAAGAGGGTGTTTTGATACTAGTGTTTCTCATTTAGACGGAATATTTTTTAGTTTGAGACGGCGTTTCTGTCGACAGCGAGACGTCTGTGGTGACTTCGTCAATCTCAAGACTCAACCGCCGGCCCAGCCTCTCGAAAATGCTCATAGGGTAGGGTGTGCGTGGATGTGTTCATAGGGTGAGTGTGTGCACGTGTATGTAAGCGTCTGCACTTGTACTGTGTTCCGCAGATAAGAGGCCTAGAGTTGCACCATAATTTGACAAGTGAAGTCACAGTATGTCATTATCTCAATCCGCAAGTGCATGCACGTTTTTTTTTGGAGCAACAACGGATGCAAAGTTTCGGTAAAAACACGTACCATAATGATGGCCTTGATGTTATCGCGGGTGAGGGTGAGCGTGTTCTGCACGTCGTCCCCGCCGTCGCCGGCGGCACCCTTCTCCGGCTTCACCTCCGGGAGGAACGCGAGCATGTTGTCCACCATGTCGGCGTCGGCGTCTTCGGGGCTCCTGCCCCTCTCCATGTGCTCGTCGATGATCTTGTCGATGAACTCGTCGAGGGCAGCACGCGCGGCGCGGAGGCGCCCGTTGATGCCTTGCGGATCCGCCCAGCTCAGCCACGGAATGAAGTCGCCGATAAATAAGGCGCCCAAGAGCTTGGAGTACTCCTGGAGGATGGCGATGAAATCGTCCTGCTTCCCTCCGTCGTTGTCGCCGCCGGCGGCGGTCGCACCGGCGCTGAACGCGGCGCGGAAGATGACATTCCTGGTGAGGTTGAAGATGAGCTCGCCGAGGTTGACAGACTCGCCGCTCCGCCGGGCCACGGCGCGGACGAGTGCCGCGGACTCGTCGCGTACCGCGATCCACGTCTCGGGGCGGCGCCGGCTGAAGAGTTTCATCACACACAGCTTGCGCATCTGGCGCCAGAAGGGTCCGTAGTGCGCGAACGCCATGTCGGCTCGGTCGTATGTGAGATAGGCGATGGCGATGGTCGCAGGACGGTTCGAGAACGCGCCGTCCTGCGCCTGCAGCACCTCCCGGGCATATTCCGGCGTGGACACAGCGAAGACGTGGAGCTTGCCGAGCCGGAGGTGGAGAAGACCGCCGTACTGCTTCGCCAGCGCCGCCAGGCCACGGTGGTTAAGCTGGTCCATCATCGACATGTTTCCGACAATAGGTAGAGGTTTCGGGCCCGGGGGAAGCGGCGCCGCCTTGCCCCGCCACCACCGCTGCAGAACCACGAAGACCACCGAGGCGACTAACAGCCAGCTCAGAGGATCTTGGAGCCACTCCATGGCGATCTTAGCCAAGCCCACCATGGATGGATTGATGATCAAACCAGAAACTGTAATCATTTTTTCTTTCTTCCTGGGGTGTAAGTGTTCGATCGCGTGGGTTTTAGGTTGATATGCCCTATGTTATAACGCTCTTGGAGTAGAGCTGAGGCCAAAGGTGGAGGGAGCAGGTGTATCATGTAGGCGTAGGTGAGGAGGATATGGAGATTTTCAGATTAGGTAGACCTGTACCGTGATAGCCTGCAGCACCACATTTTCATTTTTATAATCGTTTCCTATAGTTCTTTCCGGATCATGAAAAAGGGGTGGAATCTCGAAAGAAAGATACTCCCCTACTACTCCGCTACATTATATAATGATTAGAATCTCGAAAGGTAAAAGTTGAATTTTCCTTTAATATATGAAGTATTGTAATCACTCGGATTATCCAAGAGTAGAATTATGAGGCACTGAATTTAACAATTGAATTTCTGAAGATAGAAACTACTGGATCATACCTATGTAATACCAGAGAAATTACAATCAATTAGAACACGAATAACTAAACCAATCTACACACCTAAACTTTTACAAAAATATTTCTGGATCCTTTCCTTCCACCTTTGCTTTTCCGCTCACTAATTTAGAGTCTACAACATAAAGCAAATTTGAATACTATCAATGCTAACCAGGAGCAAAGCTTAGGTTTTTTTCTTCTAAAACACAGGATCGGAGCAAGCTAAGGGCCCTTTTGTTTCAGCGTTTGGTGGTTTTTCCATGGAAATAAGCGGGCCAGCTAGCCAAAAGGCCTCGCGTTGCGTTGGGCTTCGGCGGAAGCCAGTCCGTTTCCTTCCTACGAGAAAAAGCAGCGAAAGAGGAGCTTCCCGAGCTTCCCAGCGAGTGATCTGAAGGGGCATCGAAATAGGTCATTTGGTTGCATGTATTTACAAGAAAACTGCCACTGCAGGAATTGTGCCATCCCACCCCGAGTCCCCGACCCTGGCCCGAACCGTTCTTTTCTTTACCTCGCGAACACCCCGAGCGAGGGCGACGGCTAGGGTTCCTCGCGCCCAGCCGCTGGACCACCTCGACGCCCACCTCGACGCCCAGCCGCCGCCCCACCTCGCCGCACGACCGCGCCTCCCCGCCGACAGCTCCGACGCGCCCGTTCCCCGCCGTGCTCGACGCCCCGGTCCGCGCCTCCCTCGACCAAGGTCGAAATCGCCGACTGCTCCGACGCGCCTCCCTCGACCACCCCGCGCCGTGCTTGGCCTTCACCACCCCGCGCCACCACCTCGCCGTCCCCGCCTCCGTCCATCTAGGTGAGGATGATTCCGGCCCAGCCTTCCTCAATTTCTCCATCTTTTCCTGCTTCGAAAATGTGACATTTTATTTGCTGGTAGATCTTGCTTCTACATTTTACTTGCTGGTAGATCTTGCTGCTAGAACTTGCTAGATGGATTGCTAGATGGATTGGTATATAGAACTTGCAAGATGATATCGATTTGGTGAACTGCTGGACTTCTGTGTTACTATTCTTGTGCAAGAGTCATATGTACAACATTTTCTGTGTGATATTCATATGTTTCGTTTTCAGCCCACCAGCTCAGCTAGACACTCTATACCGCAAGTATTTTTATTTTTGGATTGGGAAGGGGGAGGTGGGACATGCTTGATGGAATTGCTAGATGGATGTGTTGTGCATGCTTCAGATTTGTGCTAGATGGATGTGTTGTGCATGCTTCAGATTTGTGCTAGATGGATGTGTTGTGCATGCTTCAGATTTGTGCTAGATGGAATTGCTAGATGGATGTGTTGTGCATGCTTCAGATTTGTGCTAGATGTGTTGTGCTGATTTGTGCATGCTTGATGGATGTGTGATGAAGAAAGGATTCGACACCTCCTCAGGGTTGTGCATGCTTGATGGATATTGCTAGATGTGTGATTCGAATCCATTTATTTGTGTTGGTGCGTATTTGTGCTGATTGCTTACATCAATAGCTTGTGTTAGTTATTTCCAATGGCGGATAGGTGCAATTCCAGTGGATGATGATGATGATGATGCCTCCAAAAAGACACCAAACTTGGCGAAGCGCCTCAAGTTTGGTGGTGGAGAGAAGGAGAAAGAGAGCCCCTTTTTCAGGGTGTACAACAATGCATTGAATTCGCTAGTCTCAAAGGCTGATGTTGGAAGTTCATGTGGCAAGGATGATGCTGTCCCAACTACGAAGGAATTTTTAGGGATGGTTCGAGAGTGTGGAGTTAGTGAAGGAACTGATGTTATGTTCACTGCATGCAAGCTTGCCGTGAAGAGGGAGAACAGATAGGTGTTTGCAGGCCTTGAAACATCTGCAGGAAGGCTTCATTATCTCAAGAGCATGCACGATGAGATGAACAAGTAGTTGTGTGTACCATTTATTTGGTATTTGTTGTGAACTATTTGTGAACCGATGGACCATTAGGTGTACTGTTTGTTTGGTCTTTGTTGTAGACTATTTGTTATCATTCGCTACCTTCCATGAACCATTATATGTGTTGTTTGTTATCATTTGCTACCTTCTATGAACCATTATATGTGCTGTTTGTTATCATTTGCCACAATCCTTGAATTATCTTATGTGATGTTTCTTATCAGTTGCTACCTTCCTTCAGCTATGTCATGTCAATTGTTTTGACGTGTTCTTATATGAAATTTGTAGGATGGATGGTGGTGGCGACAATGGAAATGATGAAGAAAGGATTCGACACCTCCTCGGGGTTGCTCATGACATGGCTGTGTTGGGCTACCTTGGTAATCTCTATTCTGAGAAGTATTTGAATAAGGCACCTAGGAGGATTCCTCAACAAACTGGGAATGAATGGGTGCATGAACAACTTGATGATAGAAAAAGATGCTACAAAATGTTTAGAATGTATCCTGATGTGTTTCATAAATTGCACAACCTCCTAGTTAGCAACTATGGGTTAATTTCAACTAGAGACATGGGATCTGTGGAATGTCTAGGGATATTCCTATGGACTGTTGGAGCACCTCAATCATTTACCCAAGTCCAGAACCATTTCAGTCGGTCTCTTGAAACAGTTCATAGAAAGTTCCATATGGTGTTGAATTGTTTGTACAAAATGGGTAAAGATACCATAAAACCAAGGGATCGAACTTTCAAGGATGTGCATCCAAGACTTCAAGATGCACGTTTTTTCCCTCATTTCAAAGGTGCCATTGGCGCCATTGATGGCTCACACATCCCTGTCGAAGTTGCAAAAGAACAAGAGGTCAACCACACAGGAAGACATGGGTACACGTCACAAAATCTGTTAGCGATATGTAACTTTGATCTCAGATTCACATTTGTGGTTGGTGGATGTCCAGGTTCGGTACATGATAACCGCATTCTGCAACACACCATGGAGAAGTATCCACTTGAGTTCCCAACCCCTCCTGATGGTACTACTCTATTTTTCATTTTACACATGTGTTTCCATGCATTATTGGTTTCATATTTCATAAATCTGTTCTCTTGTGCGTAGGTACATAATATCTTGTTGATTCTGGTTATCCAAACAGAAAGGGATTCCTAGCTCCCTACAAAAACAACACCTACCATATTCCGGATTTCCGTCGAGAAGGGCCGCCAACCAAGAAGGAAGAAATTTTCAACCATGCCCACTCATCGTTGCGAAATTGCATCGAGCGCATCTTTGGGATCTTGAAAAATAAGTGGCGCATTTTGAAGGGCATCCCTCATTTCGACTTGGTTACACATAAGAGAATTATTATTGCTTGTTGTGTGCTTCACAATTTCATTAGAGACTCCAACTTGCGCGATAAGCAATTTGATCGATGTGATGCAGATGAGGATTACATGCCCAAGGTCCAGAGGCAAGCAATTACCTTGCCTAGTGACCGTGTGTCGGGTGAACTACACACAAGAGGCATGAACGGAACACGTGACGACATTGCCAACACGTTGTTCATTTCTAGACAACGTAGGAACTAACTGAGTTAGCTAGTATAATGTAGTGGAAATATATTTTGGACAACTATATATTCGTGATGCTTATGTAATGACAATTGTATGGATATGAAGTTTGAGTTGAATTTTAGATGCATATGCTATTTATTACACGTGAAATAGCAACAGTACGACTTTTCATTAATATAAAGGACGTTTCAGACAATTTCACAATCTACAGTCAGACAGCCAGCTGGTTTGCCAAAGACCTCTACTCAGAAAAGCAGCTTCTCCTGGACAGCAGCTTTTCTGCACAGCACCCACAGCCAGCCACAGCCAGCCCAAACAAAAGGGCCCTAAGACTTGCACGGCATACAGAAGATGTGATAATCATTCAGTTGCACCTGTCCATTGTGTGATCAGGAGCCTGAAACTCTCCAGCACCTGCTTCTTGGGTGCGTGGCCACGAGGCAAGTTTGGAGTCGTGTTGTGGCGTTCTGGGGCAAGCCAGACTGGGTTCCGAGCGCAGATGCTTCCATTCTCCAGTGGTGGACAGAGAAGAGGACGAGCAAGCGTGATCAGCGCGACCTATGGACGGCAATCACGCTGCTCTTTTGGTGTCAATGGAGGCACATGAACAATGTGGTCTTCAATGGCGAGAGGCCATCCGTGGAGACGATACTACAGATGGCTCGCACAGATTTTGTGGCTTGGAGAGCGGCAGATTTGTTTAGGGGTGAGGTTTTTGGCTTTCAAGAGCCAATCCCCAACTGGTTGCTAGATGGAGATTAGACCTCCGAGAGGAGTTGTCACCTCTGTTGACAGCGCGTTTTGCCGTCTTTACGGTGTTGTAAACTTGGCTTCTTAGCCCTCCTTCTATGTTATCGATAGACCCCTTCTAGGGTGTATCCCTAGAAAAAAAAGTAAATTGTGCAAAAATCAAATTTCTGTTCGGTTATAGGAAGTGCAGTGCTAACAAATTGATATATTTCTATAGACATGTCCGCTCTTTTACTGATCTGCTGCTCTTTGGAGCAGGAGTTTCAAGTACTAAGCCAGACAACTACTTAAACACAAGACAAATGCTACAATCCATCAGATTAAATGCACCCTTTTATGTCTTGTTTTGTTTTCTACCTCTGCAATATCCAATTTTGTTTCTTTTCCCTGAATGAAATAGGAATTGTTGTGTGTTACCATTATTTGTGCATGCGTAGGCAAATTCCTATGTCGTGAAGCAGAACTCATTGATTGCTTCTGGACAGTGTTGATTATGAAGTTGGTACAGTTCCTAAAGATATATGTAGGTAACAGTCTATGCGCATGCATACTTGGTATGAAATTGCTTACCATGTGTAATCTAGACCATCAAGTGTCTTTGGGCACGCTGGGATAACGTTGCCCCGGTATCACTTACGGTCTAGATGGTTCGATTCCCCATAAAGATGATTACTGCGTGCCGTATGTGATTCCATATGGGGCAACTGCTTCCCGGCTGCTCGAGGTGCGTTTGTGATGGTACGTGTGTTGCCTTCGGAAAATTGTTGCCCCTTAAACGTTACCGTTGCCCAGGAAGCGGCGTATCACACTTAAGTTACTTTCGAGGGTTTTTTTTTTTTTGAGGAAAGGATCCGATTCATATAACAGGAAACTCAGTACAAATTACAAGCAGGTCCAAGAGAAAAGAAAAGAAAATTACAACCGGACCCAGAAACTTACACAGAGCACCCCGAGCCACCTGAGAAGATCACAATCGGATCCA
This sequence comes from Poa pratensis, assembly GCA_947311845.1. Lineage (NCBI taxonomy): Eukaryota > Viridiplantae > Streptophyta > Magnoliopsida > Poales > Poaceae > Poa > Poa pratensis. The sequence continues at coordinate 123,677,085 of CAMZMU010000085.1, read as the reverse complement.
GCATCGAGCCCCAAGAACCTAGGCAACGCCGGCGACGCCGTACCACATCTCCTCAATTCCGATAGTTTTTTAATTTGATTTGCAGCTGGTTGGACTACTGACTCTAGCTAGGTGCATGCTGCAAAAACACGGTCTGATTTTATTCCATAAAAATGTCACAGGAACACTTGTAGCGCAGTTCTTATAACTTCGTCTGCTACGATCTTGTATGTCCTCTGAGAAGGATGGACTGAATCGAAGAAGACATACTTATCGGCATCCTGACACGTGAACTCCGCGTCCATGCCGCAAAGGACCGACGTCTCGATAGCCCCAGTGCCGCAGCAGCCCTGCGCCGCGTTCTCAAAGCCGTACCCCGATGGGTCAGCGATGATGTTGTACGGCACGTCATACACGTCCGAGTATACCACCTGCGCGCCGCCGGCCCCAAGCTCGGCGTTCAGCCTGCCTATGGCGGCCTTGATCGCGGCGTTGTACCTCAGCGCCACCTGGTTGTACTCCTCGTTGCATTCCCCCGGCGCGTCATGGTTCATTGTCCTCATCGCGGGTAGGCGCCCGAACGGCGGGATGCCGGTGAAGATGACCTTGCGCGCGCCGAGCTCGTAGATGTCGCGGATGGCGGATTCGGCGAGGCCGACCAGGTAGGTGATGTACTCTTCGGGTGTGTACTCCGCCGGCCGGAGAGGCATGAGGAAGTAGTTCTCGATGAAGTCGTTTGTGCCGATGCTGAAGACGTAGAGCGCCTCGGCAATGATCTTGTCGGCCGCGGCCACGCCCTTGGCCAGCTTCAGCCTGTCTTTGTATTCCTTGAAGTACTCCAGCTGCTGGCTTAGGGATATCACTGACTGAAATTTGTTAAGTCGGTGTTTATAGTCCCAAAGATCCGAAACGAAATCAGCATCATGCATGCATAGCTCCAGAAAAGATATAAGAAGGTGTTATCGTACTAGTGATGTAAACAGTTTGAATCGGTGTTTTCCTCTACCATATCCTATACCATATTTTTTTAGCGGATCGGATAATAACCGGTTGCGTATTCGGAGGCGGATATATGTGGTCGTGGATTCGGAAAAATAAAACGGAGCGGAGTCAGCGCGGAAACAAAATTAATCAGATTGATAAGCGCATAAATACATTATCAAACCATACAACCAAAAGTAATTGTCGGATTGCCTAGTAACTAACAAAGTTATACTCCATAGCCCTTTATAATGACTATTTAAGTGAGTTGTTATTGAACGGAGCCGTAACTCACTAACTGCAAAATATGCTCTATTAGGTTAGACATTTCGATATAAAATCAGATTATAAGAATTAAAATCATCGGATAATCCTATTTAATTTTCAGATAATCCATATTATGGGATATTTGACATATCATATCCGGGTGTAAAGTTCGGAATCGGATATCCTTATCCGTCGGATTCATTCAAACCTGATATGGATTATTTAAAACGGTTTCAAATCAAATATGTTGCGTAAATTATCCTATCCGTTTACACTCTATCGTAGCTTAACCCCTCCACCAAATAATAATTCTCTAACATTTGTTTTCTTGTAGATGCAAGGAGAGTAGAATACTTATTCACATTGAGAACTTGTCTGTGACAAGATGGTTGCCCACCAGAGTTCAAACCCCAGGTTTGACGCTGGTGTTTCTCATTTATGGCAGAATATTCTTCAGTGGGAGGCGACGTTCCCGTTGACAGCGAGACGTCTGTGGTGACTTCGTCAATCTCAAGACTCGACCCGCCGACTCGGTCTCTCGGAGGTGCTCATAGGGGTAGGGTGTGCGTGCGTGCGTTCATAGGGGTGAGTGTGTGCGCGTGTATATGAGCGCCTGCGTTGTACTGTGTTTCGCAAAAAAAAATACTTATTCACATTTTCTTGGAGCGCAAGGTAAATAAAAACTAATCAAGCGAGGTAAATAAAAATTATGCAAAAAATAGAGGTAAAAGTTTATTTTTTCCAACACGTTCAGACAGGGTGAGTTATAAGTAGGAGTACTAGCTTACCGCTAGCTTTGCAGTCAAAGCATCCATCCCGGTGCCTCCGGAAGCGAAGCACACGCCAGTGGCAAGCTGGTCGATGGTGTAGCTGCCGTCGAGGTAGGCGGGCACGGAGGACGGCAGCCCGAGCGCCTCCGACAAGAAGTCAGTGACGAGGCGACCGTTGGAGAACCGGCCGGTGGCCACGCCGCCGGCGAAGTCGCGCCCGTACGGAGGGAAGTTGCCCTTGGCGATGGTGGGGATGTAGTTGTTGTTGCCGGCGTCCACCGACGAGTCCCCGAACACGATGATCGCCGGGACCTTTTTCCTGACCGTCGCCGTGCAGCTGGATGACAGCAAGAGATACATCAAGGTCAGAGTATTGAAAAACAAACCCCTCCCCTCCCCTCTCTTCCCCGAGGCGACCAGGGCGGCGAAAAAGTCCTCTTTCTTCCCCGCCGGAGCCGGAGCGGATCTCCGCCGTCTCTCGCCGCTTCGGTGGTGGGGGGGGGGGGGGGGGTCTTGCTCCTGCTGCTCCGGTGTGTAGATAGTGTAGAGTTAGGTTCCCTCGGAGGCGAATCTGAGAGGGATTCGTCGTCGTTTGGGAGTGGTAGGCTCGGCTCCTTCCTCTTCCTCGCCGGCTGCGGCGAGTGGGGCCTGGCGTTAGGTGCTCGCCGATCTGCGGATCTGGCGAGTTTTGGTGCCCTAGCCGAGGTCGTGGCGGCGGTGGTGACGACCTCGGTTTGGGATTTTGTCCCCTGTCTCCAGCTCCGCGGCGATGTGGTGTGCTCCGGCCCCATCGTGGTTTCTGGGGGTGGATCTGGAGTTCTTGATGCGGGCGTGTCCTGTTGGCTCCTCTGGCCGGCCGTGGTGGCGGGGGGTGGTGCTGCAGCGACGTGCTTCATAAAGGGGTTGCTTCGGGCGCTCAGGTTCTTGGTGGTTCCTCTGGCCGGCCGTGGAGGTGAGGGGTGGAGCCACTCGGAGTGGGAGTTCCAGAGCAGAGAGGTGTGGTGCTCGACTCACGCGCTGGGCTCGGTGGTGCGGCGGTGGTGGTCCTGGCATGGCCTGGCCGTCCCGGCGGCGGGTGGTGCTGGTGCTGGGCGTGGGGGCGGCTTGGCCGTGTCTGTTCATCGTCAAGATCGCGTCGCTTGCGGCGTGTGGATTCTGCGGTCTTCTTCAATGTTGGAGGTCCTCCCTTTCCCAGGCGGCAGGAGGTATGGGCTCTTCTTCTCCGGTGGTCGTCGGCGTCGAGGAGCTTTGGCGGTTCAGCAGTTCGTCGCTGCTGTAGTGCTCTCTGTTGAGTTCTTCTTGTATGAACTTGCTTTTGTTCGTTCTTTCTGTACTCTTTGATGTAAGCAGGTTTGTACTCCTCTCTTTCAAAAAAAAAAAAAGATACATCAAGGTCGTCAGTGCCCAGTATCGCACGCTTTCTGAGGACATCTTTCTATGGTGAGTCTTATTTTTCAGGCAAGGACGGGCATGTATATATATAGTGGTTGTATATCTGGGCCCATACTGAGAGAGCAGTGGAGACCATAATGTTGATGTCCTTGATCGAATACTTTTTGAGCTGTGTTTTTCTTTTGTTATAGTCTTGTACGGAGTATATATTTTTCCAGCTCATGTGTACGAATGGCTTTAAAGCCATATTAGTTCAAGTGCAGAATCAACATTTTAGTGACCTCCCAGGCTCCCAAGTCCCAATAGACCGGAGAGATGTTGATATTGCACGTGCGTATCTCCCCTGCAGATGTACTGAGATCTTGGCCCATGCAGCAAAATGTAAGGCAGCCATGCATGGCAACGTCGTACACAGGATCAAGAGAATGATGGGCGGAGTAAGCATCAGTGTCCCTGTTACATAGAGATCTGAACGCACCCCCCCCCCCCCCCCAATCCCTTACACCACTCCACCAAAACCAGGCGACCTACCACAAAACCGGAGGGAAGACATCATGACTGATATAGGAGGAGCAGACATGGGACGCTCCAACGAAAATGTAAAAGTTAACCCAATAGGAGATATGCGAAAATACGTCGTCGACCACCAACATCGAGAGCAACCTTGTCGTCCACATAACATGAGGTCGACACACTCAACACTGACCAAGTTCTGGGCCGCCTCCCCGACATCCAGCTGTTCCGCTGTGCCCAGGAGGCCGCCAACATCACCTTCTAAGACCGTCGTCCTGACGTACCACCGAAGGTTGATCGAGTCGCAACGCCGCACTTCTGGGCCAGCTACAGCCCAAGTTGCACAAGGAAAATCACACATAGATCACGGTCGTCACACCAACATTAGGAGCCACCTCCACAACATACAAGTCAACCCGCATCCGATCATACGCATCGACCGAGCCGACAACCCTGTCGGCTCACTGACTGCAAGCATTTACCTGTCGGTACCTTTCCAACAACCCGATTAAGAACCAAACATAGAAAGCATGTTCAGATCAACCTTCAATTCCTTTTAGATCTACCAGGTGCGCCCATCTCAGCGGTAGTAGGAAGCTTCAAAACTCAACGTTTTCCCAGTTCGTGGATATCTACTCGAACGAGACCCTTCAAATAGATATCAGAAACCTTAGACATAGTCAGAACATGTAAAAGAAGATATCTACCATCCGTACGCTTGAGTATACGGAGAGTTTTTCTAGAAAATTTCATTGCTACCCCTCGCTTTCTCTCTCACTTCAAGTGATAGTTGGAGTGTGGCCTTTTGGAACTCGGGCTCAAGTGAGCCCATTCTTTTCGAAACGTTCAAAACCCATATGAAGATAATAATATGATATACAAGTTTGTAAAAAAAAAATCGAATTTTTTTATATTTTAGGCCGGGCAAAAATGTTAGGGTGGATTTGGATCGTGAACAGTACACATTTTAAGAAAATTGTCATATTTGTCTTTTTGTTTTTTCGAAATGGAGATTTGAATTTTTGTGTAGGCTAAAATAATACCAATTTTGCATTGAGATTTTACACACCGGTAGAGTTTGACATTATCTACATCTATGATTTTTTTTAATTTTTTAACACTCACAAATGCCAATTTTGATTTTTTTTTTAAAACGAACTTCATGAAGCTCGGTCTCCATTTGCTGTTTCCATGATAGTTGCATCTATAAGTTAATCCTGTAAATCACATATACCTGTTTTCACTCTTCCATGTACTGCTAATTCTGAACGATTCCCTGTGGTTAATGTTTCTTTAGAGGATATAAGACAGAGATCTGTTAGTGTCAACATTAGCTCGTGAAGAAAGGACTAGAACTATTTGATTTTTGTTGATGCACAGTGCGGCAGTGCCCACTTTCTTTATGTGTGTTCTTGCGTCGACCGGTTGGCTGCTTGACGGTACACGCAATGTATGTGAGGTGACACAAGTAGGCAACGCTCTTGAGAGTGAGAGCTGACTGGCTGAGCTTTCTCTGCTTCAGTCTGGCCCGATTTTGAGGCGCTTAAACTCGAACCGCACCGAAAGGCCCGTCCAACCGTCGAACCATATTGGTTTCCGTCGCGTATAGCTCATCCAGCTCGCTCTGGGCGTTCCTGCTGTGTTGTCGACACCGTGGGAATTGAATTCCTGTGGGACTCGAGCGTAGCTAAGGTTTTCAACTGAAATCCGTTATCTGTTGCTTCGAATATAACATTCAGTTTGCCTTTTCGAATTCCGCAAGGAAGCGCTCAATTGAATATATATTCTGTCATGTGTTCAACTAAGGTGTATAATAAGCAAGCATAAGTCTAAAAGCAAAAAAAAGAATCGAAAAAAGAAGTCTGAAATCATAAGTGAAACTATATGCATGCAACGAACCAACCTATGTCAGACCCACAGAGACACGAAGTACAGATTGGCTAAGCGGGAGACTATATATGTGTATGCCAAAGGACCAAGGAGTTCTGGGTAATCAGGGTCTCGAATTTTAATAGTAAATATACAAAGATTAAATAGTTTGTTTAAGCTAGTACACACAAAGGAAGGTGTTTGACAATCTCTACTTTGCAGGAAGTAGGATAGCTATCTTTCTTTAGTGCTAAGCCAAGCTATTCCCACTTTTGGCAGGGGATCATGCGTGTCAAGGTTATTTTCTCTCTCTTTTGGTTCATTTTAAGTTGCAAATGGGGAGATCAGCCGATTTTAGGAAGATAAGAAGTTTTCGGAAAGATAAGTGGTTAGACGATAGAAAGTTACGTGATGTCTATACGTCTATGCCAGGATTTCAACATGGTCTAGAACAAATCCGCTGGACTTGCTTCTGCTTTAGGTCCAGTGCCATATAATGTGGAGTTCTGGCGTACTCTTGCTAATCCACCTTTGGCTGATTGGCACGTGATAGTTCTCGAGGTTGTAAATATTGATCTCGACAAACAAGGATACTTAATTTTTGCGAATGACGAACAACGATACTTGAAATTGAGAGTTACATACTACAGGAGTTTTCACTGTAACTAGTATGTGTATTCAGCATTGTTTGATTCTCATTGTACGGTTCTATTCAAATTAAAACTAAAACTATCTCTAAACTTCATACTATTCAGGTGGTTAATTATTATGTCATTGGGTTCTTCTGACCAAAGATAATTTAATGAGACATAATTGGAACGGGGATACAAGATATAGATTTTGTTTTTATCAAGAGACTATACAACACCTGTTTTTTGCATATCCAGTGGCTCGGGCCACATGGTGTGCATTTATTATGCTTTCAACGTAATTTCTCCTTGTAGTATGTTACATATTTTTGGATCTTGGTTATAAGGTGTTGATATATCTATTCTCTTATTCTTGTGGGAACAACAACGCTATTTTTGGAAAATTTGGCTATATCGAAATGGCCTTTTTACAAGAAGAAAAGATTTCTTTTATGCAGGTGTTGTTCTCATTTACCAATTGACCAGGAGCAAATGGAGCTTAGCGCCAAGGGTTGGACTGGCTTTTCAGGAGTTTATGTACCCGTTTTGGCTGCATGCATCAATTAGGCTTCTTAGCCATTGAGCTATTTTTCATGTGTGGCTGCATGCATCAATTAGGCTTCTTGGCTACAGTAGCAACCGGACCCAGAAACTTGCACATTTTTTATTAGGCTTTGCAGTGGAAAGAAGAAATGAAAATAAAAGGAAAACACATAGGCCGGCCCAGGCGGAGGAGGCACTTGGGGCGAGTCGGAACTGTATCGCAATGAGCGATACATAGTTCCTGTGAGCAAAATGACCCATATTCCGCTACCACGTATGCGTGGGTCAACCAACTAATACTGGCCCAAGTAAAGTCCAGCGAAAGAATGGTTTTCTGAACCGTGAAGAGGTGGACCTGGCATTGGTTTTACCAATTGAGCTGGACCTCGCTGAGACTAGTCACAATGGGGAGTAACTTAGACTAGTAACATGCATATGTTACTACTCTAAGTTACTACCTCCATAGTGGGGAGTAACATGTGTGTAGTGTCATATTTAATAGGTTATACACTCATCTTGCCTTGAAATATGTGATGTTATGGTAACATAGCTAGTTACCACAACCATCTCTCTCCTCATTAATTACCCGCCACATCAGATTTTTTGCCTATGTGGCACTGATGTTACTCCTATGTTACTCCCCATTGTGACTAGTCTGAGACTAAATAAAGACAGCAGATAATTAGCTTACTGAAGGAATATATAGTATCTATATATAAAGGGAGGACAAAGCAACGGCCTCTCAGCGCCCCTACCACTGTTGCTACTGTAGTTAGCTACAGTAGCAACAGTAGTAATCTCAGCCACACGATCAAACATCAACGGACCACAGCGAGCCGCACTTGGTCAACATCCACGCGTGGAACGTGCTCGCACGGATTTTGGCGCGCGAGCTGACACCGATCGACCGGCGGCCACCAGTTTCCCGCGACTTGCACGATTTTTGACGCGCCCCACAGGCGGTCACTCCACGCTGCCAGCCAGTCGCTCACCGGGACGCACGATTTCTGGCGCGACCCTTCCCGGTCACCTCGCTGTCTCGCTGCATATTTGCAGAAAACCGCCCGCAAAGGCCTAAATTGTAAAATTAAAAAACTCCGGGGACCTATCTACAAAAACATCCGCGCACTTTCCCCCCGCTCTCCTCTCTCTCCCGCACGTCGCCGTGGATTGCCGCCACCGCCGACGCAGAACGCCGCCGCTCCGCACCTCCCCAGTCGAATTGGAACACGTAGAACGCTCCGCCGTCATCTTCTCCACTTCCTCGCAGCGCGCCGCGTGACGGGGTGCCGCGCGCGCGCGTCGGATTCAGCGCCGCCGCGTTCTTGCTTCCGCCGCCGTTATTTGGACGCCGCCGGCGAACTCCGGCAACCATTTGGTCCGGCGCCGCTCCCAGTCGATTCCCCGCGATGCCCTCTCGCAGATCCACGCTGCCCCAGCCTCGCGCGCGCTCCACGCTCGAGCGCGAGCTCGGCATGGCCGCCATGGCCGCCGCCGTGTGACGCAGCTGCTGACGCCTGTCAGATTTATTATTAATTTTGTATTTGATTTTCGTAAATATTAAAAACCTGACGTGTGGGTCCCGCCTTTTAGTAATTACAAAAAAGAATAAAAATTGTTTAATTCATACCTTTTAATCTGAAATTCAGAAAAATGCAAATAATATATCAAAATATGCAGAAAAATGAAACTTACACAACTAATGCATCAAATAAAAAATTACTAAATGCTGCAAAATCAATTATTTTAAATATATGCAACGAAAAAATATAAAATATATATATATATATATATATCAGACTTAATTACACAATTTTCAAAAACTGCTAAATGCTACAAAATCAATAACTTTGAATATACCCAATGGAAAAAATATAATAGATATATCAAAATCATCACAAAAGACAAAAATGCTAACTATTTATCAAAAAAAAAATTCTTTTTACAAAAAAAAAACTGACATGTGGCCCTATTTATTTAAGCAAATTTCAAAAAAAAAACTACTAAATGCCGTAAAATCAATTATTTTAGATAGATACAACGGAAAAACATATGTAAAAACAAATATCAGACTTATTTACACAATTTTTGAAAAACTACTAAATGCTACAAAATCAATAACTTTGAATATATCCAACGAAAGAATATAATAGATATATCAAAATCATCTCAAAAGAAAAAAATACTAACTATTTATAACATATAATCAAAATACAAACTTGCATATCTTAAAAAATTTAATGTCCTTCAAATATGAATATTTCAAAATTTCATATCAACAAAATTCAAATATGAATAGCTTCTCTAATTTAACAATTTTTAAACGTTCAAACAATTAAAATTTTGAATAATTGAGCAACTTATAAATGTAATTTTTCTTCGAAATTCAACAAATTTAAATCCAACCAATTTTTGAATGTTGACATTTCCAATTTTGAATTGTTTACACCGCGCTATTTATAAAAATGACAAAAAAAAAACATGACTATAAAAATAACCACTTAAAAAAAATATCAAAGTCATCACAAAAAAAAAAAGGAAAAAAAACCGACTATTTGCTAAAAATTTGGAACTAAGCTAAAATATATCAAAATGCTCACCAAAAAAAAATGCAACTTATTTGAACATTTCGATTTACTAAAATAAAATGGAAGTACTCTAAAATATATCAAGATAACCAAAATGTATTTCTCCTAATTACATTGTGACATATTTTATAAAATCAATAGTTTTGAATACAAATTCATTTGAACATTTCAATTTGCTAAAGATTTGGAACTACGCTAAAATATATCGAAATACTCAAAACAAGTACATGCAACACAACTGAACATTTTAATTTGCTAAAAAAAAAATGAAAATACTCCAAAATATAACAAAACAAACTAAATGTATTTCCCCTAATTACATTGAAATGAAATTTGATAAATGCTCACATATTGCATTCTCTCTAATTATGGACTTAAAATAAATAATTACGGGAAAAAAATCTGAACATCCCAACTTGCTAAATATCTGAAGATACTCAAAATGACAAATTGTTTCTTTTCTTTTACAAATTGTAAAAATCAAAATAGACATTCTAAATACTTTGATACCTTTTCAAAATTATTTCAATTCTTCATATTTCTAAATAATACATAAAGGCCCACTTGATAAAAATATGGATTTCACAATTTCCTTTGGAAATCAAATAAAATCCAGAAAAACAATATCAGTAATATCACTCAATACGATAAACCCAACAAAATAATTTAAACTCTTTATAGATATTGTTTTAAGGTATTTAAACAATTTTCGAAAACTACTAAATGATGTATATTTCAAATTAACAAATACCTTTCAAATCTAAGCACTCTGCAAACGTGGAAATAATTCAAATATAACTAACTGCCTGATTTTACCGATTTTTGAAAACTGAACAATTAATAGATGTAATTTATTTTGGAATTCCAATAGTTTTGGAAACTGAACAATTGTTTAAATGTGGAAATTTCCAAATATGAATTTTAATACACGGGCGCGACGTGTCGACGCGCCATTTTGCCTAGTTCTGGTGTATGGCAGTTCAGATGTGTGCCCCTATTATGCCAGTGGAGTGGTAAAACACATGGATGTGTTTCTTAATGATCCTCCGTACATTAGATTGGACAGATGTCATATCATAGACTAGTGTTTTTCTAAGGATCAAGGCACATGGATAGGATCTATCAGTACTGCAGATTTATTTATCACCTTCAGGATCTAAGACAAACATCCGTAGCAATAAACCCGGATGTAGAAAGAAAATGAAACACAACAAACCTGGATGCGAAAAGAGTTAAAGTGTGGGATCCACTTTAGTATAATCATCGCCCTAAATTGAGAAAATGGCACACAACACCCGATTTTTTGCGCGGGCCGTAACCGCTGTTTTTTGTTGTAAAAAACAATATTTATCGTATGCACATAATTAATAACTTGTCGTTACCCGCGTCGATATTCAATAAGCAAAGTTGGACCCATTGTCAGGAGGTAGGTGACATACAGCGTGGCAAGCATCCAGGAGGTCCCTCTTTTTCACCGTCCCGGTTGTCTTCTTCTCCCCTCTGGAAAATGCAGTGGTAAGCGTGGATGCCATTAGGGGTGTCTCACGCCGATGGTAGCTCGTGGGTAGAGGGGAGCGACATGGTCGCAATTGTCACCCGCTACGGAAGCTGTTCACATGATGAGAGGACGCAGAGTTCCACAACAGAATCTCCAAGGAAGAGAACGACTGACAAGGCGCCATCACTGCCTGCAGGCTTTCGCCGGAAATTACTCCACTCACATGGAATGGATGGTACCACAACCACAATATATTTGGGGGGGGGGGGGGGGGGAGGGGAGGTCTCCGATTTACGAAACATGTTGTCATGGGCATTCCTTGTGTGTGCCTGTGGTTTGATACTTTCAAAATGATATGCCTCTACCCTGTTGAGACATGGTACAAGAGAAATGTAACAACTAATGAAAATCATAGGCACACCACAATGGATAGATTTTCTTCAAAACAAAATTAGACCTCGTTTTGGCACCACTCGTTTCATTTCGTTACCTAGAAACGAAAGGACATTGGTGTCATCATTTCATTTTATTCGGTAGAAAGGAAATGACACTATTAGGGCATCAATTTCTAACATACCCAAGACATTCTCTGAAATTTCAAGTGAAATGATGGTTCCAATTCCACGGCAGCGAAACAATTTAGATATAAGATCTTAATTTAGTTCCATGATTTCGGCTCGAAATAACGACTACCAAGCGAGCTCTTAATTCTTTCCAAAATCAACAAGTTGTCCGGTCGTGGAGGATGTTCCGTTATAATCTCTCTGTTATCATCGGTGTTTGAGTCGAAGGTAGAAAAGGCTAATAGGAACTTGACATGCCTTTACTACCTATCGAAACAATGTCACGGCGGCGTACCTATGATTCTAACCGATGAGAATTATAGGCACGCCACGAGGGTTAGATAGTTTTCAAGAAAAACTTGATACTTTTCACTGAAACTTGTCCAATCTCCAAGAATATTTGGTTACAATCTCTCCGAAATCATCTGTGTTCGAGCGAGTGGAAGGCAGAAAAGCTGATAGGAACTCGACATGGGTAGTGTGCACGCACGAAACGAAACGGAGCAACCCAATCGCACCACCCCACTTGCTAATTCAAAAATCCACACCAACACGGAAGCGCCGTACGATGATTTTTACGTCCTTGACAGTGTGTCAGCCGAAAGCGCTGAAGCTTCTTCAACACTCGACATGATGATGCATGCTGCCGGAACAGTGAAGCAAAGCGGCCGCTGCCAGCCACTGGCAGTGCGCCTGCCACTCACGCCATTTTTCTACAGCTTCCTGCTCTTGCTTTCTTGTGATCGATCGCTACAAAGGGAAGCTCTGTTTTCTTTAGCTTATCACAAAAGGGTTTGGAGAACAGCTCACGAGTCAAGCACACAAAAGACTGGGATAATAAACTAAGAGCACACCGTGTGATGATTAGAATGGCATAAATTCTCTAGTATACAGGCACAGGTGGACGTCATCAAGCCTAACTCTGTCACTCTCACTCACTCACTCACTCACTCACTCCAAAGGGTCGTGCTAAAAAATCTAGAAAAACAATTCTAGATAAGAATGGAGAAATTAACTGCAATTAGATTAGCTTCTGACACTCAGACTGCTACTCTGCTAGACTCTGGTCGATCCAACACCAGGGTCCAATCTTGGCTCAGAGAATCCAGCCATGCCAGATTACCAGGCCGAAATCTATCGCCTGCAGTTAATTAGTAAATCATGAGTAATGTTGGCACTCGATCGATGCAAAGAGGCAGTTGCATCTGCAGCAGTACCACCGGCATGATTGGTGTTGGGTTTGTTCAGTAGGCCGGCATGATGTGCGAGATCTTGCCCTCCTCGCCAGGCGTGGTGGCGGTGCGGTCGGTGGAGCGGAGCCAGATGCAGACGGCGGAGAAGCTGAGCACGAGGCTGAGCAGGCCGCTGCCGAGGCCGATGCCGACGATGGTGAGCACGGACAGCCCGTGCCCTCGCATCGGCGGCAGCGGGTACCCGTACAGGTCCTTGTTCCCGGCGAAGGAGCTGGCATTGAACCTCGCCGCCGTGCCCGCGGCCGCCGCCCCTCCGCCGGCGGTGCTGCTGCTTTTGTTTGCGAGGAGCACGGGGATGGGGCCGGAGAGGCGGTTGGAGGAGACGTCGAAGGTGGAGAGCCGAACGAGGAGGCCCAGCTCGTCCGGGATGGGGCCGGAGAGCTGGTTGCTGTGGAGATCTATGACGTTGAGGTAGGCGCAGCTGGCGAGGTCCCGCGGGATGGGTCCCGAGAGGGCGTTGGCGGAGAGGTTGAGCACGGCGAGGTTGAGCAGCTTGGAGAGCTCGGGCGGGATGGCGCCGGAGAGGGCGTTGGAGGAGAGGTCGAGCGACTGGAGGTTGGTGCAGTTGGAGAGCTCCGGCGGGATGGCGCCGCCGAGGGAGAGGCCCGGGAGGGAGAGCTTGTAGACGCGGCCGTTGTTGCAGGTGACGCCCTGGAGCTTGGAGATGAAGCCGTCGCAGGGGCGGAGAAGGAGGACTTGGTCCAGTTGCGCAGGGAGAGCGACTGTTGCAGGCTCGACAGGCACACCTCGTCGTACGGGTCGGCGGCGGACGGCGGAGGGAGAAGGAACAGCACGGCCGCGACGGCGACGGCGACGGCGAGGTGGGGCGGTGGTGGTGCCGGCTTGGCTGGGACATTTGGGGACGGTGGGGGTGGCGGAGGGGATCTTCGGGGGTAGTGGGGATTTCGGGGAGCGTGTCGCCGGCAATAAAAATGTGCTACGAAGGCGGCTTGTCCGTTTTGCTGGTTTGGCAATAGGTCCCAGTGGCTTTCGATTAGTGTTGTTTTTTCTACGTAATAAATATACCTTTTTCTTTTCAAATACACAAAGTCATATTCAAATGTCAAGGATTTCAGCACCAAAAATTTGTTCAGAAGCAATACATTTTTACATTTTTTTAGGTTAAAAGCGGTTGTATCCGCCATCCGATTAGATAGAATAGATGTTTATGTACAGAATTTTGAAAAAGGGAAAAATCCCTTTAAAAAACAAAAGAGAAAACTAGTCTCCAGAATCAAGCGTGTGGGCAAAAGTCCGCAACGCCAACTCTCCCACACCAAAGCCACCACCTCCGTAGGTGAGCTCACCGCACTACGGAAAGTTCTCCTATCCCGCCCCTTCCATAACCCCCGCGCGGAGGAGCGCCCAGGCATCAGAAACTCCGGCATCTAGGTCACCTCTGGCGGAATCATCCGCTCCATCTCGGTCCTTGGCGTCTTCTTCTTCTTGGTCTTCTTCATGGAAAGGACAAGGTCATCAATGGCCGTTGTTGCATTGTCCGAGATGGGACCATCTAAGAGGGCAAAATACTCCTGTCGGCGGCGCTCCGAAAGGGTGGCCACCTCAGGCAGCGAGCCAAGACGGCGCGCCATGGCCTCCTTGGCTAGCTGCTCCATGTTGGCACCCTTAGGGTGCAGCTCGGCGAACCTGATGCTCCTCCGCGCCGACGGCGCCTCTACCTCCTTCTCGTGGACCAACGTCGAGGCCGGCGTGCCCAGAACAGAGGTCCTGAGCGGCGTCGAGATCCGGGCGAGGAAGTCTGACAAGTCAATTTTTCCAGATCCTGCCTATATCGGCGAGAGGATGTTCTTCTTGGTCTGCTGCTCGGTCTCCTACTCACCCTGATCGGTCTGCGGAGAGAGTGCTCATGGGAGAGCTCTCCAACTAGACCCGGCGATGCCCTCTCATCATTAACCAGGACCAACTCCCTCGCGTTCTGCTCGTCGTGGCTGGTATGGCAACACCCACCCGCTCCTGAAGGCTGGGCATATCCTGCATAGTGACGCACTCCGAAACAAGGGCGAGAATCGACTCAGAGTTGGTCGTTTCCTTTGGGGGAGAAACAACCATAGAGCTCGAGGCCACCATCCATGCAGCCATCGTTGACCCCAGAAGTCGGCGGTTGCAGTCGGTGCCATGGAAAGCGTTTCCAAGCAGCCTCAGCTCGCTCCAAGAAACTCCCAAAACGCTCCAACAAACCACTGACGGAATCCTTCATCGCGAGCTGAGCCGTGACCATCTCCTCGAGCTTGGAGGTCACCAAGCCACTCAGCTCAGCCCGCATTAGCGTCGCTTGCTCCTCAATGAAGGTTGTTTGCATCAGACCATCGGACACAGAGTTGGTCGACACTTGTGATAGGGGACCATGCTTGCCAGGGGGCGCAACGACCGCAACCCAGGAACGGCCATCCGTGCGGTAAGCAGGGGACGGCTTGGGGTGGGCAGATTCACGGGCGGCGGCGCGGGCGATGTCGATGGCGAGGCGATCTTGACACTCCTTTGCCACGTGGCCTGACCGGCGGCAAGTGAGGCAGCGGACAGGGCCACGGAAGATGCGGGCGAAGTGACGAGGAGAGCAAGGAGAGAGGCAACGGAAGCAGAGGCCTCTCATTCTCCTCTTGAAGGCGAGCTCGCCCTCGGTGGGAGCCAGGCCGGGCGGCGAGGGAGCGGCGGCGTAGTGTCTTCTCGAGGACGGCGCTTCGGCCAACCATCTCCCATCCGTCACGCCGGTCGTCCTCTTCCTCCAAGCCCTCCCGAGAGAGGCCGCAGCACGCTCCCTCTCCCTCAAACAAAACCTCTCCACCATTGATGCTGCCGACAACCAAGGACCGAAGGCGCGTCGAAGGAGCGGCCTTGCTGGCGGAGAACGGAGCAGGGGAGGCCGTGGAGCTCGCGCACGGGCCAGGGACCTCCCCAGACGAAGACGGGCGCGACGCGGGCGCCGGAGACACGCGCGGCTGCAGCGGCACCGCCAGACCAGCGTCGGCCGCCGAAGCAGCGTCCCGGAGTGGGCCGGGCGACGCGAATCCCCCGCACCCTGGAGTGGTACGCGCGGCGGCGGCGGTGGGTGTGGCAGCGGCTGAGTCGTGGACGCGGTCGCGAGAGCGGCTGCGGCGAGCTTGCTGCGAAGGACGCAAGCGGCGTCCATCTCCACCGGAGCAGCCGGCAAGGAAGGGCACGGCTAGCGCGACTCGGGCGACAGGGGAGCTGGGCTTCGTATGGATGGAGGGAGGGCACCGAAGGATCCTGGATCTAGTCTCGGAGCTAGCAGGGATTGCCGGAGATGGGAGATCACGGCGGCGGCGCGGGCGGTCGGTGCGTCGCGGCCATGGTCGCGAGAGCTCTTACGCGGGCGTTGCGTTGCTGCGTGGTACAAATATTTCCAGAAGCAATACATGCATGACCAGGTAACCATATTCAAATGTCAAGGCCAAATACATGGCACAAATACGAATATGAGGCTTAAACCATGAAAAAGTAATAAAATAAAAGATAAATTGTTTTATACTTTAATCAGAATCATTGACATCATCTTCGGAATAACTAGAAGAACCATCAGATTGTCCGCCATTATCACCACCTAACGTTATTTACACGCTTTTTTGTTAGCGTAGCTAAAACAATACCATGTATAGTGTGGTTTAGCGTGTATAAAACACAAATAGCATTGTAGCGTCAACTTTGGGCTAAAGGACTAAATAAAGCGTGGCCTTCCAAATACGCTATATCGTGCTATTAACCGCGAAATAGCGTGCTATTTTTTCGTTGATAATATACATGAATCTGCATACTAAAAGGAGTCTAGATATGTGTAGTCCATTAAAGAGTAAAACATTTTATATTTTGATACAGAGTGAGTAGTGTATTGTGCCTGCTATGCGATTAATGTTCACCATGTTGACTTGACAACTCTTGGCACTATTTGATGCATAATTCATACTCTCTATGTTTTATAATTACTGCAGTTATTTTATTTTGAATTAAAACTTAAACCACGTTGACAATTATGGAACAGAGGTGGTAGTGTACTTTATAAAATTTGACAAACAACAATCTGTCATTCATGTATGTTTGTAGGTAACACATGTTGCGACGGAGCGTGACTTGCAACACGTCCAAATGCATTGTGCGAAATATTATGTGGAAATGTCCTACTTTTTTCGTTATCCTGTTCACTTAGTTTTTTGCACTCCCTAGTCACACTGCCATTTTATTTTCTAAAAAGAAATCAGTTTACAAAATAAAAAATGTTACCCATCCTCATTATACAATGAAACACATTTCATGTATCATTAGTTAAATTTTTGGTAAGAAGGTTAAATCACATGAAACCAATATGTCATGTAATAATTAATAATCTTCGATTTAAATAAGAATGTAAAGGCTAGTATGATAGTATCTATTTGGGATGGAAGTATGTAAGTTGTTAACGGAACGGAATGATATGAGGAAATTGCACCTTCCACCGCCTCATGCTTCATGTTTTGCACAAACCAGCACTTGAACACCTTTTTTTTGTAATTTCCACCATGTGGTTGTCTAATATGTTACATGTTCTAGCACTTAGTCATCCAATCAACTATTTAGCCCTGCTGACAGGAAAACCTACATCTCGTCCCTTGCAAAAATATAAATACATTAAAAAGTTATAAAAGATTAATTATGACATTTAAGCGCCTATCAATTTTTCTAATGATGTAAAAATTGTACAAACCTTTAAAAAACCTAAATATAATTATTCATCAAAAAGTTATGAGCTTTTTTGTGTGGATGCACACTAGGATGTATTGACGAAATTTATATGAGGCATCAATGGTCTCTCAAAGAAAAAATCAAAGAAAAATTTATATGAGACAATCAAACCTTCGTGACACAGTTAACAGATCATATATGAACTAAACAGATCAAATATGATGCAATACATGTAAGGAGTAGTATCTATATACTCCCTCCATGATAAAATATACTTGACTTAGATTTATCCAAATACTGATGTAATAAATTAAAGACACGTCCAGATACATCTAGATATCTAGATGAATCACGTCAAATATTTTGTAACGGAGGGAGTAGTTTTTTTAGGCAGTAGTTGGGATGGAAGTATGTAAGTTTATTACGGGACGATATAAATAAAGGCACGGTGTGAGCTGAAAAGGGAAAGCAACAAACAAAAGAAAAGAAGGATAGTATATGCATAGCATAGGCCCGAGACATCCCACCAGGCCCAACAGCCAGAGTAGCAGCATAGGAAGGAGCAATTCAGTTAGCCATGGTATGGTACCACCGGGCCGCCCATTCGAGTCGCCTTTCTCTTTGCTCTGTTCACATGGCACACAACGCAACGACACGCCTTTCTCTTGTGAGGTGGATGCGTCATGCGTGTACAGGTGGATGGGATTTCTTGTGATGATGATTGGATTTGGGCTTTGGGGAGCACGCGCTGTCCGGGTCTTGGTGATGGATGGACCACGTCCACGTGCACGTCGGACGTGCGGACGAGCTCCCCCGCCATATGGTTGCCCCACTTTGTACCTAGCCATGCCCCCCCCCCCCCCCCCCCCCCCCCATATATTATGTTATGTTGTATTTTAAAAGCTAGTGAACGTGCACGTGCCATTCACGTCTCATAATTTTTTTAATGTATAGACATGTCTTTTTAATACTCCCTCCGATCCATATTAGTGGGTACAACTTTTGTCTAGATACACATGTATTAAGTTGTACCCACTAATATGGATCGGAGGTAGTAACATTTTGTGTTCATCGAGTGTGCGGCGTACAACGCACCTCTCCTTAAAACAACACAATACTTTACAAAACAAAGAAAAACTTCCTAAGAATATTCAACAAGAATAACATAATTTTAAGATGGTATCGCAGACTCCTCAAAAGAGTTATGTACCTTGTGCTCTTAAAGTTTGAACATAATTCGAAAGTCCAAAGTTCCAAGTGAAAAATGAAAGAAACATACGGATATAATGACATAGCATAGCTGATAAGTGTATCTGAATTAATTAAAAAGGTTCATTAATATCATCATTCCATATATCAAAAATAAGTGACAATGCGTTCAGATTCCAAATGCCCTTGTCAAAATGAGTTACATCTTTAATCCGAGAACAAACTATGCACTCAACCCAAAGAATGCTAGACAACTACATTTGTTAACAGCTTGTGGGGTCTTGCTCTTCAACCACTTGGACGGCCATGGCTTCACCGCGCGTCCGTGCCCCCAGGAACCGCGTGGAGTAGATTGTCATCGAGGGGGATTGCCACGCTGCAAATGGTCGAGGTAGATTACCTCGTTGCAAGTCGGATCAAACTCTGTCAATCAATATGCGCACCTGAATAACACTCCTTTTTTGCTATGTTCTCTGTGACCAGCTACTGCTGCATCAGTGATACTCTCGACAAAAAAACTCCTGCAACAGTGCTGGTTCTTCCTCTGCGGTGGCGGACACGGTTGGTTCATCCGCTATAAAAGAAGTTCATACACAAAATCAACACTGACAAACCTCAGTACTCTGCGGTGCGATTTAGGCATAGCATTCCGACGAACATTAATAGTGTTCATATTTAAGTTCCAAGGGTGGACGCAGAAATCGATGCCGGGGCCAAAACATCAGCGACACCTACCCCAGCCCCCATCATGCGACGCTCTTGCCGGACACCATCGTCGGGCTGAAACTTGGTCAGATTGCCAGTTTGTGACCCTTCTTAACATAATTAGTCAGCCTTAATTCGATTTCTGAATATGGATAACTCGATTATACAACGGAACATTGTTATTTCAGACTTGCTACGGCCTCCAAAACCATTATAATTCATGAAGTATCAGCCTGGTCCACCGTGTAGAAGCTAGCCAACTGGGCAACTGAGCGAAAATACTGCAACATATCCAGTGACGCTAATTGGCTAGAGACTCGGGTGAGGCGGCCGACAAGGAGCCCGTCGCGCCCAAGCACTTCACGCCCATTGCGGTCCTGCTCCGCTCTGTGCTAGCTAGTCTGCACTGCCCCCTCAGCTGCTTCTGATCGGAGAAGGATTTGGATTGTACAGTAGTTTAGACTAACGACCAGTTTTTGGATCCTCGCCGGCGTTGTCTGGCATAAGTACTCGGCGGAGATGGGCGGCGCACGGCGGCGCGTGAAGTCTGGCAGCCACTATCTTACCGCCGTCGAGGCCCCGACGGACCACGTGGGCGCCTAGGACTTCGTGTCCCGTCTCGTGGAGCTCCAAGCGGCCCATGCGAAGGCGGCCATATCCGTCTTGGCGTGCCGGGATGCCGCGCTGTTCATCGACTTCTTCGGCATGACGGCATGACGCTGCTCGACGTCTCTCGTGACCTCGCTGTGCCGTCCTACGTGTACTTCACCGCAGCGCCGCCTTGTACGCGCTCTTCATGCGCCTGTCGGCGCTCTACGAGGAGGTCGCCGTCGAGTTCGAGGAGATGGAGGGCATGGTGGACGTGCCTTGGCTGCCGCCTGTACCGCCGTCGGCCCTCCCGCTGCCGGTGATTAAGAAGACGAATACAATCGCACGTGGTTCGTGTACCACAGCAGGCGTTTCATGGAAGCCCAGGGCCTGATAATTAACACGGCCGGCGAGCTGGAGCGTGCTTGCTGCCATCGCCGACGGACGGTCGATGCACGCGCGGAATCCCTGCCCCCACGGTCTTTCCAGTAGGCCCCGTGGTCTCCTTGAAACGCGCGGCTGGCCTCGTGAGACACCACGGACAGCGCGTACGCGAGCACGGCCGTGGACTCGTACAGCTGAACAAAGGAAAACGAAACGGTGGCACGGTGGCAATTTGGTTGTATTATGTGGTTTGGTGGGAGGGCAAAACGGTTCAAAACGGACAATGTGGCAATTTGGTTGTATTATGTGGTTTGGTGGGAGGACAAAACCGTCCAAAACAGACAATGTTGAGTTGTCAAACATTGAGACGATCTGGACCGTTTGATCGGATATTGAACGGTCCAGATTTAAAGTATTCAAATCCCAACAAGTTTGTTCTTTTAATAGTAGTATAGATATAGAAACAAGAGCCTAGCTTATGTCGTTAGTAGCTCATGATGAGAAGCCTTCTCCGCTTGAACTACCCTCCTTCTAAATTATTTGACACACATACATGTAAAAATATAAAAAAGAATATATTTAGAAATCAAACATGTACATATATACCCACATTTAGATTGATTTGGAACGGAGCGAGTAGTTTTCTATCCTCTAATTGATAGATCGAGGCATTCTTGGGTTGTATGAATCTGAAAATGTCTGAACAGGAAAAAAACATGATTGAGACACCATTTACGGTACTCTTAAAAAAAAGACACCATTACGGTGAATTTCTAATGGATTTTAAAACCCATGAACCGTGGGAAGCTCCTTCAAATGATGCATAGGAAACAACATAAGAACTTCACATGATTGAGAAGAGAGTAGACATAAATAGAGTGTAAACGAATTGGACTTCTCGAAGGAAAAAAAACGTGTGCTAATGGTGGGGAAGAGTTTATGTGTTCCCATCCATGCGAGTTTGTGGTGTGCTTACTCGCTATTTCAGTGATGTCGCAACATTCTTCTTAATGAAACGTCACAAATCCCATCTCCCGTCGGTCTACTTTTTTAAATGAGCTTAGATCTCCCGTTGAGATTCTATGAAAAGGAGGACGTATTAACAAAGTTCATCGGTATATTTCGGTGATGTCGCAACATTCTTCTTAATGAAACGTCACAAATCCCATCTCCCGTCGGTCTACTTTTTAAAATGAGCTTAGATCTCCCGTTGAGATTCTATGAAAAGGAGGACGTATTAACAAAGTTCATCGGTATCCGGTGACCTCATTCCTATGATTAAAGGGCTCCCATAGAAAAATATTTAATTAATCCTTGAAAGTTTTCAAAATTCTAACAGAAACGTGTCTACGACAGGGTTATCGAGAAAATGCTCCTAGAAAGATGGGGGAACCGGCGGTGGTGCTCCATTGGCTGATATCAGTGACCATGTTGAAGTTGGAGGGCTCCACGCAGTGGCCTTACATCTTTCGTTCCTTCACGCATTTGCCCTGATTCGGCGGTCGACACATTCGATCAGTTCATCCACCTTGTCGTCTAACAGTGGAGTCTTGAGATGCTGGCCATGAGAGGGAGACCATACAAGGCATCACGTGAGGGGAGCGAAAAGTTAACGATTTGACAATTGACAAGCGGCAAAAGCGACACTATGAAAGAGGATGGATGAATTTGGCGTCCAACAATGTAAAGTTCACCTATAAGGGTCCTACCTGGCGGGCATGTCTAGATTTGTCCAGCGCCCCGATTCTACCTCGAAAGGTGGGGACGAACAATGCGACGGTGGATAGTTTTCCATACAATCCATATAGATTTGAGTGTTCTCCGTCCAAAATCCAGACCCCATTACACATTTAGGCCTTCTTCTTTGGATCACATGAATACATTATTAGAAAACATATGATATTTTTTTAGAACCATGTAGAAACACTGCATGTGTTTAATTAGATAGAAAGAATAGCCAAAGAAAATGGCCAAAAGTCTTACAGGAAGGCCTAAAGCCAAGAGAAAAGGCACAACACACGACCTCAACACTACAAACGACCTCAACACAACATGCGACCTCAACGAATAGAACTGTACGACTACAAGAGAAAACCAGGGTAACCCGGGAGCAGACTAACTAGCTCGAAGTAAACCTAAAACTTAATGAAAAACCAGACGACCGATACTGGCCAAAGCCCACTGTTTGGCCTCGTTCTTGGTATGCTCAAAAACTCCGCTGTTTCTTTCTCTGCACACCTCCTAAGCGACAAAGAAAACAGATAAATTGAAAAAACACAACAATTTAATAGGATTGTAGATGCAAAACAGAGGATTAGAAAACAGAGGAAGACTGCAGGTGGATGAAACACATGAATCCTACGCGAATGAGTGTAAAAGGAGGTTAGATCGGATGTTGAAATTTCTATTGAAATGGGGCATAGTAATGCAATCCATAAGAATTTTGGAGGTGTCATTCCTTTAATCTAAATGCATTTCTTAAGAAAAAATCATATGGATTACTCATGAAAATCCTTCAATGCAAAGAGGGGCTGTTTGGCGCTATATCGGGGCGCCGGTGGATCTATTTCTGCTAGCACGAAAGCGAGAAGTGGTCTGCATCGCAAACCACCGAAGCACCGCTCCATCCGCAAGCTCCGCCGGCAGGCCGCCAGGCCCACCCTGACGGAATACAGCATTCCCCCATATCTCGCCGGTACCGGCGGCACCACGACCGCCTGCCGACATTCCGAGCCGAAATGTCCGGCGTTTCTCTTCTCCGCCACCGCCGTATCCGCGGTAGCACATGACGGCACCTGCTCGGCCGTCGCGCCGTCACGGCTCAGTGCGGCCAACAGCTCTACTACTTTGTGGTCCTCCGGCCTCAAGGAGGATCCATGCGCACCTCTCCCGCAAGCGGCACGCGTCGGCGGTGATCTTGATGTGCGCGCCTGCGACTGCGATGAGCCTACGCAGCCAGCGTACGTGTGCCCATGCCTTCTCCCACGCCGCGCTCCACCTGCTCGACGAAATGCTTACGCCGTGCTACTACCACTCTGCGTGCCGTGCGCATGCACAGGCTCTCCCGTGGTTCACATTCCGAGGACGGAGCTTCATTGCCCACAACCTCCGCATTGCTCAGGCTGAGGTGGGGTACTGGTGGGGTGGACTAGGTAGGCACCGGGCTCTCTTCCTGACCTGCCATGGTTTGGCACTTGGCAGTAGTTCCTAGAAAGCTCAAGTGGCGTTTGGGATTTGCAAACTTGCAATCTGGTCCAGGCTGGCTGCTGCTGCTTAAGAGTGGATGAGCAAAAGGGAACGACTAAAGAGAGGGACACGTGGACAGGGTGAGAACCACACAAGCAGAGTACTCACTCTAAACAAGATACAGTAGGGCCAGTGGTGCCTAGAGGATGGAGAAGAATCAGACGTGTTAACCGTCAGCAGATATATGTGTTGGGGCAGACGGCAACGTAGCATCACCATCTCCACAAGTACACTGGCCAAGCTATCAGCAAGGGCGCCGTTTGACAGAATGTCACTGAAGCCTGACCTCACTTATGCATATATATCTGCTTGTCAATATTTTTCGTACTAACATCAGAGTGCTGGCATGGTTTGGGCATGGGATGATTCAGCAAGCTGAGGAGGTAGCTAGGAACAAACTTGACATGGAAATCTAACTGCCGCTGGGAGGTATTGATACTCTGCAGGCTTTGCACTACTCTGCATGGTGAGAAGGACGCAGCAAAAATTTGTTACCTGCTCAAATCCAGGAGACCAGTTAGTATTTGGAAAATGGAATGATAAGTGATTGCTGAATTCAGCAGGTATAAGAGGATATCTTTGGTCTTCTAACATGTGGTGCTAGTTTTTCCATTTCAGCAGAGGGGATAATTAGAAAAAGAAAAGAGGGGAAGTTGGTGGATCAGAACTGAACATTTAGGAGCTTCAGAGGCCACATGAGCAATATGTGCACTTAAGGAGTAGCTCGAAACAAAGTTTACATCAGAGATGTGTAGCATAGAAGAGTGAATAGATACGGAAGTGGTTAAAATCTGGAGTAATAGTCTGATATATGTATGGCTTGAAGCCTTGAAGGTAACGTAGCACTGCCTTCACCACAACTCACAAGTCACTAGCATCGCCATGGAGCAGGCTAAATACCAGTGAGTAACCCTGAGTCCCGACCTTTACATGTCTATGCAGCTTGTTGAAATTTGCAGTCAGTTCTGCTGAGAGTGATTTATTTTCTTCTCAACTGTTGCCCCATTGCTAGCTTTCCTGAGCTGAGCATGTCTCTTCATATTCTGCCTTCTAGGTTCTTGTTTTCTGCTTGTGCCACCATGCTACACCTAAGGAGGAGGGAACTGAAGCTACTTTCATCACCATCTTTCCCGTCCAGCGCTAGTTCTGCTCCTATCTATTCTTTACAGAAAGTTCATCTCCGATTGGTCCCATTTGCAGGCCCTATAGAACAGGTACTATTATCATCTGATTCTCATTCGACTACCCCTGATAGCATCACCAATAACGGAAATAGAAACAAGGGAAGGAGGAGAAGCAGGAGAAAGAGGAAGGAAACAACAAAAGAAGAAACGGAGTGTGTGCCATCTGCAGAGGAATCATCCATTAGAATAGGTGCGCCGTATGAAAGTGGTGACCCTCTTGGGCGGAAGGAGCTGGGCCGGTCTGTGATGCAATGGCTGAAGCTGGGCATGCACTCAATGGCCTCCACATTTGCTTCCACGGAAGTGCAGAATGATGGAGCAGCGTTCTCATTGGATGGGGGATCATCTGAAGGCAACCTTGGGTTTATGATTCTGGCACAACCTTACCTCACTGCCACTCCCATGCCCAAGGGACAGGAGGCTCTCTGCCTCAAAGCATCCACCCACTACCCCACCCTCTTTGACCACTTCCAACGTGAACTCCGTGAGGTCTTGTTGAAACACCAGAACCAGGGCCTTATTTCTGATTGGCGCTCCACGCAATCCTGGATGCTTCTGAAAAAATTAGCTAAGTCATCCCAGCATCGGGAAGGTGCCCGCAAACCTAAAGCTCCTGTGATGCACAGTTTCCTTGGCATAAGTCTCGACAAGACAAGGCTAATGCAGACCAAAATTGAAGACTTTGTCAAAAAATGTCAGACCTTCTAAACATAGAGCGAGATGCAGAGCTGGAATTCACCCAGGAAGAGTTGAATGCCACCCCAACAATGGATAGTGAAGCGAAGCAAACACTCAAGCCAGTCGAGTATTTGGTGAGTCATGGTCAGGCAGAACAAGAGCAGTGTGACACCGTTTGCAATTTGAATGCTATCAGTACATCGACTGGTTAGTGTGCTTACGTCTTTTATTTCTTAGTTGGGTTAGTAATTGCAAATATGCATCATTAGGGGCATGCTGTTTGTTTCAAAGGTTGTTCCCCTAGTGGTAAAAATGTAATAAGATATGCTTTTGAAAGTCCTTATGTACTTAACCATGCAAATACAGATTTAAGACTGTATATGCCTCTAGCTTTAAAGTAGCTGATACTTGAAGTTTCTGATGATGTGAACAGTGAACAATTGATAAGAATTCCTCATTTCGCTTCATGTCTAATTGCTTGCAGGCTTGGGAGGCCTACGTTTGGTTCTATTTAGAGTGGATGGCACCCATAAACTGCCTCCAACAACACTGTCTCCTGGGGACATGGTTTGTGTGAGGACATGCAATAACCAGGGTGAAGTTGGCACTTCCCGTGTACAAGGCTTTGTACATAATCTTGGCGAGGATGGCCGCAGTATTACTGTTTCTTTGAAATCCCGCCCTGGTGACCCTACCTTCTCCAAGTTTTCTGGTAAAAGTGTGCGGATTGACAGGATACAAGCATTGGCTGATGGGCTTACATACGAGGTAATGCAGTTTTGCTCATGCATTGGGCAGTATTCAGTTTCGAAGGCAGTTCACTATCTTCACCATCCTTATGTAGGTGGCATATCATATACATACATGCTATAATTAACACAGCTGTGGGTCTCTTTGATGATATCTATCAAACTTTGTTCAGACATTTCCATGTCCACCATTTCAAAGAAGTATCACTGTTGCTGTTTAGTTAGCAGTAAACTGGCACATGGCACCACCCCTTTGATAATTTGTAATTAGCACAAGTAAGATTTCCCTTTGAAATAAATTTTCATGATAATAACCTATATTATGGAGTATGAAAATTATAACTGGAAATGAATCATTTAGTCTAAACTTATTCCCTTGGTATGTAGTAAAACTTAATGTCAATCCTTGCAGGAAGGGTATATGTGATAGCAATGTAAGTTCTTCAATCTTTTAATTTCTATCTTCAACCCTTTTATAACCACGCTAGCTGTTCCTGTATATTGTACTGGTCTTGTCAGTATTTCACTTTTTGTTGGGTATTGTGTGGTGTTGTAGTCTTGATGTAAATTTCTTGGAACATTTTGATTCAAGCATTTCTATACTAAAGATTATATGTCTGACTCTTTTTGTTTACACAAATTGATCAGTTTCATAATTCTGTTACATTTGTTGCGGTCGACAAAGCTTCTTGTGTTCCAACAGGATTTTGAAAACCGAAACTGACCCAAAAACTGGAACCAGGCAGGTTCTGGTCTTCTTTATTCGAATGAAGTATAGCTTCTAACTGAAACTAGGCACACATAGTTTTGGAACTAGAGATTTTTTTTCCTGTTTTTAGTGGCATCAACAGTAAATTCCTAATTGAGATGATCAGATTTTATCTAAGATAGGTATATATAACTTCCTAGTGTAGTCTACAATTTATAAATAAATAAACTAGTCCACTTGTGGCACGAGTGTAAATCAAATGACAGGGAAAATATGCGCTGATGTGGTACTCCTAATCTTGTAATTTGCTCCCAGGTTTTATACATTAAGATGCATGTTTATTCAGAAAATCGAATAGATGGTTTTTCCATTTTTCGGTGAAAGCTGACCAGTGTTAGGTGGAACATTTGACCTTGATTGTAATTTCAAGTTTTATTACATGGTTCATGATTTTAGCTCATTCATGTATGCTTATGATTTGGCAGCGCAATTGTGAAGCACTGATACTTCTGCAGAAGAAAGGCTTACAGAAAACAAATGCTTCCATTGGGGTAGTAGCCACTCTCTTTGGGGATAAGGAAGACATGATGATGCTGGAGCAGAATAATCTGACATTGGGGCGAATCAGCAACACAGGATGATGGTTTATTGGGGAAGTATAACTATGACTTTGATTCCTCGCAGTCACTGGCTATGGCACTAGGCTTGAACAAGAAAAGGCCTATCCTAATTATCCAAGGGCCACCCGGTACAGGCAAGACTGGTTTGCTTAGCAATCTTATTGACTGTGCTGTCCGACAGGGTGAACGTATTCTTGTAACAGCTCCAAGCAATGCAGCAGTTGACAACATGGTGGAGAAGTTGTCAGGTACTAAGCTTAACATTGTTCGAGTTGGAAATCCTCTTAGGATATCTCCATCCGTTTCATCAAAGTCTTTGGGAGAGGTTGTGAAGCGGAGCTTGAAAAGTTCACACAAGAGTTTGAGAGGAAAAAATCCAACTTAAGAAGGGACTTAAAGCATTGTATACAGGACGATTCTTTAGCTGCAGGATACGTCAACTATTGAAAAAACATGGGAAGAACTTTAGAAAGAAGGAGAATGAAACAATCAAGGAGGTACTTTCAAATGCTGATGTTGTCCTATCAACTAATATAGGGGCAGCTGATCCACTTATTAAGGGAATTGGTGCTTTTGACCTCGTCATTATAGATGAAGCTGGACAAGCAATTGAGCCCTCATGCTGGATCCCTATACTACTGGGAAAGCGATGCATTCTTGCTGGTGATCAAAAGCAGCTTGCGCCCGTAATATTATCAAGAGAGGCTATGCAAGGTGGGCTAGGAATGTCTTTACTGGAGAGGGCTTCGTCATTGCACGATGAACTACTGGCTACAAGTTAACAATGCAATATAGAATGCATGAATCATAGCCAATTGGGCATCGAACGAAATGTATTGTGGGTTGCTCAAATCTTCACCATCTGTTGCTTCTCGCCTTCTTGTTGATTATCCATCGATTCAGGTATATATGCTCTGTTCCTCTTCGATAAAATAACCAAGTTTCTTACACATACCAAAGCTATTGATCACTCTGCTTGTAGATGTTTCTACCCCACTATGTGCCATACCACACTTTGCCACCCTTATAGAGATTTCATTGTCATGTTTTCTACTGCATTTCCCTTTAATCTGAATCTCTTGACTGACCAAGTTGTTGTGAACTGCACGGCAGAGAATCCATCATACCTTTTCACTTGTTCAAACTAGTTCTGGAAATGTGTGTTGTGCGCAATTCTGCATGCGCGCTTCTATATGCATGATAGGGACTGGTGCAAACCACTCCACAATATCTGTCCTGCAGGATACCTATGCAGGAGGCACACAATTGAAGTGATAATTGATGGAATCATGCCATACATTCTCTCAACAGATAAATTGATAGTATGCCAGCTAACAGAATCAAGAATGATCGAACTCCATCATATATCACTCATTTAAATTTTTAGCTACACTTGAGGTACAGATATTATGATGCAGAGGGAGTATAAGCGAAGGACTGGGTCTTGTTAAAGAAAGGTGTAATGCTGAATTGCTGTTTAAAGGACTGGCAACTTAGTAACGCCACTGCAGCAGGCACTAGTACTGTAGCACGTCATATTGTTCACTCGGGCTCACTAGATATAAGATTAATTAGATATCTTATTAATTGGGTGTACCATATAGACATTACAAGCGCTAGAATAGAGATAAGTTCGTTCACGGTATAGATTGTTTGTCAGAAGTCCATTTCTTATAAAATGGGATATCATGCATCCATCACTAATCAAGCAAGGGTCTTAGTCTTTTCTCTCCCACAATCTCCGAAAAGACCAGATTGTACCCTGAAAATACCAGAGCTATAAATCCTCCCCAGTCCTATTATAGGATTCATTTGAATTAGTGCTGAACTAGATACTATTGCAGTTTCTGTTGACTTTGTATTTCAATAGTCGCTTAAACAGCTGAACCAAAATTACCTTGTAAGTGCTGAATATTTATGATTTTCTTTGTTTCAGGAACTTGGATAACCCGATGTGCTTTACTTTTACTTGACACCCGAATGCCGTATGGAAGTCTAAATATTGACTGTGAGGAGCATTTAGACCGTGCTGGTACAGGCTCATTTTATAACAGCGGCGAGGCAGATATAGTTGCACAGCATGTAGTCAATCTTGTACTATGTGGTATGTTCCAGTATTCCTTCTTGAATCATGTACTTCTGATATTCTGGCATTGCTTTATGTTACTCGCCATTGTATTTGTTCTTAAGATGCTATGACCTCATCTTTGCAGCCAATAAGAAATCCTTAATACTTTGGTTGCTCTTGGGCGAGGAATATAATTTATCTTTGCTCCAATTTAGCTTTGTCCTGTTAGAGTTCTTAGGAGCAAAATGGGATCATAGACTTAATTTTGAAGAGTATGGTCCTCTGTTTATATGGAAGTGGTTAGCCTCTAACATAAAATAATTAAACAATGGAATTCACAAATGATCTCACCGCAAAATGTTATCCAAATAATTCCTGCGTGTGACAATATCTTATCTCAACACATCATAAGTATAACAATGCAATCCAACTATCTGAAACCCACGAGTTACACTACCATGGTTACTGTTCAATTCATGAGCAGTGTGCGAACAGTAATTTCTCATGTAAATACATCTCTCCCTTCTCGACAACTCATGTTCGTCTTCTGTGGTCTCTTAGTAACTGCCCAGGGATTGGAGGGCATCAGGTCACGAGTGATGGTTGACGACTATGGGCAGCCATTAGCACTGCTTGACATTGTTATCTGTTGAGAATTCTTGTGGTGGTGGAAACCAGCACGTGGAAGTAGCAAATGTCTATCCGTCACGTGGTGCCACACGGACGGGGCAAACATAACAATGCCGTGACTCGACCAGAGGCCCTTACTGGATCCACCATAGGATGGTTCTTTGTCAGAGACATGCTTACTACTTGCGTCAGTCCGCAACACCATTTTTCCTCATCGGTGGTGCTGGAACATGGTGTTGTGGTGGTGAGCCTAACAATGAGGGTACTGTAACTTTCTCCAATGTGGTTTAGAAGATGGTGAGGAAGGTGGAGATGACTTCCAATCTAAATCTAAGACGCTTAGCATGAGCTTTTGGTCTTACTTTGCTTCTTCTTACCTTAATAATGCATTTCACATGCTTAAGGAAACAGTGTTCATCCACTGGTTGGAGTATAAGATAGTTTTTGTTCATGTTGAGTAGTTTGTGTCCTCGGATTATGGACTTAAAGTGAAGGACCCTTTGTGTCTAAGGCCCTGAACGGTACAACACTTAATTCTATTCAGTTTATTGGGTAAATTATTATCCAAAAATTTGATTTGCAAGCCCAGGGTATATTGGTTCTTTTGGCTGAATTCAATCTTCATTAGGGCAGATTGCCACTGTTTCTCTGCCTAAGGTGGTATTTAGGGGCCATGTTTTGTTAGTAATGGCATCCCACTCGGCCATGCAAAACACAGCAGCAGTGCAGAAGCCTTGGTTGTGGCTCGGATACAAGTGTTATAAACCTTAGTTCATAATGTGGATAAACAATGCATGAAGGGCTAACATGTCACAGGGATCATGAAATTTAGATGAGAGAAAGACCAATTAAATACTCTTGCTTGACTCGAAATGTATAGCTCCTGTCTTTCTATACTCCCTCAAGTTCCCTATAAAGTTGTTCTTTTGGACATTCAGTTTTAGAGTCTCTCTGAAACCCTAAAAGTAAACGAGGTCAGCCTTTAACAAGATTATCTAACAAAAAAATGTAATGCAGTCTTATCCAGTGTTATTTCAGTTTAACTGTAACAATGCAAACAGACTGACTTACATCCTTTCTATTGTCCTACACTAGTGCGTATTAGTCTCTTTTCTTTATTCACTGCAAGGTGCAAGTCTTAGATGAGGCCTTCCTTTTTATTCTCTTTGCTGCATTTGCACTGTGATAAGCTATTATAACAGCTGAACCAATCTATGCAGGGGTCTCTCCAACTTCCATTGCTGTTCAGTCGCCTTACATTGCGCAGGTACAACTGTTAAGAGATAGGCTGGAAGAATATCCAGAGGCTTCTGGGGTTGAGGTGTCAACTATAGATAGCTTCCAGGGGAGGGAGGCAGATGCAGTTGTCATATCAATGGTAAAAAACAGTTTTGTTTTGTCCTTTCTGATTTGTGAAGGTTATAGTGTTTGCTCTCGAACTGCACAAATCATACCTCCTCTGTCTCAAAATATAGGACCACCAAAACGTTTTATATTTTGGGACGGAGATAGTAGTACATAATTAAAGTAACAAGACACCCTTTTTCTTCTTATCTGAACTTGAGGATCTATACCGAATGCTAAAGTGATGTTTGTTTGTCAATCCTGCTAGGTTCGGTCGAACTCCTTGGGGGCGGTAGGGTTCCTTGGTGACAACAGGCGCATGAATGTAGCCATCACTAGGGCACGGAGGCATGTCGCACTTGTGTGCGATAGTTCTACAATTTGCAACAATGCTTTCCTGGGCAGGCTCCTTCTCCATATCCGTCAGCATGGCCAAGTAAGACATGTTGAACCTGGATCTTATGGTGGTGATTATGGTCTTGGCTTCAATCCACCCGCCTTGCCCTCGATCAGTTAGTGACTTGCCAAGAAATCTGTAATGCTTCAGTGTTCTATTTCTTCATGCATACATGTCACCGCAGTTCTTGAGAGTTAAAGCTGAGAGGTCCATCCTGTACAACGGCTCTGATGCTGGCAGTTTGTGGAATCTGAGGTGGCCCGATTGACTGTCCTGAATGACTTGTGTGTACTAATTAAGTTCTTGATGACGTGTCCTAAATATTCGATTATAGAGATGCACAGTAACCTGAAATCTCAACAGAACCTAATATGTGCTTTCCGTTGTTTAAACTGATATTTCTGCAATCGTTTGTTTGAATAATTTAAATACGCTGTTGCAGTAGTTTGTTAAAATAAAATAATTTGCACAGGTGTAATCTTTTTTTTTCTTTTGTTACTTCTACCGTACTTTTAGTAATTTGTTAAAAAAATCGACCCAATGGATTATGAAATTTTTGTTTAGTTCAACCTCTTTTACATGTTTTCATGTTTTTTCTAATAGCTTTTGGATAAGATCAAAGGAAGAGTTTAAAATTCATATCTTGTCTAAAACGGATGAAACATATTCAAAATGCCTCCATTTATGGCAGTGCAGTTTCTTGTGTGAAGACAATGGCGGAGATGTACATCCTGAATCATGTTTTCCCCCGAAATGGAACAGCCTCATCCTCTGCATGGATTGATGCATACAGCCTCCCTTTATATTCATACATTCTGAATCATGTTAGTGAACCAAATACAAATATTGAAGAAGTTAAGATTGAAAAAATAGTATAAAACAGCCTTCACAAGCAGCTAACAAACACGAAACACACTATGATTTTTGAAGACCGTGAGGACGGGACAAAAGACATTGTTGATCGACCATTAAGCACCACAACCGAAGAGCCTGCACACCAGGTTAAACAAAGGAATGTACTCCCTCTGTTCCAAATTAATTGACTCAGATTTAGAACAAGTTATACTAAATCTGAGTCAATTAATTCAGAACGGAGGGAGTACCCATCATCAACCAAATCTAAAGTAACAACATACACATCACCGTTGCTCGAGGAAGCCATCGAAAGACGATTAGAAGTCGTTTGGTATCCATCATTTTAAGCCGGAACCATGGAATTCATTTGTGATTCCAGACCCAACCTATTCGGTTGGCATGCAATTTGACATGCCATTTCACTGAAATTCCAGAAAATGCCTACATGTTCTAACCTGTCATTTTACTTTCCAAATGATCATTTTATTTATGTCAGATGAAATTAAATGATGGGCGTCAAAAGAGCTCTTATTCATATTATCATTGCGTTGTCGCCTATAGAGGTCACAACGCTGGATGGAACCAAACTCATGACAAGCTGCCAAATAGATCTGGCCACCTACACCCTTTTCAAGGAGGATATCCGGTCACTCTAGGCACGAAGTCTTTCAAAATCATTCCCCGCGGTGCATTTTCAACCCGCTGGGAGGTTTGTTGTGTCCATTTTCAACATTTGGAGGATTCATCTAGAATGATTTGAACGCCGGTGCTGTTGGCCTTAAGAAATTAAGGCAGGGAGATATTATGCCTCTTACGGAGTAGTAGATTCTACTGCACCTCCAATCTTAACTACCATGCAAGATCTCATTTATTTTTTATGTGTTTACACACATGTAAACTCTCGGCTGTTTTCTTTTGAAGCCTCTGAGTATCAAGATGGTTGACCGTAATTTTTCATATAAACATGATAGCAAAAGATTATAAAATATGATAGTATATGATACTATTTTTCACTTGAAGAAATGCAGATTACTTTGATAGCACGAGTAGCAGAAGTTGGATGCACATATTATAGGACGCAATCTATTCCGAATGAAGGTAATATTAACAACTAACTTTACAAGAAGATAATAGCCAAATCTTAACTTTGGGCGTACACTTGGAGTATTTTGTATGATCACCTAACCTAACCACACACGCAAACATATACCGCTAATTAAACCGAAAAATAAATAAAGAGAGAGGAACTGGTATTCATCAGTTCCTGGGCACGAGGCGCGGGCGTAGAGGGTTGGCCATGACCGTGGTGAACTCGCGCTTCTCGGCGAAGTCCACCTCCTTGCCGGCCACCTCCTTCCACTCGAACTCCTTGACCATGTTGGCCACGAAGTACTCCAGGTGGAGCATGGCAATGGTGAGCCCGGCGCAGATCCTCCGGCCGACGCCGAACGGCATCATCTTGATCCCCTTGGTGCCAAACATGTCCACCGCCGCCAGCTTGTTGCCTTCCTCCTCCAGGAACCGCTCTGGCACGAACTCCATCGCCTTCTCCCACGTCCCCTCGTCCTGCCCATCTCTGCCACCATGAAGTTCACCGTCGCGCCCTTGGGGATCAGGTAGCCGCCGACGTCCATGTCCTGCGCCGCCTTGTGCGGCAGCACGAAGTGCCCCGGTGGGTGCTTCCGGAGGCCCTCCAGGATCACCGCCTTGAGGTACGGCATCTTGGAGGCCTCGATCTTGTCCTCCGAGACCTCCTCGTCTTCGTCTCCGCACGTGGCTTTGATCTCGTCGTAGAGCTTCTCCTGGACGGCCGGGTTCTTGACCAGCTCGGCCATGATCCACTGCAGCCCGGTGGAGGTGGTGTCGGTGCCGGCGTTGAGGAACTCGGAGCAGAGCGCCACGATCTCGTCGTCGGTGAGCGGGCGGTTGCCCTCCTCGGGGATCGTGACGTCGAGCAGCGAGTCCACGTACGAGTGCTGGAACGTGGTCTCCTTGGCCTGGCCGTGCCTCTTGTACTCCCGTCGCGCCTGGATGAGAGGCACGAAGAGCGCCCTCTGCCGCATCCGCAGTCCGTGCGCGACGCGGAGGCGGTCGCGGAAGAGGTGCTTGGTGACGGACGGGAGGAAGAAGAAGACGGTGAGCTTCCTGGAGATGTAGAGGAGCCAGGCGCGCTCGGCGTCCTCGATGGCGCGCACGGCGGGCTCGTCCAGGCGCTCGCCGAAGCACATGAGCACGAGGAGACAGAACATGCTGTACTGGAACGCCTCCATGACGTTGGGCGTGTCCTCCTCACGCAGCTTCTCCATGAGCACGCGGCGCACCCAGGAGCGCGCCGGCGCGAACAGCTTGACGCGGGAGGGGTGCAGCGTCTCGGCGACGAGGTTGCGGCGCAGGAGGCGCCACACGGATCCGATGTTGGCGCGGGTGATGATGTTGTCGGTGACCCCGAGGAGGGAGCTGGTGGCCGCCTTGGGCCTGTCGGCTAGCGCCGCGCCGGCGCCGATGAGGGCCTGGTGCGCGAGGTGCCGGTCGGCCACGAAGATGGACAGCCGCGACCCGATCCGGAGCGTCACGATGGGGCCGTACTTCTTGAAGAGACCCAGGAGGAGGGGCTCCACGTCGGCCGCGGAGTTGCGCAGCCATAGCAGGTTGCCAAACAGCGGCACGGCCGGCGGGCCCGGCGGGAGGCGGCGGCGCCGCGTGATGGCATTGCGGAGGAGGACTACGAGAGGTAGGAGGAGGAGGGCGCCGGCGATGAGGAGCGACGTCGTCTCCATCGATCGATGCTGCTAATCTATCTGCTCGATTGACCAGCTTTGGGTTTTAGATTGGAGGCAGGGTGGTGGAGGCTCATCTTATATAGGCGGGAGATGTCCTGGAGTTGGACGTTCGTACAACTAATCGTCTAATCCGTCTATCAGTTAAAAATCAAAAACTTAAACTAATCCGGCCGTTCAAAGTTATCTTCTAGAAGGGAGTTTATGGATATCTCGATGAATTTGATTTTGAAGGGAACTTGTAATGGGTTTGGGTTTCTTCACGATAGATACCCCGCCCTCACGCCATCAGCAGCGGACCCAGTTCTTTTTTAATGTAAGGCGGCAACAAGCCGGCCTGAACCATGTTCCAATACAATTTCATTTACACTAAGAAAGGAAAAGAAGAAGAATCGATATACAAACACAATAACAAATGGAGATAAAGAGGTACACAAGGCCAAAAGGCAACGGGAGAAACGGAGGGAATTATACATTTGAGCCCAAATGGGCAGACCTTTCTGAAATGGAGAGTCCGTCCGTCGTCGGTTTGGCCTCAACTTGTGGCAGCCTTTGGATGATCGTTGTGGTCTCGAGAGCTAGGAGGAGTTTTGGGCACCCCTTATTCATGGAAGTTTTGATGATGGTGTGATTTGTGAACATGGTTGTTACATTTGTGAGACCATATTTTCTAAAAAAAAAACATTTGTGAGACCATAGGAATAAATATTCTTCGTATCGTTGAAAAACCAACTGAGTTGCTTCCACCACGTCCTAGAAGACCTTTTCTTTCGAAAAAAAGAGTACATATTATCAGGAATATACTAGTTACACCCAGACTTTTGAAGCGACTTTTGCATTACGTCGCTTCAAAAAGATCCATAGGGCGCATATGAGGTCTGAGGACCTAGCCTTGCAAACATGTAAGCCATCGAAAGATCTCAGATACGGACGAAAGCTCCGACATTATCGTGAAGCGCAGGCACAACCGACCAAAATAGTTGGAAGCGCAGTGAAGAAGGAGATGCTCAATAGAATCGGCATACAAGCAGATAGGACAAGCATCCGGGGTGGCCAAGCCCCTCCGAAAGGTCCTTAGGTTCATGAAAAGCCTCCGCAGTCCACTAGCTAAAGGGACATGCGACAACAGTTCCTCGAATAATTCTTCCAAGTCAGCGATGTTTTACAAAATGGAACATCCTACAAAAGTTCAAAAACTAGTCAAAGGGAACATCCGCGTAGGAGAAATATAGATCGAGAATAGACGACGATCTAGTGGGACATGAGAAAGAAGAGAGAGGTCCATATGCGATTTGTTCCAATAGAGGTGCAAAGTGGTCCTCGGTACATGATCAAATTGCGAAATTCAGTTGCACATATCTTGGAGTACTTGGAGCATTGGATAAGGCAGCTCGTATGGGTGAAAAAACCGCGTTCCTAGAAACCCTAATTTTTCGGGTAAGACTTTGTATTCCTCGACTTTATCCATAAGGGCTTCTTTTTAAATTAGGTCAAGGGGTCGTTCCAAAAATAATATTATATAATAGGACTATATGAAATTAGTTTTCATGGGAAAAAAATGTGGTATAATTTCCACATCAAGAATTTAAGAATGCAAAAAACTTAATATATATTGATAGTCCGAGTAAGAGAAGTTCGATGCACGTCCTCCTGCTCGAGGTAGTATTAACAACAAACATTAGAATAATATTAGAGTCTACTATCAGAAATAATAATATTGGAGTCAAATCTTAATTTTGGGCATTTAATACACATATATTTTTGCAGGAAGGGTTGTAACTGTGTGTTCACAATTAACATTAAACAGGAACATCGTGCCATATCGAAAGGGTGGTTTGCTTATAAAGTATCAAACATGACAGTGCAGACCCTAACTGAATACCTCTGCTTCTAGGAGCTTCTTGAGCAGGTGGTGCTGACTCCAGGAACAGAAGACACGGTGACCTGTAATCTCAAGGCCGATGACAAGTATTCATGTGCATCTGCCTATGCAGTGCATTTTGAATGTGGAATTTGGTTCTGTTTCCGCGTCATTATTTGGAAGAGCGACACCCCCTCTGAAATACCGCATGTTCGCCTAGCTCGCAATTTTGGAAAAATGTAATGCTGCCGATTGTTTGAGTAAGAAGGGATGGCCTCATAGCGCTGCGTGTGGGCTGTGCCTTAGCTAGCCTGAAACAGTGCTGCATCTTCTTGCCAAATGTCCTGTAACGATCAGGTTTTGGGCCATGATCATCACTACTGCACAATTACCCCAGGCACTCGTGCCCACCCCTGCGATTCAGTCTGTCGATAGTTGGGTGTTGGCGTCGCCGAAGCTCATCAATGGAAACCAGTAGACGTAGTGGACAACGCTGATCCACCTCACCTGGTGGATGATTTGGAAATAGAGGAACGCCAGGATTTTCCAAAATGAAGCCTCTTCAATCAGGCGTGTTCATGATAAAGTGGTGTAGGGAGCCAAGTTGTGGAAGGAGGAAGGAACCTGACTAGAAACCTTGTCCTTTTCTGTGTGGTGCTGAAGAAAAAACTTCAAAAAAAGAAAAAACTTCATTTTGTCACAGTGGGAGCCTCTCCCACTGTTGCGCTTCAAGAAAAAAACTGCAGTCCCTTAGTTTAGTCTTTTTTGGTTTTGGTTCGCTACATCTTGTAATGTCTCTCTTCTAAAGCAATAAAATGCAGGCTAAGCTGCCTTTTAGTCAAAAATAAATAAATATTGGAAACATTTCTACTTGAGTACAATCCCAAGCCGCATTGCTGGACCAAGTCGTATTACAAATGGAATCACAATTTATTTCTAACACACAGAAGGAGTAAGATTATTTTTTTAGAAAATAGGGGCTCCACCCCCGCTCCATTCATTTTATTGAATGAAACAGCGCAAGGCGCGAGTCACTTATTACAGCATTCAGATCCTAGAAGAGTTCAAGGATGGGATATAAAAAGCATAAAACTACAGCAAAGCAACAAGTTTCAACATTTTTTCCACCACAGTGACGGTAAAACACCCAGGTGTCCATGTGGCAACGGGTATACTAACCACCGGTTATTGCTATACCATAACCATCCCCACGAAACAAATTTCTTACCGTCCCCATCCCCAATAACTGTTACGGGGACAGGTTTCATACCATAACCACTACCCATCGGGTAACAAATAACCATCGGTTAACTATATCCACTAAGTCATCAAATTGAGTATAAAAATAAGAGCAACAATTTCCTGTAAGAGCAAAGATATAACACAAATATGAGCAGTCACAATATATGATAGCTACAATAATATAAAGAGTTCACAAAGGCACACATCCACAAATAGATAACATAAATGACAGTTCACGAAATATATAACAACAACATAATATATCAAAGTTAAAAGCAAAAAGGCACACGGGCACAAATAAAAGTGTTCAACACATTAAATCCAGATCACAATTACGTTTAGTCATTACATAACATAAATGGGAGTTTCCGAAGGCACACATGCCAAAAATACTTGGTTCAAATGTTCACCAAAGTCACACATGCCATAACATTCAGAATTCGAAAGATGATAAATTTTGGACTTTGGGACTCCAAACGTGCTGCACTGCTGCGTGCGGCGGCTGGGGAGTGGCTGAGTGGGGAGCGCGGTTAGGGTGAGGGCGTGCGATGAGGCGGCTAAGAAGAGGGGAATGGATAGTGGGAGGGAAAATGGTAAGGTTTAGGTTTTTTGGGGCATATATACATGTGTCTAACTCCCTCTGGTATCCTGGCCCCACATGTCATAGCGGGTACCGAGTATGTCGGGTATGGATAGTGGTGTACCAGATCCGTCACCGCAATAACCGTTGGATAGTGTTTTAGCACCGGTAAGATCCCCACGGGTAGCAATATGCAACCAAAACTATCCCCTAATGGGTGAATTAACCACCGGTTATCGGGGAATGGATATCCATTGCCAAATTGACCCAGGTGACAAGGAGTAAGATTATCGATTATGCTATGGAGGAGTTTCGTGGTACCCTCAAATCAAAACGTGAGAACCAAGCTAGCAAATAGCTATCAGGAGCCTTGGACCTTATCCTCTCCCGCGGAAAGAGAGGCGATATTTCTGAGCCACCCCGTCAGATCCACCTCGCCGCCGGCGGCTCGCCGGTTTCCCTCGCCTCCGTCGGCCGCTTCGGCGGCGGGAGGTGAGGGGAACCTCGGGCCCCGGCGTGTACATAGTGTAGGGTTTGCTAGGGTAGTCGTCGGCGGCGTCAAGGAGGCGGTGGCGCGGCGGACGTCGTGTGTTCGTTTTGTAGGTGGGCTCTTCCTCTCCGGCTTCGGCGTTCGTTGGAGCGTCGCGGTCGAGCGCCGCCCTGCGCGTGCTCGCGGCCCTCCGGGGTCGCCGTGCATGCTCATCCCCTTCCAGATCTCGCCGCGGCGGATCTGGTCGACATCACTGAAGCAGCTGGAGGTCAACCGAGGCGACGATGGCGACGGAGCGAGGCGGAGGCTCTCCGGAGTTCGAGGCCCGAAGACTTCCCGTCCGCTTGGGGATCTTCTCCCATCCAAGGTCAATGGAGAAGGAGCGGCGGCGCGCCATCGGCACGTCCCTCTCCTCATCGCCGGCGTCGATCTACAGGAGGATTTGGTTTGTAATTTCTTTGTTCGTGGAGATCCTCTCTGTTCTACCTTGATGTAATCCGGCTGTTTCTTCGCAAAAAAAAAAAAACGTGAGCAGTACAAGTAAGTCATACTGGTGCCTAATTTGCGACCTCCCGCAAATGGGCCCCGGCCCAGGACGTTAGATGGGTGCCGACAAAAGAAAAAAAATCGCATTGCAGCGCAAGATGGTAGATGGCAACGACTACCTTCTATTTGCTGTCCATCCCTAATCAGAATTCCCCAAATTCACGGAACGGAAACCCTAGTTCGCTGGAGTACTCCTCCCCTGGAGCCTGAGACGAAGCTGGAGCTGGAGGTCGACCGGGAGGGCGCCCAACCGCCGCACCAAGATCAACTCCTTGCCCGCTCCCATTATCTGGGTTGGCTGCTGAATTATTT
This sequence comes from Poa pratensis, assembly GCA_947311845.1. Taxonomy (NCBI): domain Eukaryota; kingdom Viridiplantae; phylum Streptophyta; class Magnoliopsida; order Poales; family Poaceae; genus Poa; species Poa pratensis. The sequence goes on along the minus strand of CAMZMU010000085.1, from coordinate 123,636,374 downwards.
GTTGGCTACTGCATTTGGTAGTTGGGAGCTTGGTCTCCAAATTTCAGTGAACTCGGATCAAAGTTTTGGGAGAAATTATTGTTGATCGTCTGCTGATCGGTCGGGTCTTTGTGCGAGCTTGTGTCCTGGGCATGTAATGTATCCTGTTCCTGATTAGCCTTTTGTGAAGTTGGTTCTACTATAGTTAGTAGCGTGGTAGGCTATGCAGGAAGAGAAAATCACACAATTGTTGATGATTTTATAATACGGTTACCATCAGGCTAACAGTAAAATTGAGTGTTTTGCCGAAACAATACACGGAGATCAGGAGGTAGTGGCTTGTTTTACGATTTTGCAGGTAGTGACTGCTTTTTCTGGTGGAGCTGCGAGAACAAGTTGTGGAAAAGACTTCAGGCTTTTTGGACACTCGAATGAATGCTTTGCGGCTGAATTGCATTCCAGATCTGCTGTACAGTGCTTTGGCAAGTGTAGTTTTACACAGATATTCACATCCAAAAATGGATACCACCTTGAGCTCTTGCTGCTATGCCGCACCGTCACCCGCCAGCAACTATAAGTTGATGAACCGGCCATCAAGTATCAGTTTATTGCCAGTCTTATCGATTTAACATTTAGACTGTATCCATGGAAATTTGAAAGAATGATTTTAGGTCTGAACATGTGATGTGCTTAGGTTTGAAACATGGGATGTGCTCCCGTGAAGGTGTCCTTAGGTCTGAATGTCTCTATGACTAGAAGAAGAAGCTTACATGGAAATTATGTATGCCCAGTTTTAAGATCAGAGTGGGGAAAAAATGTAATCTTAGCTTGTACACGTACACGTACATGTAACTGAATTTAACTTACACTGATAGAGACTGAATACAAATTAAAACTATCAAAACTGAATACAACTAACAATGTCACAACAGAATCTTCAAACTGCGCCATCATCTTTGAGCCTGCCATCAATTCCCACCATTCTTAGGACCCCTAAACATATGGCTGTCGCTCTCTGTTTCGTTGCCGGGTCCGGTGCCGTCAATCCGGCTGAGTCAAACTGAGAACTGATGCATAATAGTTGCAACCGCTTCATACCACCAATAAACCGATCCTCATGGCCTTCATACATTTTCTCCATTGCACTCAGGTAAACCTGAATTACCTTCTTCAGTGGAAAAGGTTGTTTTGCCCCGGAGTTCCATGGCCAGCTCGCAGCACCGTAAGAAGGGGCTGAGCCTGCACCAAGGATTAAATTCGTTAGTGTCAGTAACCAGATAACAACTAAATGCTGTAATGCTGCCAACGTTAATTGCACTAATAAGTTCCATGATGTACTTGATCTGCAGGCACCAGCTAGCTTGAGTGCTGTTGTGGCAAACATGAATTGATATTAAAACAAAAAAGAACAACCACAACAAAGAATCGACCACTGGCCATATATGCAGTAGTGCCGTTAATTTCATGAAAGAAAATCAGCACAAGGCATTTGGAAATAGAACTACTCATTATAAAAAAGGTATCTGGACAGTCATGATTTAGTGTTTTCTGTCTTACAACAATGCGGTATGCTGTTGGAAGACTGCAGCAATAGTAATTTCAGAAACTGTACAGACAATACAAGTGAAACAAATATGCATATAATATTGCTCAATTTTTGTTATCTGTGCTCTCTCCTGTTAGCCATTGTTTTGGCTGTTTCAGCTTATTTGGTTTGTGGTGATTGTAATTGACTGGTAGAACCAAGTCAGACAAATGAAAAAGACTTATCAACATGTAGGAGGCAGGCTAACCTTTAATTTGCACCTTACTACCTGTCAACAAGTTCTTCACTATTCTTCTAAGAACTTTAGCTGATACCCTTGTGCCTAGAGAAATGACTTGTATGTTGTTCCTAGGACCAAGATGATACATGGCTTCAGACATCGGTGCAGATTACTACCAAATCAAAATACACATCTTGCTTTAGAGTAATTCACACCATTAGGCGAATTTCTTGTACTCGATAAGTGGTTAAAGTGGAGGGGAACATGTTCAGATTGGCTATTACATAACTGAAAGTTCATCAGTTCAAATGACGGACAGAAACATGTACCTGGTGCCTCAGGCGAAGATTCAGCCGGAGGTGTGCAGCACAAACGGGTTCCCTTGCCGGTCTGGGAGAAGAGTCGAAGGGGATGACCGAGGCGGTGTCAGAGTTCGAGATGGAGCCGGTGGCAGCGGCGTGGAAATGGCGGCGGAGTGCTCGGGCGTGTGCGAGGTGGAAGACGAGGCAGCGGCGGCGAGATTGGGCGTGTAAGAGGCGGGGCGGCAGCCGCGGGTCAGCTGGATTGTAACACCTGGTGTGCTCTCTAGGCTACACATGAGGGATGGGCTGCCGAGGTGGGCTCAGCCCAACAGATCAATCCTTGGAGAGTGGAGGATAAAGAGAGAGAGCAGGTCAACACGGAAGGAACAGAACAGGAACCAGGAAACTGAACTCTCTCTCCCGTCTGTCTTCCTCCTTGATCTCTTCTTCTCCAGGTCCGGTTGCTACCACAAGCACCTAGGGTTTGGTGCTACCACAAGCACCTTGTATCCATCTCACGTCACGGCAGTCGCCGGTGGCCACGGGATATGACAATTTGGTATCAGAGCTAGGTCATCTTCCACACAAATCCCCAAAAATTTTGCTTCGATTTGGTGTTGTGGAAGCGATGGTGGCAGCAGAGACCACCATGGAGGCGAGATTAGCCATAATCATGGCGAGCCTCAGTGAGTCGCGCGAGTTGTTGGCTTCTTGTGCCCGTCGATTGGAGGTGAAGGAGCCGGAAGGGCAGGTGGCCACCACGACGAGGCTGATGTTTGGGCAGGATCGAGTCCGGGAGAAGACAGAGACCAAGCCTTTGTCGTCCTCCCTCATCTCCACACATCGGGACCTTGCTGTTGGTGCTCTACACGAGGATACCGTCGTCGCACCTGCCAGGCCCACAAGGTGTTCGACAAATTGTTTGGCTAGCAACGTTGGCAACCACCATGCCGCGGTTGCGATTCCAGCACATCTCCCTGCTACGACGGCAAGCCTCGGCGTGTCAGTCGGGCGTGGAATGAGGATGGACGAGCTATCCCGCTCGATCGATGCGAGTCTGGCTGAAATAGCGCATCTCCACAAGGGCATAGAGCGCCGCCAGGATTCCCTGGCGCGGCAAATGGAGGTCACGGCGCAAGAGGTGGCGCGCACCTCGGGCGTGAAGGTGTCCACCCCGACTTCGAGCTGGGCCATTCATCATGACATCCCCTCCGTGTCGCCCACCAAGTCCTCCACGCTGGGCATTCAGATTCCAACTGCGGTGGTGCAGAGCACTACTGCGATGGCTGCATCCGCGCCTGCTGCCCCGCTGCTTCTCATGGACCAGGTCGTGGCAGTTGGTGCCTTGCAAGTGGAAAACAACCTTGCGGTCTTCATGCCTACCAGTGCGCTTAAACACGGTGCCGAGCCATTCCCCAAGGAGGACTATGACAATGTGATGACCCGTATTGGTGGAATATCACTTTTCTGGGAGATCGATTCAGGTTCAGCAGAAGAGAAGTTTGGCGGAAGGCCTTTCCAGGACATAGCGTGGGGCACTGAGCTTGCTGGCAGTGTGCTCACTTATGTTGGCAGCTTGTCATTGTTACAAGAACCAGGTATGGATAGCGACATGATACTGGAGAAAAGTGTTGATAAGGCCGAAGATGTTGTGATTTTGATCCGGGTACCACCATCTCAGAGGAACAAGGTGTCTGATGATACTCCACTATGCGAACAGAGTGCCTTAGGACATGGGAAATCTGGAATAAGAGGTGTTCACAGTGTGTTTGACAGGGCACCACCAGGGGGGGACAATGGTTTTCACCCTGGAAATTCAGTAACAAAAGATGACTGTCTATTGCTGACTAAGATACCATCATGGCAACGAAATGCTTTCAGTCCATGGTTGGGCAATACCATGAAGGTGATTCCACGACAACAAGAAGGTATTTCAACTAGCCCAACTGAACCAGGAGTGGCTATCGCTCGATACAGACCTTGGGATCCGGGTGATGTTGCTCTCTCTGAGTGTGATGTATTCATACCAAGCTCTGCTCAGTTTGTTCAATATTTTCTGAAGAACACACCCCCAGATAATAGGCTGCTGGACTTTGTTTGCTTGTCAGCAAAATATGTACAAGATATTCTAATGTGCTTGGTACTAGCTGCCATGGAAGGAAAACAAGCTTGGGCTGGCCAATCTACGAAGACTCTGAACTTCACTGAAATATTTCAGGTTGAGCAGGCTGGCTATAGCCCGGGTCAGATCATTCACGGGTTTTTTAGCACACTGGTGAGAGAGTCAAAGCGTGACATTGCAGAGTTTTGCATGGTTGGACTGACAATCAAATTCTTGTTTAGATCTCTCATAACTGCCTTGATGAATGACAAATATAACATGATCAAGCCGACTATGCTTGGGCATCTGCAACAGCTTGAGTGTGAATGGAAAACTACCCTGCAATCTTCTCAACCGTGGCATCCCAGCTGCGTGCATTACTTGTTTGCTATTGCACAGCCTTTAGACAACTTCAGTTGTTACCATGATGTTGAGATCATTCAGTCCGAAAACTATTTGCAGCTTCAGAACTCGTTTCAGTTCCTTGCTTCTTATGTCTACATGCTCATTCAGTTGTGGGAGTAACTCTTGTGCTATGCACCTAGGGGATACGATCATGCCACGAAGGAAAGCTGCTTTCAAAGAAATTGTATCAGGGAGACAGTTGCTGGTGTTCCAGAGTAGAGGCCAGTGTCGGGATTTCGTTCCATTGGCGATTTCGGCAAGCAAACTTCAGTACATGACTTGGGATCCTGGCGTACACTCGTCAGTTTGTGCAAGATCAGTCGACGTTACTACAGCTGAGGCAAGGGATGCAGGTCATGATATTTCATTCTTGCGAAGGTTACACTCTAGCATTTGGAGCTGCATCGTTTTGAGACTGCCACATGGGCACGCCATTGCTTGGGGACAAGCAATGTTTTGCCGGGGCGGTAGTGTAACACCTGGTGTGCTCTCTAGGCTACACATGAGGGATGGGCTGCCGAGGTGGGCTCAGCCCAACAGATCAATCCTTGGAGAGTGGAGGATAAAGAGAGAGAGCAGGTCAACACGGAAGGAACAGAACAGGAACCAGGAAACTGAACTCTCTCTCCCGTCTGTCTTCCTCCTTGATCTCTTCTTCTCCAGGTCCGGTTGCTACCACAAGCACCTTGTATCCATCTCACGTCACGGCAGTCGCCGGTGGCCACGGGATATGACATGGATGCGGCGGCGGAGGTGTCTGGACACAGTGGCGGCTGGTCTTTTTTTTTTTTTGACAGGAGCGGCTGGTTGATTTGTTACGACATCATACTTCCGGCTTGCCGGGCCAGATGGGCCTAATCTACGCCCCTTAATCTGAGCCGTACAAATGAAATTATACTGGTCTCCTCGCATGAGCAGTAAAAGGTTGTAAACATCCCTGTAAACGTTATTCCGATTGAATAAAGAGGTGTGGAGTTGGTTCAAAAAAAAAAAGTAAAAGGTACGGTAAAAGTCGCCTATGCTATTGGCATTAGGTACAGTATTACGTACAAGTCGAAATTTCCATGACAACAAGTTGAGCTATTGATCGATCATGCGTTTGCTTCTTCAGTTGATATCTTTTCGTACCCAGTAGCCCCATCCGGCTGCCGCTGTCCTCCCTGCGCTCGTAGTAGAGCGCGGTCATGGCGCAGACTTCAAACAGCTGCAGGAGCGCCAGCAGAACCGGCTGAACCGCGCACACAAAACCCGGCGGCAGCAACCCAAGCGCCTCGCTGTTGTTACCCGAGCAAGTCCTCGCGAGTGTGCGGACCTGCGACGCCAGGGCACTGCTAACGGCCAAGTACAGCACGACCTGTCTCTTCTTCCTCCCCTTCACCAGCCTCCACGCCTTGCCTAACGCGCCGGCGCAGTGGCAGCCGGGCTGGGCCACCGCCACGACGACGCTGAAAGAACAGAGGAAAGAGAAGAACACGAATAGCGACTCCACAATCAAAGTTACCAAGTTTTGCTTCACCATGAGAATGGCGAGAACTGATGACACGATCGTCAAAGGCACCATGTAGAGGATCTCCAGGACGTAGACGTAGGCCATCGTGAGCAGGGGCCCCTTGATCTGTGCCATAGCTTTGACGAGAAGAGCGCCAAACGTAGTAGTGCTAGTGCGCTCCTCGCCGGAGCCGGAGTACGTCGAGACGGCGGCCAAGATGACGAGGATCCGGACGGCGGAGCCGACGACGAAAGAAAGCAGGAGATACCCCGCGCCGACGAGCAGGAGCTCCTTGGCGTCATTCTGGAACTCCTGCAGGACCTTGGCCTGGTCCGGGCTGCCAGGAGCGGTGGCGTTGAGCGCCTTGACGTCGACCATGATCTCGTCGGCGAGGGGCTCGACGGCGAGGTCCTTGCTGAGGCCGAGCAGCGTGGTGGAGACGAGCATGAGTGCGCATACCGCTGTGAAGAGTTTCAGGTTGCGGCTCGGCAGGAGGAAGCCCTCCTTTAGTAAGTTGAAGAACCAAGGTGCTTTGGTTGCCATGGCTTAGAGAAGCTAGCGTGAAACTATCGGAGAGAACCGGCAACCGGCTTGTATTTGTAATCCAGCAGATTTCTTGGAGAATAACGCGTGCCGAGTAGTAGGAGCGACCAACAAGTAGTTTTTGTAGTCCGGTCTAGGGTAATACTATATGAGACTTTGAAAACTCGATGACAGAGTAAGTTGCCACGAAGCAAGGTAATCCTCAAGTGTTCAACGCCGGTCATGATTAACAATTGTGATGTGTATAGTATTGTCTAGAGTAATAAAACACTCAGGGCTCGTTTGATTCATAGGATAGGAAAAGTGTAGGAATAGGAAATCTAAAGGATTGGAGTGACATGTCTAATTGAATCCTATGAGAATAGAGATTGTCTTTGATTGTGTGAATAAATTTTTCCAAGAGGTTAGACCTCATGCTTTTTTCCTATAGGATTTGAACTATAAGATTCCTATGGGAATAATTCTTATGGGATTGGATCCTATGAATCAAACAACGTCAATAGGAAAACTTTCTATGGGAATCAATCCTCCAAAAATCCTATCATATTACTTTGAATCAAACGGGCCCTCAAATACTGAATCAAGTTATAACATAATCACTAGATATCACTTTTAGATAAATTTAAGACAGTTATTTTGTGACGAAGGGAGTATACATCAAGTCTACACAGATTTGCCAATTTAATTGCCTGCCCGTTGTCATGTCCCTTAAGTTTTTTTGTCGTCACACATATCACATGTAAATATAAAGTACACATAAAAATTCACGTCTATAGAAAAGATAACTATGATTTTATTTTAGCAGAGATAACTATGAATTTATAGAGGAAGCCAAGGGCTCTTATCATGCCTTCTACTCCCTCCGTTCTAAATTACTTGACATTTATTTGTCCAAATACGAATATATCTACACACTAAAATGCGTCCAAATACATCCACATTTAGACAAATGGAAGTCAACTAATTTGGAACGGAGGGAGTATTTTTTTAGAACAAAGGCCAAAGCCCAGCGTTAAATTAATAATGCCCCGAGGCGAAAGATACATAGTACAATCCAGTTTACAACCAATGCCATGAAAGAAAAGCAAAAGCTCCTAAAGAACAAGGCACGAGGAGTAAACCTGGCCAACACACAAAGCAAAACAGAGGAAGAGACCAACGCCTAAGGAGAACTACGCCGAGGAGTACATCTTGCTGGACGGGCCAAGTCGTCTTGCTTCAGTCTTTGTTGTCATAGGGAACCCCTGTTTCAGGACACACAAAAGACGCCAATGGCGGACCGGAGCTCACCCTAGAACTCGGGCCAGCGCACCAACAAACATCACACACCTCCATCGCAGAGCACTCCACCAGGAGTCAACACCGCCACCGCCCATGCATTGCTGCTGACAGAGCGACGAACAGAAGTCTCCAAGACGGTGCCTTCAAGAAGGACGCGGCACCAAAGTTCCGCCACCGTCCGATCCAAGGGGATCAAGATTTTCACCAGGAGACACGGTAAAGATACGAAGAGAGACGTGGCGGTGCCTTCAAGAAGGGAAGGGCGCCCGTGGGCGGCGTCGCCGCCGGCTCCGGCACGCCGGACAGGTTTTCACCCCGGCAAAACTCCGTAGCTAGAACCAAATGTGGACAGCCACCGGGGAGACTGCAAATCCACACCCACTGCTTGCCGCTCCCCAATTTTCACGCCGCCCCTGCGACCATGACCACCAGGTAGCACTGGGCCGCCGCCCTGGACCCAAAGATGCCAACCTCGCCCGTTTGCCCAAGGGACAATGGCCCACCCCGCGCGTAGCCAGCCGTCCCGTCTACCGCGCAAGGCAGCTCCTCCAAGATCCCCAATCCATTCTGGCCACCTGCAAGAACCAAGAGATCAAAGCAGCCACAAGATGAACTCCAACTTGACCGATCTGAGGCCAACCAGCAACAAACAAGCTGAGGCATCACATCGGAGCAGGGGCCAACCAGCAGGAAACAAGCCGACACCGGGACCAGCAGCAGGACCCCAGCACCCGTGCAGGGGGTCGCCGTGGCGGGGCCAGGCTCGCCAGATCTGAGCCCGAGCTCCGCGCGCCAGCGTTCATCCTGAGTCAGGATCAAACTCTCCATGAGATTCATAGTTGCATTATTTATAGCTTCCTTATTCTCGAGGACCAATGTCCGTCTGGCCCGAGGAAACCTTTGCACGCCTCCGTTACCTTTTGGGAGGCCTACGCCGGAGCCGCCCTCGACACTGGCACCCCGCACCGCGTCGCTGCCATGGCCAAGAGCTCACGGAGGTCTTCGATAGGGAGTACTTCGTTGCCATGGAACCGCTGCACTAGATCTCCGAGATTGTTGTGGGGAAGAACGGGTGGGGGAGGAGCAGAGGAGGGGTGGCTGGGAGCCCCGCCGCCGCCGCAGCCGGCGGCCGCTGGCGGCGACGGTGAGGAAGAGACGGCGCCGGAGGGGTGGGTGAAGCTAGGGTTTGGTCATGCATTCTATTTTACTTTAATTTTCTTCTCTCGGGACAATCTGTCGATTACTCAACGAGTACCGCAGCTTAATTTGACGTATATAGCTACCACGCACAATTGACTTGTATCGGACATGACTGGCGCAAGATCTTCGACGACTCGAGCACGAACGCGTAGTTGCTAAGACATTAAGGTCTTAAAAACAATTCCAAGACGGACTCGATCAACGCTACAAATCGACAAAGGACTCACGTAGACCCACTGACGTGATGATCCATGCAAAGCAAACAATTGGCAACTGGCAATGGATACCCCGTGCGTGCAATGGATACTTGCCTTACAGTAATCAACCAGGTGTTTTTCTTTTCTTTTTTGAGGGTTAACATATCTCTATCTCTACCATCTTAGTTTTTTTGGAGGGGTCTACCACGAGAAAATGACAAAAAAAAAAACATCACGTTTAAACACAAGGTGAAACAAAACCGTCATCTTTGGATATTTTTTAACACATAAATGTCACTATTGGGGCTATGATGTGACACCGAGCACCGATTCGGCCGTTTAGCATGCTTAACGCATTTTCCTCGAACCCACCGTCAGGTCTACGTGGCAACAACAAAAGAAAAGAAAAAGCATGTCAACGTGCCAATGTCCCCACCGCCTCAGCCGCCCATCCACCGCCACCCCCTCGCTCTCCGATGACCAGCATGTCCGCGCCGCCGCCTTGCCCGCACCTCGCCGCCCACTGCCTCACCTCGCGCCCGCTCCGCTTCCTTCGCCGCTGCCTCCGCGTGCGCCCGCTCGGCCAACCCGAGATCCGCGGCGACGCGCGCGAGGAACCCCGCTGCTCACCCTGCTTGTCTTCCGACCTGCCCAACGCGTGACGAGGGGCGGCGGCAACGACAAGTGGTCGTCGCCGCAGCAGCGGCCGTGGTGGGGGAGGAGCAAGCAGAGCCTAGGCGGGAGATTGGGCGGCGGAGCTCCGGCCGCTGGCGCGCATGGGTGAGGATCGGCGGCACGCAAGCGAGGCGCTGACGACGTTACGAGGGAGTGCAGTAGGTCTGGCTCCGGGTGCGGGCTCCGGCCAAGCAAGGTCACGGGCGCAAACAGCCATGGCGCGGGCGCGGGTGAGTTCTAGTGGGCGCGAGAGAGTTTTGGCGGACGCGGAAAGCTCCTTAACGGATGGAGACCACGACGCTCACCGGCTGTCCCGCAAGCTCGCCGCCAGGTCGTGGTGCGCCGTGACGCGCTTAGCCGGAGCAAGCAGACCGAGCTCGCCGCGATGCACGATAGCTGCGGCGCTCGCCGCGCGGCCACCGGTACAAGAAGATGGCGGGCGGAGGTGCGCTGGACGCGCTGGTAGGCGCACCTTCCTGGCGCCGCGTGGCCCAAGACCGGCGGCGCGCGCCGTTGGTGCTTACCCCGCGGTGGCGTGGGGACTGGGAGCATGCGTGCAAGACTCCGACGAGGACGAGCTGGTTCATGCAATGGCTAGGCTGCACACGGAGTGTTTGATAAAATGCACACTAGAAAGGAAGGAATAGTAAGAAGAGGACCACGTGCATCGACCAGGTGCTCCTTTTTTGGTTTTCTCTTCTGTTTCTGTCATGTAGACCTGTCAAGTGGATCCGAGCTGTCACAAAACGGGTTAAGCATACTAAACGGCCGAATCAGTGCTCTGTGTCACAGCATGGCCTCAATAATGACATTTATGTGTCGAAAAAATTAAAGATAGTAGTTTTACAAGACTTCGTGTTCAGATGTGTTATTTTTTGTCATTTTGTCGGGGAAAAAGTCCAATTTAAACCATGAAGTCATAGAGGTTAGACAAATCAAACCCTGAACTCGAAATCCCGGTTGTTGACACCCTAAACTTATGAATCCCGGTCTAAATCGAACCTTAGACATGTTTGGTGCAATGGGAATGCGACAATCCCGGCCAGGATTACAGACTGCTCTTACTGACATGTGGACCCTACTTGTCAGGCCTCTCTTCCCCAATCTTCCTCCTCCCTCCAATTAAAATGCAGCCGTATCGAACTGACATTTGGTACTGAGTCGGTGAGTGCGACCACAACTAGCCATTCCGAACAGCTCCACGATACGAGCATCGCCGCTCACATCTGATCTGACTGGCTAACCACCAGTTGCTGTCTCACGCAGAAGCGTTCCTGCGCAAATCCCGCCGTCGGCGCGCAGCCATGCGGCAACGCGAACTCACAGGTACATGCGGCGCTAGGCCTGCACCCGATTTGCAAGAATATAATTCCCCGCCTGCCAACCGTGGACTGTGGTCGCTAAATCAAATTGATTTCCTCCGTAGAAAGCATGATTCTATTTGGCTAGCTCGTTGGTTGATTTGCTCTATGGAATCAGTTGAGGAATCAATACATCGTGGCTGATGGTACTTTCTCTTCGCTCTGCGCTGTATTCAGGGAGTTGCTGTTCTAGGCCTGCTCGTTTGCCGCCGCCACTGAACTTGACTGGGGACGAGGAGGCGCCACCGCGATGGTTGTTGCTCGTGTTTCGACGAGAGGTGGAGGTCCGCCTGGACTCGGAAAGGAGCACTATTACTACAAGCTGCTGGACAGGACACAGGGAGTAGAGATTGTTTCGAGGGAGTAGAGATTGTTCTGGGTTAGAAGAGGTTGAGGATGAATATGACAAGTGGGTCATGGATGTCGGTGAGAGTAGCAAATTATATACTTTTAGATTTTTCTTTTGTCTAGTGTAAAACTGGTCCAGGGTTTAAAATAGACCGGGATTCATAAGTTTAGGGTGCCAACGATCGGGATTTCGAGTTCAGGGTTAGATTTGTCTAAGCCCTACGAATTCAAGGTTTAAAATGTACTTTTTCCTTTTGTCTTTTTTTTAGGGGAATCTCGCCACTTTATTCATTCACACAAATGTGTACAGGTACAATGCCTGGATCATAAGGAGTACCTAACCAAATGTGTCTACCAGGCCCTAAAGCGAGAGCATGTTTGCGAGATTATGAGCCTCAAAATTACAAATTCTACTTTCATGATAAAAACTACAGAAAACAAACTCCTATGAACGTCGTTGAATTTCTCTCACAATTGCACCGTACTTTCCCAGAGAAGAACTCGATATATCTTCAACAACAGCCTTGCAATCAGAAGCAACGTGAAGTCTATCAACCAACAGGTCCTGTGCTAACGCTAGACCTTCACGGCAAGCGAGGGCTTCAGCAGTCCCAGGATCTGTCACTCCATATATGACTAAAGCTGAAGCACCCAAATATAGCCCCGATGAATCTCTACAAATAGCTGCAGCAGCACATGTTTCTGAGTCTCCACTGAAACCTCCATCAACATTGATTTTCACATAGTTATTCTGTGGAGGTAGCCACCGGCGAGCTGCTCTTGTGGTGACCTGAGCTCTCCCCACCGGTGCTGTCATAGTAGCCGTGAACTCCTCGATGTAGTTCCGAACAAAATAGCTAGTGGACAGCGGACTTCGAAATATATTCTCATGTATAGCCTTTCGTCTTGAAGACCAAATAGCCCACAAAGTAACCACCATGCAAGTGAACTCTGCATGCGCTAGTGAATCATGCATCTCGAACAGCCAATTTTTCACAATGTGTTCCCCGCATCCCCTCATCCGATCCACCAACTTATCATCCGCAAGGGCCCAAACACTCCTAGACATAGGACAATCAAGCAAAGAGTGTCGCCATGAATCACTTCCACCACAAAGCGAGCAAGCATCCGAAGGTGCCATATTTCGCCTGTGGAGGACATCAGCTGAAGGTATTGACTGCTGGGCTAATCTCCACATAAAAAATCTCAGTTTTGGTGGTACTTTCAGCTTCCAAATGGACTCCCAAGATTTAGCTTCAGAGGTTGAATTTGAAGAACCTGCAGCCGCATCCAACCAATTCTCTATTATGTACTTAGTAGCCACTATCATGCGGTAAGCCGATCTTACACTAAAAATACCTTTCCTCTCAAACTGCCATCCCCAAAAGTCAGACATGGGACTAGTGCACAGCGGTATACTGAGAATTACATCAACATCCATAGGAAGAAAAACTTCGCTAACCCGATCAACTCTCCATGTTGCAGACGTGTGATTGATTAGCTCCTGGACCAATTGTGGCGGGTCATCTACTCTTGACAATAATGGCCTTGGGAGCAGGGGCGGAGCTAGAGAAAAAAAGCCTGGTGCACACCCACACACTGATTGCACAAACGAGCCTCATGGTTGCTTGTTATGATGCTTTTCAGTGTGAAAACCTGGTCCATGGTGCACAATTCTTAGTCTAACCTGGTGCACGGTGACAATTTTTGTCCCACTTCCTCACCAAAAAAATCCCTACCCTGGTGCCTGTGCACCACGGAGAGCCTATGTAGCTCCGCCCCTGCTTGGGAGGATTTCACGAGGCAGCCAATTGTCTGACCAAATTGACGTCGAGGCACCATCACCAATTCTCCTTATTATCCCCTGTTTCATAATATCCCTACCATCCAAAATTGCTCCCAAATCTGAGATGGATGGGACCCCAAAGTTGCATCCAAAAATTGATTGTTGGGGAAATATACAGCTTTTAAAATTCTAGCACTCAAAGACAAAGGCTCTTGTAAAATTCTCCAAGACTGTCTTGCTAGCAAAGCCAGATAAAACAATCTAGTCTCTAAATCCAAGACCCCCATGAATTTAGGCCTTGCCATCACCTCCCATGAGACCCAATGCACCTTCCTTTCTCCTCTTTTGCTTCCCCACCAGAATTTCCTGATCATTGAATTAATATGCTCGCATAGGCCCTTTGGCAGCCGAAAACATGCCATAGTAAAAACAGGAATTGCTTGAAGAACAGACTTTATCAAGACATCCTTACCAGCCGTTGAAAGAAGTTTTTCCATCCACCCCTTGATTTTATTCCAAACTCTATCCTTGAGGTATTTAAAAGTACCATTCTTTGATAGACCCACCTCAGTCGGCATACCCAAATATCTTTCAGTAATGATTCATTTTGGACATCCAGGATATGTTTGACTTCCTCTCTAACTTGTACCGGGCAAAGTTTGCTGAAAAAAATCGAAGATTTACCACGATTGATTCGTTGCCCTGATGCCCACAATAAATATCCAGCAGGTTTGAAACCTCCTCCGCCCCTGAAACACTTGACTTAAAAAACAGCAGCTGTCATCCGCAAACAAAAGATGATTCACCGGGGGTGCCGATGAGCCACCTTAATACCGCACAAGTGAGATGACTATGGTCTAGATTTTAGGAGGCACGAAAGGCCCTCTGCTGCCAATAAGAAAAGACAGGGGAAATAGGATCTCCCTGTCGAATACCTCTCGAAGGACGAAACTCCTCCAATTTCTTCCCATTAAAGAGCACTGAAAAAGAAACTGAGCTCACCATGCCCATTATAACCGAAATCCAAGCATCAGCAAAGCCCAGCTTTTTCATCATAGCTTCCAAACATGCCCACTCTACTCTATCATAGGCTTTCATCATATCCAATTTTAAAGCACAAAAACTATTCACCTTTGCTTTGCTTCTCTTCATAAAGTGCAAACATTCATAAGCTGAGATAATGTTATCAGTTATGAGACGTCCCGGAACAAACGTGATTGCTGCTCAGATATAATCTCCGGTAAAATCTCCTTCAGACGGTTTGCGATCACTTTTGAGGCAATTTTGTATAGAACATTACAGACTTATAGGACGGAACTGAGAAATCATAGTTGGGCTGCAACCTTCGGAATTAACACTATAAAAGTATTGTTTATACATTCCGCGCTTTCATCCCTTAACAATCCGCAACACTGCTTGCGTAACATCATGCCACACACATACCAATGCCTCTGGAAAAAGTGCGCCGGGAAACCATCAGGTCCAGGCGCCTTCGTTGGAAACATTTGGAACATGCTTTTTAACTTCAATTTCGGTGTATTGAGCCATCAACATGTTGTTCATTTCCTGTGTCACTTTTTTGGAACATATTCAAGGACCTGTTCCATGCCATCAACACCTTCAGAGGTAAACAACTCCTTATAAAAATTAGTGGTCAGCTCCTCCATCTCCTGTATATTTCCGTCAATTCTCCATCTGGTTTGGCTAACGATTTCACATATTTTTCCTCCTCCTCATACTCGCCCTTAGATGGAAAAACAGCGTATTTTTATCCCCCTCCTTCATCCAATCAACCCTGGATCGCTGCCTCCACATGACTTCCTCTCTATGATAGAGCTCTAAGCCTTTCCTTTGTTTTCAGCTCAACATGCGTCGGACCAACTCTCCCTGGTTGGTTGCACAAGCATCCAGCTGTGCTTTTAGCCTAGCTATCTCAGCTTTTACACTACCAAAAGAGTTTTTATTCCACGTGCCCAAATTGCCAGCTAGGCCTGCAGTTTTTGCTGCACTTGTTCCACCGATGTTGTCTGAATCCCCGGCTGCCACCCCGACTACTTCTTTCCGCAGCTCGGATGAGATTCCCACATGATTTCATAACGAAAAGGTCTGCCTAGATCTGTACATCCTCGTCATGCACCGCAAAAGGATTGGACAGTGATCAGATGCAGCAGCCGTTAAATGACTCAAAGATGCTAGCGGGAATTGTGCACTCCACTCTGCCGACCCCAGAGCTCTGTCTAGCCGCACACGTGTATATGATCCTCCCACACTCGTTTCTCAAATGTCCAGAAGTGACCCTGGTAGCCTAGATCATTCAGGCCACAGATGTCAACTGTATCTCTGAAACCTTGAATCTGTGATTGGCACCTCTGTCCAACACCCTCATGCTCATCGAGCTCAGAACTTCATTAAAATCACCTATGCAAAGCCATGACAATTGGCTTGTGGTGCATATGTTTTTGAGGGTATCCCATGTTTTATAGCCCTCGCTGGTTTCTGCCTCACCATACACGCACGTCAGCCTCCACGGAGGAACACCATCCTCTTCCACCCGAAGGTCAACATGATACTGAGAATAACCAAGAATTTGCATGTTTATTCTTTATTCCAAAACACACCAATACCACCACTCCTACCCGAGCTTCCCACAGCATAGCCATGGTCATAACCAATCCTACCAGCAAGGTTCTCCACTCTCACTTTATCTATTTGAGTTTCTAAAATACAGAAATTTTTTGGGGCAAATTTATTCGCGAGATCGCGTAGCTCTCGAACTGTCGCGTCGTTGCCCGCTCCACGACAGTTCCAGCTTGCGAGACTCATTGGTCCCGGCGGCACCCCATGAGGAGGCCCGCCGATCCCTCATCTTTAGTTTCCTTGTGTCGATCATCATCCTGCATCTTCACCCTCTTCGGATCCCTCTTTGGAGGAGGACTAGAGATAACCTCCTTCCCTGAAGTGTTGAAATTGTCCAGCAAGCTGCGTACCACACTCCCATCCTCACCGTTCGTCAATAGGCCCTGCCCCGGGCCTGCTGTACGTTTCCGGTTCCGAACACCATCATACATCTCCAAATCATCAGCGCCTAGCTCCCCTTTGTTCTCATAATCCTCTTCATCAGCTTCTGAATCTCTAGGTTTATATTCAGTCCCATCTCCTCGGCCACGACCGTGTCCGCGTCCCCTGCCACCTCCACGTCCTGGTGGATGCGAGCCCTGACGCCAGACATATCCCGCTCGTAGCCCAGAAAAAATCAGTGCCTCATCCGCATGCACACCATCACCATGCCCCTTATGTGTATGCCCCAACATGCCACACACAGCGCACCAATCCGGCAATCTCTCATATTTCACCAGAAACAGCATTCTCTTCCCCGCATGGATCAGAGAGACAAAGCTTTTGAGTTGCTTCGTCACATCGAGCTTCACACGCACCCGATACTAGTTCCCAACAAAATCAGCTGGTGGTTTTTCCGCAAACATGAACTCGCCGACTTTGGACGCTAGTGATTGCAACATGCCTTTGTAGCCCTCCGGCAGGTCGTGTATCTGAATCCATATGCAGATTTTGTTTAGCGTGATCGATAAAGGTTTTGAAAAACCATCATACGGAGCCATCATCACACTTTTTCCTCGGAAAGTCCAGGGACCTCCCTCCATCACCTTCTCCCAATCACCCAAGCATGCAAATTGGAAGGTAAACAGGTTCTCCTCCATCGCCCTAGGCCTGACATCCTTCGCCAGCGCCCAAGCTGTTCTCATATTCTTAAAGAACCAGAACTGGCTGAACTCCGTGTCAGTATGAACCTTCGCAATGGCGAGCCATCGCGATTCGTTTTCTGGCGGCCGATCGCCCTCCTCAAAGACGACATCATCCAGATCGTCCTCTCTAATGCCCATCTTTGCCAGCAGAGCTTCTACCTCATCTTGGCCCGTCCCTCTGGACGAGGACCCCTGCCCTTCGCTCATCCCACGAGCAAACGATGCGATCTTGCAGACGAAACACTAAACCCCAAGATAACAGCGACAGCTCCAAGGCCGGGTAGAGATGCAAGATCTCCCCTTGATCAGCCCGAGACAACTACCGCCGAAGTCCAGGGAAAGAGATCGGAGATTGATGGTCTCAACGTCGGCGTCGCCAGACGAGAGAAAGAAAACCCTAACGAGAGGGGAACCTAAGGTCTACCTTTTCTTCGTCCTAACACGCTCACAGCGTTTACTTCGTCGCGCGTTGGGCTTCCTCGATGGTTTGCCTCGGTCACACAGCCGGGCATGGGCCAAGCCCCGAAACCACGATAGAACAGCCCACTTCTCTCGCACCTCACGCAACAAACTTACATCGCTCGCCTGCTCCCCTCCTCGATAGCCGCTGGACCGCCGCCACCGTCCTCAAGTTCTAGCGGTGGCCTCGGCCGTCAGTCCGGCACCACCGCCGGATGTGCCTACTCCGCCGGCAACAAGATCACGTCCGTCATCTGGGGAGAATGAACAATCTACGACTACCTTCTCAACACCACACCAAGAAACGCCACTGCCCGCAGCCTATGTACGTCAAAGATTGTGTTTATCTTTTTAGCAGTAGCCTCAATTCTTTTGAGAAATAGCCTCAATTTCTTATATACGTGGGTTTTTAGCACCTAAGGCTGCAGACGCGAGCAGGTGAGAGCTGATTGTTTCAGCTTATGTAAGGCATTTTCTTGATTTTTTCCCCTTGCAGGTGGCATACAAAAGGTGCGGTTTACGCAATATTTAGCGCTCCTTTTTTATCTTGAGATTTCGAATCTACTAGTTTAATGCCAGTGCGTTGCTCACAAGACACAAGACGATCCAAAAAGGCATTAAGACATCCCATTGACTACTTCGAATCCACTTTGTTAGACCAGAATCAGGTTTACAGAAATTAAGTGTACTATTTATTACTTCGTGTTAGGTTACTTACAACTTATGCCATTTTAAGTAGTATAGAACAGATCAAAACACACCAGGCCTGTACCGAGTTTAATGTGGAATATACTTACAGTGTTTCCCTGTAATATTGCTCCATAACCTCCTTCCATTGTGCAACACTTCTGAGAGAGAAACAAGATAAGTACTCGTGCGGAACAAGCATATGATAGACTGAATTGTGCTAAACACTAACACGCCCATGCATGCTGGTGCACTCGCGCTTTGTACCAGGAATGGTGAGGAAAACAGCACGCATGCCAGCACCTGCGGTGGCGATTGGGCATTGGGGCTTCTCAAGTGGTGGACATGCCCAGGGGTTCAGCTCAAGCCGCGAGCTATCGTTGGCGCCCCACTGGTGGGTGTCAGGTCAGAGGCAAGAGGTGGACCAGTGAACAACGGCGGATCATGTCTGATGGTGCAGTTCTTGGGCGTCGCGTCCGGCGGCGACCTGGGCGTCGTGGGAGGACGTGGTGCAAGGCGGCAGTGGAACGCGGCCGTCTGAGACGGCAGCGGCGGCGGAACGTGGTTGTATTGTATCGAGGGGCCGCGTTTTGAAACCTAGTGCTCGATTGAAGCGGAATGTTGTGGTGCTAAGCGACAACCCAATGGAGATGGCAGAGAGCAAGGCGGGAGGCACGAGCTGAGCGAGAGCGCAACTGCTCCCGGCGGTGCCGGCAAGCGTCGTCTCCGGAACGCGACTGGTGAGCCTGGACCACCACATACGGCCCCGATTTGCTTGTATCGGTCGCTGCATCTGGATCCAGCACCTGCATCACGGGTATCTTCTCTTCCTCCTCATGATTTCTTCCCTCACTCTCTTCTCTTCCTTATCGATCCCCTTCTCTGCCTCATCCAGATCCTTCCAGATCATGTACGAGAGGAGGCGGGCGAGGCCGGAGGGTGGAGGCGGCCGTGACTTGATGGAGAGCCTAGGCAGATCGAAGTGGCGGCAGGGAAAGGTGGGACGGTGCGATACGGGCGGCGGCAGAAGGGAAGTGAATTCCTAGTATTAGTATGGCAAACAAGGGGGGCCGATAGATGGCCCATAGGTCGACGCGCGAGAGATCGCGAGGGAGGAGGCAGACGGCAGACGACCTTCAATTGACGGGAAAGGTAGCGGGCGGTGCAGTGGCGGAGGCGGGCACGTGGCCGCGGGTTAGGGCGATCGAAAGAGAATCGTCAGACTTCGCTGGCCCACAAGTCGGCACAAAATATTCTACCAGGAGAGGCAGACCATGGAGGACGGACGTACCATACCGACCATCACGTCACTCCCATTTAATAGTAAAGACTTGTGGAAAGGGGGATATGGACAATTGATAAAAAAATCCACAAATCCAATGCTAAGCACTTAACTTACTGGATATATTTGAATTTCTTAAATAAATTGTTGCATATTTATTATTTAGTGTTTTCTTCTACAGTAATACTTATGTCCCATTAAATAAGACAAATATCAAATATTCATGATTTGGCACATAGAAGGCATGGCATTCAAATGGGAGTGTTGTGCTCACATTTAGTTCAGGATGTGAGAATTTTGCACAAAAAAAAAATCTCCAGTTCAACTCATTATGACCCTGGGCTTATTTTGAATTTTGATGTCATCTGCTCTACTTTGCTATTGCAGTAATCCATGTTCGAAACTGATATACCAACTGGAGGCTTATACACGAGAAACAGTTCATGATGTGACGCCCACATCCTGCCTCGCCTACCCTGCGCCTCCCTCCCAGTCCCACTGATGACCAGCGGCGGTGGCACGACCAGCAGTACCATGCGGCGGCCTGGCATGAACAACAATAGAAGCGACATCACACAACACTGAGCAACACCTGGTGGCACCGCACGAGCAGGGGCAGCTCCCCGCGCGACGGGATCCTACTCCCCGTGATCAGATCAGCCTCCTTAGATGGGATCCTCGATGAGATCTGCCTCTCCTATGCCAGGTATTCAACCATAGAGAAAGTTATTCGATTCCTGCAGTAAGATTTTAATAGTTCAGATGTAAAGAAATACAAGTTGTCTCTCGATGGTTAAAATAAGGGGACAAATCTTGTAGGTTATGACCGCACCTTTTCACTAAGTGTCAGTTTTGAGGAGGAATTCTTGGAGCAAAACAGAACAGATGTGAGTGAGTTTTTTAGAAAGAACAAAACTATAGACTTTGTAAGCCTAAAGGCAAGGGAAGCTCTTCGTCAAGCTTCTTATCCATTGAAAAAGACAGACTTCAACTTTCAGACTCAAACCTGCCCCTGAATGATTTCTCTGACGGGAAGGATGGATCAAGCATTATTGAAGGAAGAGTGAGAAAACAGGTTAGAGACCACAAAAAGAGCTCCCATGGCAATTCATCTACAAAATTATGCACCATAGGAGAGGATGACGTGTCCGCCGTTCCTGGAGTCCAGGCTTCAGAAGTCTCTCAAGACGTGTTAGGGATAGGTTGTAGGTCAGTTAGGCGCATAGTAGGAGTGTGAATTGTGGCGTGTGTGCGTGAGTGTGGTTTGTGTCTGCGTCTGAACAGATACTACAACTTGTATCCTCAGTTGAGGCTAAAAAAAAACTCTTGTAGATAATGTAATCTGAAGATGGTAATATAAGAAGGCAGATCATGCAGGTTATGACCCCACCTTTCCACTTGGTGTGTGAGTTTTGAGGAGGGATTCGTTGAACAAAGCAGAAGCGAGAGCACATACAAATGATGTGTTATCCATTCATCCACAGAATATAAGCCTTCACTGATTTCAAATGCATGGAATTCTTGTTTTCTGGATAAAGACCGAGTTCCGTTTGATATTTTTTAGCAGACAAAAACCGAATATATCAAGATATCTTCTTCAAGGTGGGGGTAAAAAAGAGTTGTGTGCAGTGAAAACTGAATACATTTCTGAAATAAGATGACAGTCAACATATTTATACATTCGTGGCAATCCTAAAATTACGCGCTTGGCACGATTAATATGAAACCACAAGAATATTTGTTATTCCCCGTTGCAACGCAATGCCAATTATCTAGTGCTTATTATAAAAAGAAACACCCTGCCATGTCCAAAGGGTGGTATGCTTATACACAAGGAGTAAAATTATTTTATTAGCAGTACATATTAGTATTACAAGTCGAAATTTCCATGGCAAGCAATCATTCTGACAACTGACATAGTTGAGCGAATGATCATGCGTTTGCTTCTTCCGTTGATAGCTTTGCGTACCCAGTAGCCCCCAACTGGCTGTCGCTGTCCTCCCTGCGCTCGTAGTAGAACGCGGTCATGGCGCAGACGGCGAACAGCTGCAGGACCGCCAGCAGAACCGCGTACACGAAACCTAGGAGCAACCCAAGAGCCACACTGTTACCCGCGCAATTCTGCGCGAGCGTGCGGACTGGCGATACGGCGGCGGCCAGGGCCCCGGTAACGGCCACGTACAGCAGGACCTGCCTCCTCTTCCCCTTGGCCAGCTTCCATGCCCTGCGTAACGCAGCGGCCCCGTGGCAGCCAGGCTCGGCCACCGCCACGACGACGCTGAAAGAACAGAGGAAAGAGAAGTACACGAACCAGACGACGGCAGCCAGCACGAGCAGCAAGACTAGAAACAAAGCCACGAAGTATTGCTTCACCATGAGAATTGCCAGAAGTACTGACAAGGCAACCAGAAGCACGCCATAGACGATTTCCAGGACGTAGACGAAGGCGAGCGTGAGCAGGGGGCCCTTGATCTGCGCCTTAACTTTTCCGAGAAGAGCGCCAAAGGTAGTAGTGCCCTCCTCGCCGGAGTACGTCAAGACGGCGGCGAATTGGACGACGATCCGGACGGCGGATCCGACGACGACGGCGAACAGGAGGTACCCCGCGCCGACGAGAAGGAGCTCCTTGGTCTCATATTTGATCTTCTGTAGGAGCTCTGTGAATTCCGGGCTGCCGGGCTCGGTGGTGTTGAGCGCCTTGGCGTCGAGCTGGATTTCGTTGGCAAGGGGCTGGATGGCGAGATCGTTGCCGAGGACGACCAGCGTGGTGGAGACGACGATGAGTGCGCAGACCGCCGTGAAGAGCCTCCGGTTGCGGCTAGGCAGGAGGAAGCCCTCCTTTAGGAAGTTGAAGAACGAAGGTGCCCTGTTTTGACTGGTTGCCATGGTTGTGGTTTGAGGCTTTGAGCAGCTAGAAACTTTCTCAATGATTCTGTTGAGAAGAGAAACAGGCAGATCTGGGTATATTAAGGGAGAACCGGCGACCGGGTAGCGAGTAGCAAAGTAGGAGCGACCGACAAGTAACTATTTGTATGGGAAACGCTATTGATCAGCCGGAGGATCGAACCTCCGCCTCGTCACGTGCGTGCCTGCGTGGCCACGCGTCCCACCACAACGCTCCCTACCTTATCCCTTCCCTGTCCACACATTCTTTTCCCTCGATCCCCTTCCTCCCGCACCTCTGTCGCTCACCTCCACCACCGCACGCTACCGCAGCTTCGCCGGCTCCCACCCACATGACTCCGACCCTCGCACTGCTCCCCCGCGTCCCTATCCGCGATCCCGAGAGGCTCACCTACCGGCATGGCATCCAGGACGACGCGGATCTGCCAGTGGTGAGGGGTGGTTGACTGGTTGGGTGCTGCCCTCGACGGTGGCGGTGCTACCAAGGGGAAACCGGCGGTGCTACCTCGCGGGCGCTGTTGCTGCAAAGAGCATCCCGTGGTGCTACCAGGAGCACGGCGGTGCGGCTGCCGGCAGAGGCGCCATGCTACCAACGTTGAGGCATGGTGCTCCCTAGGCACAACGGCGTTGCTGCCGTGGTGGAGGCGCGATGCTCCCATGGCGCGGCGGCGTTGCTACCTCCCCTGCCCACGGTGCTACCAGGGGCACGGCGAGCTGCTGCCGGCGGGAGGCGCCATGCTACCAACGTCGAGGCATGGTGCTCCCTAGGCACAACGGCGTTGCTGCCGTGGTGGAGGCGCGATGCTCCCATGGCGCGCCGGCGTTGCTACCTCCTCTGCCCACGGTGCTACCAGGGGCACGGCGAGCTGCTGCCGGCAGGAGACGCCATGCTACCAACGTCGAGACATGGTGCTCCCTAGGCACAACGGCATTGCTGCCATGGTGGAGGCGAGATGCTCCCATGGCGCACCGGCGTTGCTACCTCCCCTGCCCATGATGCTACCAGGGGCACGACGAGCTGCTGCCGGCGGGAGGCGACGTGCTACAAAAGTGGAGGCATGGTGCTCCCATGGCACAATGGTCTTGCCTCCACGGTGGAGGCGCGATGCTTCCTTGGCGCGACGGCAATGCTTCCATGGCCGCCCGACGTTGCTGCCAGGATGCGGGCGCCGGCGAGAGGCCCAGCCACCTGAAGGTCACCGGCGTCCCCGGAGATGTGAGCCATGGGCGGTGGCCGGTGGATTGGTAGGAGTCTCGGGTCGGGGAAATTTTTTCTTTAGGGAAAAGGATACGCACGGAGCGGGTCGTTCCGTGTTTGACTAAGCGTGGGGACACGTGTCGTGTGCTCCATGCGGAGGATCGGACCGGAGGACGCTCAGCACTGCCCTATTTGTATAGTGTTCTACTAGGCAATTTCCACGAAGGAAGGTGTCCTGAACTGTTCAACGCCGGCCATGATAATCTTTGGGATGTACTGGGATTTTGTTACGGTTATCCACGCCAGGAAATAAAGTAGCCCAACAAGATACCGTTGCACTATTCATCATGTCCCATCTCAAGGAAAGAAAATGTAGGTCATAACTCTGATTGGCGCATATATTCCACATGCTAGTCAAGTCCCGTGTGGCCGTGTTGTAAACTTCGAGTACACCCGTTCTTTGATGGCCCTACAGATTGCAATAATATACCGTGGACTGATTTTTCCAAGTCATCCATTTGATAACAACGACGTGCCCTAAGTTTTCGAATCTCTCATTTGACTGGTGAGCACGCATTCAGCCATTCCCTCCACCCCCGGCAACTACAAACCTCCATGCATCTCTTATCCAATTAAATCCTCCATCCTTTCTTCTCACTACCTTATCAAGCTTCAACTAGCAATGGCTGCCAAAACCACATCATGCTTTACTTTCTTTGAAGGAAGCCCTGATCCTCCCCACGCGAAACCCAAAGCTGTTCACGCCCGTGCTCCTCCTCTTGGCCCTCACCGCCTTCCATGTCCCTCAGTCAATGTCCTTTTCATGCAACCTCTCGGCGCCGACATGTTCAACCTTCTCATCGAGATGGACAACACCGACCCCTCGAGCCCCGAGTACGCCAAGATCCTCGAGGAGATGAAGCAAGATGCTATGAAGCTCGTCATCATCATCATCACCGGACTGATCGTCACGCTAGCGCTCTCCTTCGTCAACCAGATCATCGCCTTCTTCGCAGCCTCCACGACTTACTCCGGCGACCGCTACTCGCTCTCCGAGCTCATCCGCGAGATCAGCAAGGGGAACGCTGTCAAGGGCCCGTGCATCACCATGGCCGTGGTCACCGCGCTTAACTTGGCGTGGATGGCCGTGCTGGCCGCCCTGCTTTCCTCCACGATGCGCTGGTGAGCGTGGCGGCGTCCGTGGTCAACGAGCAGTACCGTGGCGTGCGCGCGCTCCGGCAGGCGTGGAGGGTCATGAGTCATGACGCGGGAGAAGAGGAAGGAGGGTCTCATGCTGGTGCTCGTGGCACACCTCCTGCCGACCATCGTGACTCCCTTGTACGGGTTTGCTCTCTTTTATGCGCGCGAGGCGGCGGCTTTGTGCATGCTGGCTGTGTATGCTTTTCTGGTTGGTGCCCAGCAGCTGTTCAGTATGGCGGCAGCCACGGTGTACTACTACGAAGCAATGGAGGCGGCGCCTTGTGATTATGCTAAGATTCCATCCGGGGAAACAAATGCCTGATTGATGATCCAAGTGCGCGCTACAGGGATGGGTTGGTTTCCAGTGCAATGTACTCCATGTGAGCGAAAAAGAGATTTACAAGGGCATATGGCGTCAGGGGCAAATCTGGTCCGTCCGTTTCGTCCATCCAACGGACAAGATTCGTCGTTGACCGACGGACGTAAAAGGACCGGCCTGCGGCGAATCTGGTCCGTCAGATGGACGGAATCGACGAACCAAATTTGCCCTTGACGCCATATGCCCTTGTAAAAAACCGTTTAAGTGTTAGATTTTGGTAAAGCGAGGTATATTCCCCATGTTTTACCATATCTAATATAATCAGTGTGTATAGCTAGGAGTTTCTTTTTATTTCCACACGCCTCCCATAAGGGAGCCGGGTTCCATTATCGGGGTAGATAACAGAACAAAGTTTTGTTAAAAACCTAAAAACAAAAGAAAGCAGGGAAAACTAAAGTGTCACCGCAACTAGAAAGCAAATAGATACCCTAGCCGGCATAAGAGCATCTCCAACAGACGCGGTAAATAAGCCGCGCGCGCAAAAAAAACGGCGATTTGCCTCGCGCAAGGGCATTGCGCGCTTCAGGAGACGCGGGAAAATCCCGCGCGAGGCAAAAGCGTTCCGCGCTGGCAAAAGCGGCGCGCCGCGCTATATATGGCGCGACACGTCCATCGCGTTGGACAGCCAGGCGCCCTCCAACCGCCTCCTCTACTCTTTCGCTGCCGCCGCCATGCCTCGGCGCCGTAGGGGCAGCTCCGGCTACCGCGGCGTTCGGGCGCGGCCGAGCGGCACCTACTACGCAGAGATCCGCTCTGGCGACGAGCGGATTTCGCTCGGCACTTTCTAAATGGCGCACGAGGCCGCCCGCGTCTACGACGCGGCGGCGTGGCGCCTCGGCCGGCCCGACGCGACATGAATTTCACTGACATTCGCACCGCGCAGCAGGTGCAGGACCTAGCGCTACCGCCGCGCCTCGTCACAGCGGAGGACCGCCGCCTCAACCGCGAGATGGAGAGGCGCCTCCTCCTCGCCGAAGCCGACGAGCGCCTGGTGGCGGCGTGGCGCGCTCGGAACCCGCAGGCCGCCGCCGCCGAGAGGGAGTTCTGGGCGACGAGGGAGGCGGAGCGTGCCGAGCGGCGGGCCGAGCGCGCCGAGGTGCGGGCCAACAAGCGGGCGCGCAAGGCGGCGACGATGGCGCAAGGGAGAACCGGCGACCGGGTATTGGTCAGTCAACAGAATTGTTGGCTATAACGTGTCGCGAGTAGCAACATAGGAGCGCGACAAATAAGTAACAATTGATTGTTCTATATAGGCAATTGCAACAAAGGAAGGTGTCCTGAACTGTTCAACACCGGCCAAGATAATCTATTGTGATGACACCCCATGTGGTGTTTGACTGTTGGGTGAAAAAAAGCGAGGAAATGCTTTGCCCTTGCCTCGTCCCGAGGGTGACTCCAGGGCGACCTAGTGTTTCAGCCACCGCCTCCCCTCCTCTCGCCAGCCTCACCGCTCCCCGAGGAGGCCGGCCACTGGTAATCAATTAAGCCCGTGTCGACTTCGGTGAAGGTGGTGGTGAAGGTAGCGATGGGGTTCCGCTGTGCCGGTACTCTCACGAGGTTGCTCCGTGCACCAAGGTGGTGGCGTCGGGTTGTGAGGCGGCGCCGACTACATCGACTAGTGGAGTATTTAGTGGATCAATGAGCTTAATCCCACATGGTGGTGATCCCAATGCCAATCTTCCTCTTCTCTGATACTCTCTCCATGAAAGTCCGAGCTCTCCATGAGCAAAATTTGTCCGGCTAACATCGTTCCCCTAGATTGGTTATTACTAGTGGTTTTTGGCGCGGCGCACGCCGCGCCCTTGACGTAAAATTTTGATGATGGTTTGTTTTTTTTAGAAAAAAAATGTTCAGATTTAAATTGTTTGAAATGAAGACAAAATGTTGCAACCTGCCATGTCGTTATTTTTTAGATATTTGCAAATTTGGGATGTTTGGATATATTTGAAATATGACATAAAATCCGGGTTAACTTCGTAGTTAGAGGGAATGCAATCTGGGAGATCTGTTTTAGAGTGTCTATCATTTTCAAGCAGTTTAATTTTTTTTTTCGATTGTGGTTGTATACGAAGGTATTGACAACATCTGTCATTTTTTTTTCCTATTTGGAGAGGTGTGGAATTTTTTTTTGTGGGAAAATAGAATTAGGGAAAAATAACAGGTAATAAAATTGGGAAATATGTTACTTGCATGTATGTATGTTGTTTTCCCGTAGTTCGAATATTCTGGCTTTTTTTTAACAGTTGTTGCCTAATATTTACATTTGTGGTACTGTTATGTTTATGTTTTTTTATTCCGTGGTATAAATGAGTAATTGTACCTTACACGTTTTTTTTATCGTTTTGATGAATATTTTCAATTTTTTTTATAGTGAATGTAGCTGAAGTTGCTAATTTTGCGGCATCTAGTAGTTCTGTAAAATGATTTGAATACCGTAAAAAAGTATATGTGAAGTGGGCGAAATTATCTATCTAATGAATGTTCTATTCTAATTTTGGATTTCTTAAAAATATCGTAAAACAATATTCGGAAAGTGTTATAACTTCTGTAAAGCAGGTTCTATTTAGAATTTGGTTTGTAATTCGAATATACTGGTTTGGATTTTTTTTGTTAGCAGCATTTTCCTTATATTTGCATGTGTGATATTTGTTGTTAAACCATTATTTAAATGGGTAATTATATTTTGCAAGTTTTTGTGTGATCGTTTTCGTTTTGACGAATGGTTTAAATCTTTTCTGTTATTGATTTCGCGGCATTTAATAGCTTTATAAAATGGCCTAAATACCGTGGAGCAATGCACTTTTTTTTTGAAGGCGGTTTCCATTGCTGCAACTGATACAACTAAAGATTTCAGTCATGCAAATTGTTGAATTATTTTCTGCAGTTTTTAAAAAATATTCGTGTTTTTTCCGTATGCATTTTGTGTGTGTCTTTTTTTTTTCCGTAGTTGTAACTAATAAATTGAAAGTTTTAAGTTCTTGTGATTTTCTAAATCTACTAATGGAACTCTATGTACTATTTGGAAATTTTTAGATTCGAAATATTTTTGAAAAGGTCGCAAAGTTTCTGAATTGTAGAGTTTGAGTTGTGAATTTTGGATTTCTTAAAAATATCGTAAAACAATATTCGGAAAGTGTAAATCAGGTTCTATTTAGAATTTGGTTTGTAATTCGAATATACTGGTTTGGATTTTTTTTGTTAGCAGCATTTTCCTAATATTTGCATGTGTGATATTTGTTGTGAAACCATTATTTAAATGGGTAATTATATTTTGCAATTTTTTTGTGTGAACGTTTTCGTTTTGACAAATGGTTTAAATCTTTTCTCTGATGGATATACCTGAAGTTATTGATTTCGCGGCATTTAATAGCTTTATAAAATGGCCTAAATACCGTGGAGCAATGCACTTTTTTTTTGAAGGCGGTTTCCATTGCTGCAACTGATACAACTAAAGATTTCAGTCATGCAAATTGTTGAATTATTTTACACAGTTTTTAAAAATATTCGTGTTTTTCCGTATGCATTTTGTGTGTGTCTTTTTTTTTCCCGTAGTTGTAACTAATAAATTGAAAGTTTTAAGTTCTTGTGATTTTCTAAATCTACTAATGGAACTTTTTGTACTATTTGGAAATTTTTAGATTCGAAATATTTTTGAAAAGGTCGCAAAGTTTCTGAATTGTAGAGTTTGAGTTGTGCGAAATTTGTACAAATTGATTTCAATTGGTTTGATTTTATTTTCCGGGAAATTCAAAAGTTTCTGGTAATAGGAAAAGAAAAAGGAAGGGGAAAAAAAGAGAAGGCCGGGCCAGGCGCCGGGCAGGCGGCCCAGCCCAGCAAAAAGCGCAGACGTGGGCCTTCTCCGGTTTTTTTTTTTCCCCAGAAAATCGATACGAAGAAAAAAAAATGACATCGCGGGCCCGCGATGACGTCACCGGGTGACGTCGCCCGATGGCGGCCGCCGCGCGCCGTGGAGCTCGCGCCGGAGCAGCCGCTGTGCGCAGGGGTCGGAGATGCTGCGGATCTTGAGGAGGAGATGCAGGGGAGCAGAACGGGTGGCGTTTTGGGCCATTTCGTCGCCGGAGCCGCCGGCGGTGGCCGAATCCGCGGCCGGGGCGTGGACGATGGCGGCCGCGATTCCTTCGCGCGTGCGGCGCTCCGGGACGCGGCGCTCGTCGAGGAGAGGTAGGGCGCGACGGCGGAGCCGTTGGGGCCGTCGATCTGAGCGGGGAGGAGCAGCGCAGCGGCGCGGAGCGACGGCGGCGGCGGCGGCCTCGCGGCGTCGCGGGAGAGGAAGGGGAGGAAGGTGAGGTCTGCAGGGGGTTTTTTGCGAAAAGGTCCCGCAGTTTTTACAGATTTGCGAACAGGTCCTTCCGCACGTAAAGTCGAGGGCCGCGGTGCAATTCCTCGCCCGCGAGGGTCTTTTTGAAAAAACGTGGGCGGCTGTGTGGCTGACATGTGGGGCCCACCCGCACACTGTAGCGTACTGTTCATTTGGAACAGTAGCTACAGCAACCCGGGCTGCGGAGAGGCCGCCATTTTGGGCGTCTTTAATATAGTTAGTAATTTTCACCCTAATTATGTGTCAAAGCTGTCGAAATTGGTTGGTATTTTTGCCCTACTCTCGAGTCAGATTTGGAGACACCGGCAAAGGCCCTGAATAGAAGTTTATAAGAAATCAATGGCCGAGCACAGCCCTATCTTTGTACCCCGATCAAGTTGCAGTGACAACGATGTGTATCTCTTGGTTAGTGGAAACTATTCTTCCTGGAAAAGAATCAAATGAACCAATTTCACCAAGAGCTCGTTTGGTACCCATCATTTTATTTTATTTGGAAAGTGAAATGACAGGGTTATGAATATGAATTGACATAACATAGACATTTGCTTGGTGGAATTCCAAATGAAATGATATGTCCAATTTCATGATTCCGGCTCGAAATTATGGCTACCAAACGACCTCTAAGTACATACTATTTCAATCTTGAAATTCCTAGGTATACACACTGATTAGAGGGCAAATAGCTCCTATGCGACGTCTTTCCAGCGAATTGGCTGCAAAGCGACATCGTTCGCAATAATTGCTCTGCTGCGACATCTCTCTGAGCACAAATAGCCCAGGCACGACATGGCCCTTAAGCGCAATCTCCGTCAGGATTAGGGGGAGCCGGGTGGGACCCACAGCTTATCCACGTCAACGTGGGACCCAGACAGCAGCGACGACCGTTATATCGTTTTCCCCTGCGCGCGCATCCTCCCTCTTCTTCTTCTCCGGCGACGAAGCACGGCAACGCCGGCGAGCTCCGATTCAGAGAAGCATAACAGATAATTTTACAAGCATTCAACCGAATTCAAACAACACACAGATAGGATTCAGCAAACATAGCAGATAATTATACTATTACACACGGAGTAGTTCTAATGGCGGGCTCGTCGGAGCAAAAGCCACACGGGCACGGAGTAGTTCGATCCGATAGATCTACGCTATTACAGAGGGCGACGGAGTAGTCCGTCAACCGCAGCTCTAACCCCTAGTTCGATCCATCCAAAATTGGGCTCACCTGAGCCCTAGGGGTGCGGTGGCAACGAGGCGGCGGCGCCGCTCAGTTGGAGTCGGAGTCGGAGGTGCCCCACCCCATGTCAGCGCGGGATTCCTCGATAGCATGGCGGAAGCGGAACTCGTTGAGCTCCTCTTCCATCTCCAGGCGCGCGACGAGCTGCTGCTGCTCGTCCTTGGTGTGCTCCATCACCTCGGCGGTGACCCAGTCGAGGTCGCCGTCGTCGACGTAGTCTCCCGGCAGAAGGCCGACGCGCCCGGTGCGCAGTGCCAAGCCCTGCTGCTCCTCCTCCCTCTTCGGCGGCTGCAGCGGTGCTCGTGCGATGGCGGAGCTCCCCGCGCCAAAGGAGCTTCCAGGCTCGTAGCGGCTGCCTCGCGCCGCCGCCGCCATCTCCATCCGTCGGTCGTACTCCTCCACGTCGCGCCGGGCGAACGCAGGCGGCGCCGCGA
This sequence comes from Poa pratensis, assembly GCA_947311845.1. Taxonomy (NCBI): domain Eukaryota; kingdom Viridiplantae; phylum Streptophyta; class Magnoliopsida; order Poales; family Poaceae; genus Poa; species Poa pratensis. The sequence goes on along the minus strand of CAMZMU010000085.1, from coordinate 123,605,067 downwards.
GCCCGTAGTTCGTGTACTTGCGCGCGCCGCGCTTCCGACCGCCGTCGGAAGCAACCCGCGCCGCCCGTTCAGGGTCAGAGGCGGGCGTCGGCCGCTTCGGCCCTTTCCGCTCCTCGTCGGAGCGGTTTCCGTCGCTGGAATGGCCGCCGCGCGAGCTGGAACCTCCGCGCATCATCATCGTCGCACGGCGGGGCTGGATTGCGTGGTTTTGGTCGCCGGCGGCGAGAGTGGCGCAGATCTGGAGCGAGTGAGAATAGGTAGGGTACGACACATTTCAGTGGATAAGTAGGGAAGGGGAACGGGAGGCGGTCGGAAAAAAAAGGGCCGTGGCCTGAGAAAGGGATTAGTAGGTGGGCCGTGGCCCAAAGTTAAAAGGCGCACCGTGAATTAAATCATCGAAAAAACATTAGCGGGTCGAATCCTGCTGCTGGACCTAGAACAGTGCTAGATCTGGCACAGTTAGTGTTTTTTTCCTAGGTTTTGCTCTTTTTCTATTTAGGCAGTTTCTGGTCTGTCAGTTTAACTCGAAATAAAATACCTAGATCTAGAATTTCAGTAGAATTTTACCTCATGTTGTTAGGATGCCTAGATTAAAAGTTACATGCTTGTGTAGATAACACCAGTAAGCACTTTGTCAAACTTAGGATTGACCGAATTTAAAATAAGCATAAAAAATTCAAAAAACATCAAAAAAATGGAAAACCAGTGCACATGTTTTTAGTTTGTCATATACTAACAAGTCAAATTTATTTGGCTGTTTTAGACATGGTGGACAAAAAACTTGCTTAGAAATGAGGCTATTTGCACTACCTTTGGAGCTCATTTGAAACTCATGTGTGAAGAGAAGTGGTTTTGGGTGTGGAACTTGAAACTTTCAAAAAACTCACAAAAGCTTCATTTTGGAGTGATTAAGAAGAATCCAGGCTTGGTTTTTCATTTTCATTTTTGAAACTTGTTTAAATGTTGGTCAAACTTAGGTTTGACCGAATTCAAAATAAGCATAAAAAATTCAAAAAACATCAAAAAAATGGAAAACCAGTGCACATGTTCTTAGTTTGTCATATACTAACAACTCCAATTGATAAACAAGGTCTAGATACATTCAAACAAAATATGCTTGAATGTGGTGTGATATCTCAAAACTCAAACTATGAACTCTCAAGTGTGAAGAGAAGTGGTTTTGGATTTGCAATATGAAATTTTCCAAAAATTCACAAGAGCTTCATTTTGGAGTGACTAAGAAAGATTCAGGCTTAGTTTTTCATTTTCATGTTTTAAACTTGTTTAAATGTTGGTCAAACTTAGGTTTGACCGATTTTAAAATAAGCATAAAAAATTAAAAAAACATCAAAAAAATGGAAAACCTGTGCACATAGTCTCTTTATGACATAAACTAACGACTCAAGTTGATAAACAAGGTCTACATAGATTCAAAACCAAAATGCATGTATCTACTGTGATATCTCAAAACTCAAACTATGAAGTATAAGGTTGAAAAGAAGTGGTTTTGGATTTGCAACATGAAATTTTCCAAAAACTCACAAAATCTTCATTTTGGAGTGACTAAGAGCATCTCTAGCAGTACCCGCAAAACTCGAACCCGCAAAACAATTTTAAGGGTCGGGTTTTTCGTGTTCTTGCGCGAGAAATCGGGCCGCGAAGAACAGAGCCCGCAAACGAAACTGCAAATCTGAATTTCAACACGCAGATTTTCGCGGGAACAAAGTTCAGTTCATACTAGATAGATGTTCTTCTGGACAGATAGATTTCAACATTGTTTGTACACAAAATGCAAACCCTAGAACTACACGTCGTCGCCCAAACCCTAGAACTACACAAAATTTGCTCCTCACCGGAGCCACTCCTCGTCGAAGACGAGGTCGATGACGGGCGGGAGCTGGCTGATGATCTCCCGCTCCCGCTTCCTTCGGAGCCGGTCACACTCCGGCAAGTCGCAGCGCACCGACCCGCCGTGCCTGTACTTCCGTGCGCGCCGCTTCCGTGCCATGGCTCGGCCGAACCGGTCGTCGCCGGGGAGCGCGGCCTCTGGTTCCCGCTTCGGCGCCATGGCTCGGTGTCGCCGGATCTGTTGACGGGGAGGCGAGATTGCTCGTCGGAGACGGCGGAGCGCACGGCGGATTGCTCGCCGGAGGAGGTGTGGGATTGGGGATTGCAATCCGCAAATGCGGTGGGAAGCCAGATAAATAGGGGTAGGCGGTGCGGATTCACGGGCCACCGCAAAACGTTTGCGGGCCGACGCAAATATGCAGGCGCTGGTCTGGCCCAAAAATGGCCCCAAACCCGCAAACTCGCCGGAATTTTGCGGGTTCGGCCGTTTTGTGGCTACTGCTAGAGATGCTCTAAGAAGGATCCAGGCTTAGTTTTTCATTTTCATGTTTTAAGCTTGTTTAAATGTTGGTCAAACTTAGGTTTGACCAATATTTGAAATGAGCATAAAACTTTAAAAAAAAATCAAAAATGAAAAAACCTGCGCACATAGTCTCCTTATGACATATACTAACGACTCAAGTTGATAAACAAGGTGTGCATATATTCAAACGAAGAAATGCACATAACCAATGTGATATTCACACTATGTCGTATGAAATCAAGAGTGAAGTGAAGTGGTTTTGGATTTGCAACATGAAATTTTCCAAACAACTCACCAAAGCTTCATTTTGCAGTGACTAAGAAAGATCCAAGCTTACTTTTCCATTTTCATGTTTTAAACTTGTTTAAATGTTGATCAAAGTTAGGTTTGACCAATATTTGAAATGAGCATAAAAAATTCAAAAAAAATCAAAAAATGAAAAAACCTACGCACATAGTCTCCTTATATACATAATAGATTTGTAGAACAGTTATTTGGCTGATTTAGACAAGGTCGAAAATAGCTTGCTTAGAAATGAGGTCGTTTACCCTACCTTTGGAGCTCGTTTACCCTAGCTTTAGAACAAACAAGTTTACTATAGGTTTTTTGTGAAGCAACTACCAAAACGGCTCCCCGAAAGTGGAATATCCCAATGTATAAAAAATAATAACTATTTGATAAGCACATATGACCCTGGGTTTGAAAATAAAAAATCAAAAAAGGAGAAACCTTCTATAGATAACATCTTTTATAAGACTCTACCTAGTTGACAAGGTTTCAACTTAAGAAAAAATCAACAGAGCAGTGCCATTTGGACAAGACGGTTTTTCACAAAAACTCAACAGAGCAAGGTTCAAACTAGCGGAAACATATAACTACAAAGTTATACTAAATGTACTGTGGCGCACAAAAATGTAAATATTGTTTCCTAACTCGTTTTCAATCGGACGGAACGTGCGAATGCCACAATCGGGCGTGTCCAAAGCGCGGCCCCAAAGGTGTTCGACAGTTCGCCAAAGGTAGCTAGATGTTGCCTCGCATAACTATCAAGAACAAGGAACACAAGAATAACGCAAAGTTAGCTAGATGTTCCTCTTGTTGACAAGGTTTCACCTACCGGAACATGCGAATACCAACATCGGTATGTCCAGAGCACGCCCCCAAGGTGTTCGACATAGTGATTACATGGCCAGTTCTCAAAAGTACTCCCCCACACGCTCCCAGCGCTGGGCAAACACTGCCTGAAAGAGTTTCAGGCAGCTAACAAAATTCACCAGACTTTCGGACTACAGTCTGCAGCTCATTCTTCCAGCGTCCATCTTCCCTCCGAACGCCATGGCCTGGAGCTGTCTCTGTTTTTGCAGCTGGCTCTGTAGCTGATTCCTATAGCTCAATTCATCTCGCGGAGAATTTCTGAGCACACCAATCTGTCCTCCGCCAGCCCGGCAACTTGACTGAAATCCTCTAGGGTCACCGCTACTTCGAAGTCCAGGCTCAGCTCGCGTTGAATCGGGGTTGAGCGTGTTGAAATCCTGCTCGATGAGCTCCGGTTGCCCGCAGCAATGTTGCGCATCGAGGCAAACCTCTATCTCGCCCTCGGCGGCGAATGACGGCAAAGTGGAAAACCCTTGCCGCCGTAGCCGTGACGCAGCCACGCCTGCTTCAACACCTGCTTCACCGAAATCCAGTATCGCTTGCAATGCTCGATCGCGGTTGGATCCCTCGCTGATACGTCTCCAACGTATCCATAATTTCTGCTGTTCCATGCTTATATTATACCATTTGCTACATGTTTTATATACACTTCGTATCACTTTTATGCATTTTCTGGGACTAACCTATTAACAAGATGCCACAGTGCCAGTTCCCTGTTTTCTGCTGTTTTTGGTTTCAGAAAGTTACTTCTGGAAATATTCTCGGAATTGCACGAAACAAAAGGCCAGTCCCTATTTTTCCAGCACGTACACGGAGTCCGAAGGAGAGACGAAGGAGAGCCACGAGGTGGCCAAACCACCTGGCGGCGGGCCCAGCCGCGCCTGCCTGTGGTTTGGGCCCCTCGGGGGTCCGCCGACATCGCCCCTTCGCCTATTTATTCCCCGAGACGCGAAAACCCTAAAACACCGAGCCTTTCATCCAGAACATATTCGCTGCCGCCGCCGTCGTCAACCCTAACTCGGGGGGTTCTGAAGCTCTTCCCGGCACCCTGCCGGAGAGGGGAATCATCACCGGAGGGCTCTACATCGCCATGCCCGCCTCCGGAGTGATGCGTGAGTAGTTCATCCTTGGACTATGGGTCCATAGCAGTAGCTAGATGGTTGTCTTCTCCACTTGTGCCATCATGTTTAGATCTTGTGAGCTGCCTATCATGATCAAGATCATCTTATTGTAATGCTACATGTTGTGTTTGCTGGGATCTGACTTATATTGATACCTATGTGGAGCTGAATATTATATTATCATGTCTATGTCATTTGTGATCTTGCATGCTCTCCGTTACTTGTTGAAGCCTTGGCCAAGTGAATACTTGTAACTCCAAGAGGGGGTATTTATGCATGATAGTTGGGTTCAACCTCTATTTAACCTGGGATAGTGACAGCAAGTTCTAAGGTTGTAGATGTGTTGTTGCCACTAGGGGTAAAACAGCAATGCTTTATTCAAGGATGAATGTATTGTTTACATTACGCACATTACTTAATGCAATTGTCTGTTGCTTGCAACTTAATACTGGAAGGGGTACGGATGTTAACCGGAAAGTGGACTATTTAGGCATAGATGCATGCTGGATAGCGGTCTATGTACTTTGTCGTAATGCCCAAATGAATCTCATAGTAGACACCACAGCTCACACATGCATGTTATATGCACTTATCAATTGTCAATTGCCCAGCTGTAATTTGTTTACCCAGCATGTTAGTTATCTTATTGGAGAGACACCACTAGTGAACTGTGGACCCCGGTCCATTCTTTTACATCTGAAATACAATCTACTGCAATCATTGTTCTCTACTGTTTTATGCAAACAAACATCATTTCCATTCGATACGTTTAACCCTTTGTTTTCAGCAAGCCGGTGAGATTGACAACCTCACTGTTAAGTTGGGGCAAAGTAATTTGATTGTGTTGTGCAGGTTCCACGTTGGCACCGGAATCCCTGGTGTTGCGCCGCACTACACTCCTTCACCAACACCTTCGAAGCAAACCTCGTTTTCCTACTGGTTCGATTAAACCTTGGTTTCATACTGAGGGAAAACTTACTGCTGCACTCATCATACCTTCCTCTTGGGGTTCCCAACTGACGTGTGACGTACAAGCATTGTTTCTGGCTATTGCCGGGGAGATATTCCCTCGTCAACTAGAGCCACCAACACGTTTTCTGGCGCCGTTGCCGGGGAAAACGAATTGCTTCTGCAAGGGGAGTCTCTCACACCCAATCTCTTTACTTTGTTATTTGTCTTGCTTAGTTTATTTTTATTTAGTCTTGTTTGCTCTCTTTATCAAAAACACAAAAAAATTAGTTACTTGTTTAATTCAGTTTGATTTTGTTTTTCAAAATGAGTACTCCTGAGAACACTAAGTTGTGTGACTTCACTAGCACAAACAACAATGATTTCATATGCACTCCTATTGCTCCACCTGCTTCTACAGCAGAATTTTATGAAATTAAACCTGCTCTATTAAATCTTGTTATGAAAGAGCAATTTTCTGGTGTTAGTACTGATGATGCTGCTGCCCATCTTAATAACTTTGTTGAACTTTGTGAAATGCAAAAGTATAAGGATATGGATGGGGATATTATAAAACTGAAACTTTTTCCTTTCTCCTTGAGAGGAAGAGCTAAAGAATGGTTGCTTTCTTTGCCTAGAAATAGTATTAATTCTTGGACAAAATGCAAAGATGCTTTCATAGGGAAATATTATCCTCCTGCTAAGATTATATCCTTGAGAAGTAGCATTATGAATTTTAAACAACTTGATAATGAACATGTTGCTCAAGCTTGGGAAAGAATGAAATCTTTGGTGAAGAATTGTCCCACTCATGGACTGACTACTTGGATGATCATCCAAACCTTTTATGCAGGATTAAATTTTTCCTCAAGGAACTTATTGGATTCAGCCTCTGGAGGAACCTTTATGTCCATCACTTTAGGTGCAGCAACAAAGCTACTTGATGATATGATGATCAACTATTCCGAATGGCACACCGAAAGAGCTCCTCAAGGTAAGAAGGTAAATTCTGTTGAAGAAACCTCCTCTTTGAGTGATAAGATTGATGCTATTATGTCTATGCTTGTGAATGGTAGATCTCATGTTGATCCTAATAATGTTCCTTTAGCTTCATTGGTTGCTCAAGAAGAGCATGTTGATGTAAACTTCATTAAAAACAACAACTTCAACAACAATGCTTATAGGAATAATTTTGGTAGCAACAATTATAAGCCTTATCCTTCAAATGGTTATGGCAATTCTTATGGTAATTCCTACAGCAACAATAGAAGTGTGTCCTCTGATCTTGAAGCTATGCTTAAAGAATTTATTAGCACACAAAAAGCTTTCAATAAAACTGTTGAGGAAAAGTTTGAAAAAATTGATGATCTTGTCTCTAAAGTTGATAGTCTTGCTCATGATGTTGAAATTCTAAAACTGAAAGTTATGCCTAATGAAGTTAAAGATACTAAGTCATTTGCTACAGCAAATGCCATCCAAGTTCGAATTGATAATAATATTAGGATGTTGGCTGAATTGCATGCTAGGTGGGAAAAAGAGGAAGAACTTGAAAAAGAGAATAGTATAGTTAGAGTTTGTACTATCACCACCACTAGTAATGCTAATGTTTACATGCTAGTAACCTCCTACTATTGATGGTAATGTTATTGGTGTTGGTAATGTCTCTACTACTTCTGCTAAGCGTTTGAAATTGCCTAAAACTGCTGAAACTTTTTCTGATAAAAGTGCTGAAATTTTTCAAACTATTGGAGACAATGGTTCCACCACCATTGACAATAATGATTTTGATTTTGATGATTGTAACATCTCTGAAGTTATTATGTTCTTGCAAAAATTAGCTAGAAGTCCCAATGCTAGCACTATTAATTTGGCTTTTACAAAGCATATTACAAATGCTCTTTTGCAAGCTAGGGAGGAGAAGTTGAAACTTAAAGCTTCTATTCCTAGGAAATTAGAAGATGGTTGGGAACCCATCATTAAGGTAAAGGTGAATGATTTTATTGCAATGCCTTGTGTGATCTTGGTGCAAGTGTTTCGGTTTTGCCCAAGAAGCTTTATGATATTCTTGATTTGCCACCTTTGGAACATTGTTATTTGGATGTTTTTCTCGCTGATAATGCTATGAAGAAACCTTTGGGGCGAGTTAATGATGTTTTTATTACAGTAAAAATAACCTTGTCCCCGTTGATTTTATTGTTATGGATATTGAATGCAATGCATCTTGTCCTATTGTTTTGGGAAGACCTTTTCTTCGAACTGTTGGTGCCATCATTGATATGAAAGAAGGTAATATAAGGTACCAATTTCCTCTCAAGAAAGGTATGGAACACTTCCCTAGGAAGAGAATGAAGTTACCTTTTGACTCTATTGTTAGAGCAAGTTATGATGTTGATGCTTCTTCTCTTGACAACACTTGATTTTCACTTTCTGCGCCTAGCTGAAAGGCGTTAAAGAAAAGCGCTTATGGGAGACAACCCATCGTTTTTATTTGCTGTTATTTTTGTTTTCTTTGAGTCAAGGAGTTTTGTTACTTCTGTAGCAACTCCTTTGTATCTTTATTTTATCGCAATGTTGTGCCAAGTAAAGTTCTATATTGAAAGTTGATGCAAGATTTGGATTTCTGCGCAGTGACAGATTTTTAGCTGTCACGGATTTGAGCTTATCTCCCTGTAGAAAATTCAAAAAATTCTGAGAAAAATCACGCATATTCCTGAGATATGTACGCAACTTTCATTATTTTAGGCCAGATCCATCTGAGCAACTTAAGTGCCTCGAAAAAATTCGTCATTCCAGACTGTTCTGTTTTTGACAGATTCTGCCTTTTGTTTTGCATTCGCTCTTTTACTGTGTTTGTGTGGATTTCTTTGCTCCACAAAGCATTGGTGGCTGTAGCTAATGTCCAGAAGCTTTGGGATTGATTGTATCATTACAGAATATGAGAATTTTTGATTATGCACTAACCCTCTAATGAGAACTGTCTTGAGTTTGGTGTGAAGGAAGTTTTCAAGGATCAAGCGAGAAGGGTGATATTATGTGATCAAGAAGAGTGAAAAGCCTAAGCTTGGGGATGCCCCCGTGGTTCATCCCAACCATATTCAGAGAGACTCAAGCGTCTAAGCTTGGGGATGCCCAAGGCATCCCCTTCTTCATCAACAAACTTATCAGGTCATCTCTAGTGAAACTATATTTTAATTCTTTCACATCTTATGCGCTTTACTTGGAGCGTCTGTGTGTTTTTATTTTTGTTTTTGTTTGAATAAATTCGGATCCTAGCAATCCTTGTGTGGGAGAGAGACACGCTCCGCTTTTTCATGTGAATACTCATGTTCTTCACTTATATTTGTTGAGTATTCTTAACTAGCTACTGCAGTGCTTTTAGCTCCTGTTTTTCATGCATCTCTTCGAGCTGTTAGCACTTGTTTATAAATACTCTCTTGCTGCATTATATTATCATTTGGAGAGTTTATGTTTAAATAAATTATTGGTGTTTGTTTGGAAGAAAGAAAATGCTACATGTAGTAGTTGGTATTGGAAAAGACATATGCATTCTTGTAGATCATTGTCTTGTTTTGATTTGATGCTTTGCAATTGTTTTGAGCTCTCAAGTAGATCATGTTTAAGCTCTTGCATCATGTAGTTAAAGCCTAGTAGTGGAGAACTACCGTAGAGCTTGTTGAGACTTGGGATGCATATTTGTTCTCTCTAAGGTCTAGATATTTTCTGGTAAAATGTTTGAGCAACAAGGAAGACAGTGTAGAGTCTTATAATACTTGCAATATGTTTTTATGTGATTCTTGCTGTACCGGTTTATACTTGTGTTTGCTTCAAACAACCTTGCTAGCCTAAACTCTGTACTGAGAGGGAATGCTTCTCGTGCATCCAAAACTTGAGCCAAAACCCATGCCATTTGTGTCCACCATACCTACCTACTATGTGGTATTTCCTGCCATTCCAAGTAAATATTTCATGTGCTACCTTTAAACTATTCAAAACTTTATTACTCCTTATTTGTGTCAATGTTTTATAGCTCATGAGGAAGTATGTGGTGTTTTATCTTTCAATCTTGTCATTTACTTCTGACAGACTTTCACCTGGACTAGTGGCATATACATCCGCTTATCCAATAATTTGCAAAAAGAGCTGGCAACGGGGTGCCCAGCCCCAATTAATTACAACTTTCATTAATAATTCTCTTCACATGTTTTGCCCTGATTTATCAGTAAGCAACTTAATTTTGCAATAGACACTCCTCCATGGTATGTGAATGTTGGAAGGCACCCGAGGATTCGGTTAGCCATGGCTTGTGTAAGCAAAAGGTTGGGAGGAGTGTCATCTATAAAGAAACTAAAATACATGTGTAAACAAAAGAGAAGAGGGATGATCTACCTTGCTGGTAGAGATAACGTCCTTCATGGGAGCCGCTCTTTGAAAGTCTGGTTGACAAGGGGGTTAGAGTGCCCACTACCATTCGTTGACAACAACAAACACCTCTCAAATACTTATTTTGTGCTCTCTATATGCTTTCGAAAACTTAAAAAGCTCTAGCACATGATTTAATCCCTGCTTCCCTCTGCGAAGGGCCTATCTTTTACTTTATGTTGAGTCAGTTTACCTACTCCTTTCTATCTTAGAAGCAAACACTTGTGTCAACTTTGTGTGCATTGATTCTTACATATTTACTTATTGCACTTGTTATATTGCTTTATGTTGACAACTATCCATGAGATATACATGTTACAAGTTGAAAGCAATGCTGAAACTTAATCATCCTTTGTGTTGCTTCAATGCCTTTTACTTTGAATCTATTGCTTTATGAGTTACCTCTTATGCAAAACTTTTTGATGCTTGTCTTGAAAGTACTATTCATGAAAAGTTTTTGCTTATATGATTCATTGTTTACTCTTTATCTATTTGTTAGCAAACTATAGATCATTGCTTTGAGTCACTTCATTCATGACATGAGCCTTGCAATATATTGATCAAGATTGTGTGAAAGCATGTCTCCTCAGAAATTATTTGTTGTTATCGTTTTACCTACTCGAGGACGAGTAGAACTAAGCTTGGGGATGCTTGATACGTCTCCAACGTATCCATAATTTCTGCTGTTCCATGCTTATATTATACCATTTGCTACATGTTTTATATACACTTCGTATCACTTTTATGCATTTTCTGGGACTAACCTATTAACAAGATGCCACAGTGCCAGTTCCCTGTTTTCTGCTGTTTTTGGTTTCAGAAAGTTACTTCTGGAAATATTCTCGGAATTGCACGAAACAAAAGGCCAGTCCCTATTTTTCCAGCACGTACACGGAGTCCGAAGGAGAGACGAAGAGAGCCACGAGGTGGCCAAACCACCTGGCGGCGCGGCCCACCCGCCGCGCCTGTGGTTTGGGCCCCTCGGGGGTCCGCCGACATCGCCCCTTCGCCTATTTATTCCCCGAGACGCGAAAACCCTAAAACACCGAGCCTTTCATCCAGAACATATTCGCTGCCGCCGCCGTCGTCAACCCTAACTCGGGGGGTTCTGAAGCTCTTCCCGGCACCCTGCCGGAGAGGGGAATCATCACCGGAGGGCTCTACATCGCCATGCCCGCCTCCGGAGTGATGCGTGAGTAGTTCATCCTTGGACTATGGGTCCATAGCAGTAGCTAGATGGTTGTCTTCTCCACTTGTGCCATCATGTTTAGATCTTGTGAGCTGCCTATCATGATCAAGATCATCTTATTGTAATGCTACATGTTGTGTTTGCTGGGATCTGACTTATATTGATACCTATGTGGAGCTGAATATTATATTATCATGTCTATGTCATTTGTGATCTTGCATGCTCTCCGTTACTTGTTGAAGCCTTGGCCAGTGAATACTTGTAACTCCAAGAGGGGGTATTTATGCATGATAGTTGGGTTCAACCTCTATTTAACCTGGGATAGTGACAGCAAGTTCTAAGGTTGTAGATGTGTTGTTGCCACTAGGGGTAAAACAGCAATGCTTTATTCAAGGATGAATGTATTGTTTACATTACGCACATTACTTAATGCAATTGTCTGTTGCTTGCAACTTAATACTGGAAGGGGTACGGATGTTAACCGGAAAGTGGACTATTTAGGCATAGATGCATGCTGGATAGCGGTCTATGTACTTTGTCGTAATGCCCAAATGAATCTCATAGTAGACACCACAGCTCACACATGCATGTTATATGCACTTATCAATTGTCAATTGCCCAGCTGTAATTTGTTTACCCAGCATGTTAGTTATCTTATTGGAGAGACACCACTAGTGAACTGTGGACCCCGGTCCATTCTTTTACATCTGAAATACAATCTACTGCAATCATTGTTCTCTACTGTTTTATGCAAACAAACATCATTTTCCATTCGATACGTTTAACCCTTTGTTTTCAGCAAGCCGGTGAGATTGACAACCTCACTGTTAAGTTGGGGCAAAGTAATTTGTTGTGTTGTGCAGGTTCCACGTTGGCACCGGAATCCCTGGTGTTGCGCCGCACTACACTCCTTCACCAACACCTTCGAAGCAAACCTCGTTTTCCTACTGGTTCGATTAAACCTTGGTTTCATACTGAGGGAAAACTTACTGCTGCACTCATCATACCTTCCTCTTGGGGTTCCCAACTGACGTGTGACGTACAAGCATTGTTTCTGGCACTATTGCGGGGAGATATTCCCTCGTCAACCTAGAGCCACCACTCGCCGCTGCACGAGTGATGCCCACAAGTATAGGGGATCGTTGAAATCTTCGTTGGGAAGTATTACCCAAATTTATAGTTCGACACGATGGGAACACAAGAATACAATAAGAATTTGGCAATTGAGGCGTCACTCTCAACCACACATGTATATCAATAAACTTGCAGCAGTGATAGTGATGGCAGTAGTATGATTCAAGTAGCAAATAGAACAGCAGTAGTGAACAAGGGTTTCCCAGTTTTCACTGGAAAAGTGAAAGTGTAACTCAGAGATTTAAAACGTAGTCATGAGGTGATAGCGGGGTGTTGCATGAATAAGATTGATCATATAAATAGATATAAATAGCAATGGGACTTATCTCTAACTCCGATATATGTAGGTATGTGTTCCATATTTAGTTGTGCGTACTAACCAAGAGAATTTGCACAAATCTATTGTCCTACCTGCCCATTTCACCGGGGCCAACTTGGAACTATAGGTAATTAAGGTCTACCCTTTCGAATAGCCCGGAACAACGCATTAACACATAGAAACTCTAGGCGGAAGTTCAACTTAACAGTCTCTGCTGAAACACTGGTATATAAACAAGAAACGAGGTTTGGCAAAATCTCTAAATGGGAATTTGAGATCTGGTGGGGGATTGTTAGATTTTGGGCCCATTTGGGCAGCCCAATAAAAATTCCGAAAAATCTCAAATTGCCCATGTGCATGGCAGAATTTTGGAGGTGCAAAATGGTGCTAAAATTTAGTCCCACATTGCTAGTTGGAGGAGACAAACACCACCTTATAAGGTGGAGTGTTGTGACACTTGGTGTGCTAGTTGAGAACAGAAGGCTCTCTCCCGCGCACTCCTCCTCCTCCGCCGCCGTCCGTCCGTCCGTCTCGTCACGACACGCCGCGGGTTGCGGGAATGAGCCGATGCCTATATTTTTGTTGTTCAGGAAAATCGAGTCGCTAGCGTACGCGTACAGCTTAACTAGTTCAGGTCGCTCCCGGATCGTGGGCTGCTGCACCGACTCGAACGTGTGCGACGTGGCCGGCCCACGTTGTACCGTTAGGGTTTCCCGAACCGCACTATATATTGCCGTGCACTGCGTGCGCCGTCACACACCGAACCAATCTAGGTTTTGCCAATCTCGTGCCTTGCGCCGCCACCGTAGTCTACTTGCACGGCGAACGGGGCAACAGGTCTCCGGAACCACTTGTCCTTGTGATCTGTACGTTCCGATGGCTGTGTTCGTAGATGTCTTGCTGCTGTTCATGTTAATTAATAAGTCTAGTATTTTCGAGATTAACATGTTAATAGCTCTTGCGATCATGCTTTATATTCTAGAATTAATCATGAAAATTATGGCTAATAATCCAACAAATAGGCCTGCGTTTTTTTACGCGGACCGTGTAAGACCAACTTAAGTTAGACAATGTGTATGCAAACAAAGCAACGTGTAAGACCAACCGATTGAGATTTCTGGAAAGACACCCAGAAGGAAGCGGAAAAAAAAAAATCAATATTCCACTCTGGCCGTTTCCTCTACAACCATATAACCTCTTAAGGAAAACAGGTCAATGAGCACTCAAATCATGGAAAAATAGTACTGTATACTACAAATAGTTCCCTTTCATGCCGGTGGCTTTGTAGTGTTTTTTCCTACGTTGACGGTGACGTTGACTTGACTCTCCTGCCTAGTTGCCTTTGCCAGTGGCAACTCTTTCGTCCATTCTTCTTCTTGGGCCCGCACCTTCTCCCCTACAGCGTGTTTGACTAGTTTGGAAATTGGAAGGATAAGTTTTCCTGGTGAGCACCATGCATGTCTCGCGACTCACGTCCAAATTGGGAAAGAAATGGTCATGAAATTCAGTGGCAGAGCGTCGACCAAAACTTAGACTGGGCCACAGCACCAATATGGGCCATATACCGTACGAATTTTCTCGGAAGAACGGGCCAGTTTCGAACGCAGCTGCGCTGCGCATCAGCACCTCTCGACAGGAACACGCCGCCGCCGGGGCAGAGCAATTCCCCACCGGCCGCCGGGACGCACGGGAGGCGCTCGCAGCCGGTGAGCGCCCAAAGTTTGCAGAGTACAGCGTAGCACCCCTGTCGGATTCTCCACCCGCCACCGCTCTCTCCTCTCCTCGCCGGTCTCCAAGTCGCCCCGCCGCTGCAGCAGCGCAGAGCCGCCGGCCACCGGAACGCTGGTTACGCGTGGGAGGCACTAGAAGCTTTGGGAGCGCCCAAATATCGCCATAGTAGAGAACGCCGCACCCTTACCCAGCTACAGTTCGCTCCTGCCCATACCCATGTTCTCTCCTCTCCTCTCCTGGTGAGTATTAGCATGCTAATGTACTTCTTTGATTATGTGCATGATATTCTAGGTCAATTTGTATTATCAGTATGCCAATATACTTCTTTGAGTGCTGCCAATTTAAATATATCAGCATGATCTCAACACTGTATCTCCCCAGACGTAGCTAGCTAGGTCATGTTGTATTTTCGCTGAAAAATAAATGCCATGCTACATTGTTTTGTTGCATGTTTTTTATTTAAAGCGTGTAATTATGCTCTGGACGAGATAGTGGTATTGAAAGTTATGGTGCCATATATTTCTGTTAGCTGTTCTTTTGTCGAATAGGAGAGAGTGCTCCAACCTCGATCGATTGATGCATGTACTCAGCTTGCATTTCTGTTAACGTTTCTGTGGAAAGATGTAGCAAACCAGAACTAAACAATTTTGTGATCTTTGAGAATGTCCTAACTTGGTGGCTGCATATAGATTGAGATGTGGCTAATCTGCAGCAGATATGTACCTTAGATCCCAGTGTTGTAAACCTGCAAACCAAACACCTGTTTAACTTAGACAACAATGCAATTTGGAGGTGAAGATATACTGATTCTCTTCTCTATTATTTTCTTCAGAAAATTGATCCTGTCTTTGGCAGTTTCATTTCTGAACTTCGTTATACCGAATACTAGTTTCAGCCTTTGTCGATGTGTGGGTTGTTTTTAGCGTTACCGTAGCATGTAATTGGGCAGGCTGAGGCACAATCGAATCCTGGCTCTGCCTCTCATTGCGAGCCCAGCTGCTGCTAGCACCCAACACCTATAATGACTCTTTGGCTCTGAGCTTCATGCCGGCACCGCTATGCTCGCCTCCTTTATTTATCAGATTTATTAATCCATTTCTAGCTTTTCTTGTTTTTAGCTGTTGGCAACTTTTTCTGTTTGCTGCAGCTTGCAAATTAAGCTTAATCAAATTATTGCCTGAAAAAACATGTCTGTGAGTTGATTATTCTCGACTTCAGCTTCCATTGAAATTGATCGCCATGGTTTGGGAGCTTATTGAGGTGCCTGGCAATCCATCTGCTCCCCAACATTCTACAGGTAGGTATCTTCTCTTGGTGCTCTTGTCGATTTTGCTACTGTTGTAGTTTCATACTTTTTTGTTTCTTTTGCTTGCTAGTTGATGTGGTGGCAGCGAACATCGAACCCAAGTTAGCCAAATACTCTCATCAGGTAAATAGCTTCTTCTCTGAGTTTTTTTTATCCAATGGTTTGTTACTGTCTAGGAATCTTGAATGCAATTAACATGGTTTTGAGGTTCTTAGTAGCGCAAACCATTCCTTGTTCTTTTTTGAACAAATAGGTGGAAAGAGCATAGGGAGGTTTGAGATTGCTTTCCTTGGGTATGGTGTACCAAGAACTGAAACGATGTTTGTATTGAGATCTCAACTCTGTTAAATAGGAAATAGTTCTTCTGTTTGGTACCAAGAACTCAACAGATGTTTGCATTCAGATCTCAACTCTGTTGAATAGGAAGTAGGTCTTGTGTTTAGTACATCACGGCATACATCCAGAGTTCATAAACTTCAGTTCATATTTGATAATAAACTTGAATAACCTTATAGTGTTCAGTTTAATAAAATAATTGTATTGGTTAAGTGGCAAAAAAATCATAAAGGTGGATTTATTAAATTTCCTGGGCACTGGTACTACATTTTAGTTGTGCGAGAAGTGATCTATGCTGTCCGAAAAAAAATGCACTAACTTAAAGAAAAACTAAAGACGGTTAATCTTTTTTTTATGGAAAATTGTATTTGTTTTTGTAATTACATGCTCAATTTCTGTTGTCTAATTGAAATGTAGGTCTTCTATTTTGAGATTTTGTAGGATATTAATATGCAGTTCCTTTTTTTGTCATTTTGTTTTGACAAACTTTACATGTTATTATTTTGAAAACACTGGACATGGTGATTTATTTGTGTGACTGCTATTTCAGGCAATTGAATCAGCTATGCCCACTAGAGAATCTACGGCATGTCAAGCGGGTGCGTCGGCGTGTTGGGTCTGGCGGTATATGCATTATTATCTGTTTCTCAATTATTTTCTGTTTGCCTTCGGAGTGCAGTGCACTACACGATAATTTCATAGAATTAAGAGAAGACATACGTTAGATTTCTGCTACTGAACCACTAATTCTGTCAGAGCTCCTAACAATCTGTAATGCTAGAGAACTTCCATAGATTCTGAAAATAAACTTAGCATCTTGCTGTCTTTTAAACTGAGTCTACCATGTGACCTGTAATTAACATAGTTGAATAGTTTATTGTCCCCGCTCTAATTTTTGTGTCATGGTTTTTTTGACAGAAAATTCTGAGTTATCAATCATATTATGCATTTCCCTGGGCCTGAAAATTGTAGCGAAGATTTTCCTGAAGAAGTACATAAGATAGTGGACAGACACCATTTGAGTCCTTCATTGCAAAAGTAAGTACGCCTGTTGTTCTTGGAGAAATTAACAGCGATGTTAAAACACCGCTTCAGGGTATCATTAGTTATAGCTAAAGGTTATAACTTATAACATTCTCATATAATATTTGCCTTGTGTCAAGTTAAGCACATCAAAATGGTAACATTAAGGCTTTGCTTGTTTTCACACCTCATTGTATGTTTCGGCATGCAGTCACCTGGTTGAACATTGTGATGTCGAGTTTCATCTCTATGACAACTACCACCAAAGATTTTTGTAGTTTGTGTAGTGAGTCCATTTTTTCTTTGTGTCGGTGTATCACATGTAAACAGTCTGAAAGAAACACCATTTTCCCTCTCCCACAATGCACTTATAATAGTTACCACTCTTGATGCATAAAAAGGATACATTTGGAGATGCCTCACTCTTGATGCATAAAGAATAACTGGGAACTGCCTAAGAGGAACTTAAGCTTAGCTAGCTATTTACAGTAGACGCCTGCCAAATGTTGACTGTTGGCGAAGGTCTTTAACAGGTTGCCAGTTGTTCTGCTACGTCAAAAGAAGAGTGGGAGGAACAGTGCAAGCTTTGGCCAACATCTTATCACCCCCCTCATGAGTATGTTCCGTCTAGTCACAACAGATCATATTGTGTATTTCTTTTGTTGTTCTCAAGAATTTAAAGTTGTTTGTTCTGCTTTTGTGAAT
The DNA here is from genome assembly GCA_947311845.1 of Poa pratensis. Classification (NCBI taxonomy): domain Eukaryota; kingdom Viridiplantae; phylum Streptophyta; class Magnoliopsida; order Poales; family Poaceae; genus Poa; species Poa pratensis. The sequence goes on along the minus strand of CAMZMU010000085.1, from coordinate 123,587,310 downwards.
ATTTTTTCAAGCTCAAATTCTTCTATGTATTAGTAAATAAGGGGCTATGGGCGTTCAAGTTAGAGAGTGAAACTATTCGACTTATGAATTCTGATTGTTACTTATGAATGTACAACAGCTAATCCTTGTGTCCCAAGCAAGCTGGGTACGCTAGATATGAAACCCAACAGAAACATAAGGAAACCAAAACGTGAAATAGGGAGAAAAATGTAGATTGTAACTGAAAAGAATGACACAATCAACTACATAAACTATATCCGGATTATAGCTTATGAATATAGTTTATGTAATTCTGATTGTGTCATTCTTTTCAAGGGAAGATCAATTTGTCAAAATAAAATTTATAGATTCTTACATGTTAGTGTGATTCAAAAGTATTATTTCACGAGGAATGAGTTCCAGTTTTAGAAATACTCTTTGCTTAGATGTTTTCCATTTTCTTCACATTTACGAGCATTCTTGATTTTAGCTCACAAAAGTCATTGTTGAAATTACAGATACTTTTAAATCTATTTCTTCACAGTGGACCATTACTTAAACAAGGTTGGCTGCATTGTGTGTTAGAATATCTTGATCTTGTATGTCAATGGTAAATGTATGACTTAGAATTGTTGTCTAAAACATAGTTGACAATTTTCGTCTTTTCCGTCTTGTTATTCTGAAACTGCCTTATAGTCAAACGATCTCTTTTCTTTTGGGGATTTTGGGCAGACTGAGATTAAAATGGCATGCACATCCAATAGAAATTAGGATTTCATATACTGTTTATTGCCATTGGATGTAATTCTGATCGTAACTTATGGATATAGTTTATGCTGTGTCATTAAAAGCTTTCCAATTTCACTGTTAATGTTGCAGCATTGATTGTGTATCTGGGTTTAAAGAGGAGGAATTACCATCAATATTTGATTGCATGAGGACTGCTATGCAGTTATCACAGGTGATATACCCTGTTTATTGTTAGAACATTATGTGATATTCTACACTTGCATTTTTTCTTTGGACGCTAGATGCTAGTCAGTATTGTTACTTTACTAACTGTTCAGGGAGAGTCACAGTGGCAGACCCAGGAACATTTGGAAGCCTGGGCAAGCTTAAATCGCCATAAAGATACACTGATATAAGGCAACGCGCAACTGGCAAGCCTGGGCACTTGGGCAAGTGCCCAAGCTAGAGGGATACTGAATCCGCGCGTGGAAAGTCAGACTGTTGTTTTGTGTAGCTTTTCTTCACTATCTTATTTCTGCAATGCAATAAACGATGGAAATAGTTTGTCAACTTTAACATCCATGGAAAGACTATACTATGGAGTGATGCTTCCTGTTTGCTTCTGTCATCTTATATAATCTTAGTCATGATCAGATTTTTAAACTCAATGATTGGCATTTGGATATTTGAAGAAGTAAAAAAGAACATCCAATCCTTTTTTTGAGAATTCAAAGTTATCTATTCTTCTAATGCCTCTTAATAAAATTTCAGTCACGGACGAACACATCGTTTGCCTATTACATTGATCACCATAACCCACAACTTGTGCAATAGATGAGTGATTACAAGAATGTAAACCGAGGTTTGAAAAACTGGTAGTGAGCCCTCTGTTAAAAACAGCTTGTTTAGCTGAACGCACACAAGTTACGCTATGTTGGAACATCTCACAATTCTTGCAGTTTCTCCCATGTTATTTTCACATTATTTCATATTTGCTATTATGAAAAACTACAGCTACCAATAACCCTAGTTGCAGTTTGTGATTTTTTTTCGTTGCGAACCAACTAGTTTAATATACTGCGAGATAGATTTGTTTTAGGACAGATAGTCAAGCGGTCAAGGCCATCCTTTTTGTGAGAGTAAGTTAAATCCTGTCTTCAAGGGCATCATGTCGTGTTTTTATCGTTTTTACATGATGTGATTTTAACTTGCTGATTGTCTGGTCTGGATCAACACTAATGGTTAACTTCTGCATGGGTGAGCTTTTCCAGGTGGGCAACTCTGCCATTATTGTTGATCCATCAAGCATGCAAATAATTTCGAAGTCTACAGACCAAACACAACAGCATGATACTTCTCTAAAAGGGAACGAATGTGCCAGAGTGGAAGCCAGATAATGCCTGCTCGTTGCCCGAAGCAACTGAGGATAAAGCCGGCTCTTCGTTGCTTCGAAGCCCCCTTTTTTGCAATGGATTGGACATGGAGGTCTCATGTATAAACCCTTTCGGGGTGGATCAAACAAAAGTCTACTGAGCAGAACACATTGCCCAGTGTAGGTGGTTTTCTGTGGCATCCTCTGAGACATGCTGCAGTAGTTGCCATTGAAAATGCTGCCGACAGGGATAGAATGTTATTCCCTACTTCAGTAATCGAACCAAAATTAAATGGTGATGCGGAGAACCGTTCTGATGATGAACCGGCAAAGCGGCTAAAGATAGTTACAAAGTGAGCCTTTTTACTCTCGCCTCTAATAACTCTAGTATTGTTGTAGCAGAAGACTGAAGAATTGATGCATGTTTATTCCTGTTTCCCTAACAAGTTCGAGTTTGAACATCAGGATAAAGAACAATCTGCGGATCCAGCATGTTGCGATGACTTGTCTAAAAGAAACAGACCATATCTATGCACAGGATTCGACATCTACCTTGTTTGGGAACCATGTGCGATGTACGTTCAGTATTATCAGACTATGACATCACTTTTTGATTGTTGCTTACCGTTCATGCTGACATGCTTGTTTTTTTTAACGGGGCATGCTTGTTTCTTTGAAGGTGTGCTATGGCACTCGTACACCAAAGATTCAAGCGCGTCTTCTATGCTTTCCCGAATCCAATTAATGGAGCACTGGGCGGTGTCTACAGATTGCACGGGGGAAAAGTTTGAATCACCATTACTCCGTGTTTAGGGTAAAAGTTCCTGAGGCATATTTGAATGGTTTGAGTCATTGTTCTGAGAAATGCTGCTGACTTTCTGTCTCATATTCGTACGAAGAATCCGAGAGCTTTTGTTCTGCACCAAAGATATATGCCAAAATGCCAATAGATTCAGTTTATTTTTCCTTGTAACAAACTGGTTGTTGTATCATTTGTTACTGGTCATGCGCTTGCAACGATGTTGAATGGCTGATGAGCCTGAAATTAGGTGGTGGAGAAAATTAGATACTGTTTGCTGCTGCTTGATTCATTGTTTCTTTGAAAGGGAAATGGTCCATTTTGCTCTCTGTTTCCCCATGGTATTTTTTTGGTCTATTAAACACCCTGAACCCCATATTCGTACTGCACGCTACTTTGACATTCCTTCTCCAGTTCCGCGCCAGAAAGAAGCAAAAAACATTTTATTCAAAATCACTTTGGAATCGACACAGCAGTGAATGATGAAATTACAAGATATTATTATTTGAGTGAATATTTTTAATAATAAAAGCATAATTCGCTGTCAACACTAACAAAATTGTCAACGGGCAATTCATTCACTAGAGGAGAGTAGCTGTGTCAAGATGAGATTGGCAAAGCTAAGTACATGTTAAGAGTATCTCTACCGGCGTCCATGTTAATGTGTCCGGCAACCTAAATGGTGTCTGCTACGGGCTTCTGAAAACATATTCGGACATATATTAGGCCCCGATCTACATGTGTCGGATTGTATTTTTTTCCTAAAAAAATCTACTCATTGGGTCTTCTGTGAAATTTATTTATTCGTAGTTGATCACAGCTAATTACATAAAATCCACTAAATGGATGGCATGAGGGTGGGACCCTCCTGTGACCATAGAAAAATTTATTTAGCCAAAAAAAAATGAAAAGAAGGTGGTTAGTCATAGAAAATCCTCGCAACGGATCGGCCACGCACTAAAGTGGATGACTTGTGGGCAGTTTCGACATGGCAATGATTTGTCCGAACACTCTAAGCTGGGGTGCTTTTTCTTGTTCGAACCCCATTGGACTGATGGGAGGGCTATGGGGCGCAGGTGAAGATGCTTAAAAAAAATAAACACATCCATTTAATTTTTAAAATTTGATACAGATTTAAAAATTGGAGCCCTTGAGCATGGAAAGTCATTTTTGCTCCGAGCTTCAGTGATCTCGCTTTTTGCAAAAAAAATAATATATATATATATGAAAGTTTTCAAAAAATCTGAAAAAAAAATCATGCATGTTCACGGAGATAAATCAAATAAACGTGCAAAATCTCAATGCAAAATACAATGCGCTGTGTATTACACAAAACTGACAATTTAGAACTACATATTGTTCACTATATTTATATTTGTACATTTATCATTTTTGTGTAGTCAAAACTGTAAAATATTTTACATTGAGATTTTATACGTTTATGGAATATATCATTGAAAACATGCATGATTTTTTTCATATTTTATTAAAACTTTTAAATAAATATTTTTTTATTTTTTGAAAAAAGTGAGATCACTTGAACTCACACTCCCTTGAGTAGCAGTATCAACTATCAACTCTTTACTCATCTTTGCTTCAAAAAAAAACTTTTTACTCATCTACTAGGTCCATCCAAAATTCCAAAGTCAAGTCTTCCTCCTCACCTACAACAATCTTGTCGCTTTACGGGTGCTGCGCTGTGCGAGCCCACGATCTTATCCACAAGCCCACACAGAGACAAAAGGCCGATGCTGATGCGAACGGATAGCACCGGTACAGTGGAGTGGACCGGCCTCCAGGTCACACGCGCACCAACCACGTCACGCCGCCCGCCGCTCCTTCTTTTTCCCCTGCTGGGGCCGAGGACACGTGTCGCTCCCCTGCGCAGGCGTTCGCGCGCGTGGGAACTGCCGACTGTGTCGCTTTGACGGACCTGCCCCCGTGAAGCGACCAAGGGACAGGAGGCTGACGGGGGGCAAAGAAGTAAAACGCCTCCTCCGAGCGCCACGGTGGCCGGTAAATCCAGATGGACACAGTTGGCACGTGCTCCAACCAGAGGAAATCTAATCCTGCTTCCTCCTCTCATCCGGATGAGGATATTTATTTATGTTCCGATCCGCGCGGCGCCGCTTGCTTGCTTGTGCAAACAGCTCTCGCCCTCCTCCTACTCCGCCGCCGTACAACAACCAACCGCCTCGACCAACAACATCCTCTAGGTGGACTCGAAGCACGCGGCGGCGGTGATAGCGACGATGGTTAACCTACCACACCTGGGGAAGCTGCGGCGGGAGGTGAAGGAGGAGGCGGTGGACGCCGACGACGCCGCGGCCGCGGAGGCGTCGCCCTTCCATAAGAGGTCCCGCCTCGCGCAGCAGCAGCCCCCTCCGCAGGTGGGTTTCAGTCCTCGCCGTTAATTCTTCTTCGGATGATAGGCCTGGCAAAAAACAATTCTTCGGATGATAGGAGCAACTTTTTCTCTACCATTTTTGGAATCGCAATATCCGGACTGATCGCGTTCATGTTGAAGAAATAATTTAGGAAGTTGTAATCTGCAATATATTTATTCGGCCTACGGTTTTTGCGCAATTGGACAAATCTATCAATATATCAAAGCCGTGCACTTCAGCCTCCAGCGAGCATGCCCACGTCGCGCGGGTACTGTAGAGCTACAGTACCGCGCATCTACAGTACCCGCGCATCTACACTGATTTTTTTTTTAAACCGCCAGAAAGGCTGTGCGCTTCAGCCTCCAGCGAGCAGTGATATTTTTTTTTAAACCGCCAGAAAAAATGTACATGAAAAATTTGCGCGTCGACAAGCAGGTTCCATTCCCGTGATCGGTTTCGAGTTTGGTCGACTCCAGCTCCTTAATTTCGGTTCCAAATTCGCACAAACATTCGGCGAGTTTTGTCAAATTCGTCGCGCTCGGTTACACATTTGAATTTTCCTTCAAATCTGGTCGCGTATAACTCACTCCTCTCCGTTCCTGAGGTTTTTGGGCAATTGGACAAATTTGCGTCACCTGTTAGCTAGTACGTTGCCCATCGTGCGTGTTGATATGATAACATTCTATTAAATTGCTATGCCAGCGTGAAAGCGTCTCTGTGCAAAAGGCATGCAACTTGTCGAGGATAGATACGCCATACGCAAGCAAAAGAAAAAGATCCGGCCGGTGAAGTCAAGTCCACTGGAATCTTTCCTGTTCCCAAGATATTATTACTACTAGTTTATCCTTTCCGTTCTGTTTTTTTAGATTAAAGATCATGTCCATTCTTTCGTTTTAGAAATGGACAAGGCAGAATTCTGGAAGTGTACCCTCCAGTATACTAGATTCGTGGACAATCCGAACTGTCCCCACCTCACACGTGTTAAACCCTGGCCTCTGGTGTTAAGCTGGCCTTATTGTATCCCACAAGATTCTACTTCGGCCTTTTCGGCCACTATTTTCCTCTTTTCAGCACGGATTTGGAATAAAAATAAAATAATATCTCACAGAAGATGATTCTGTATCGATGGGTATCAAAATAACTCTATGCAAGCGAGAAACGTGCCGTGTTTGTGAATGGATGTAGCATTGATAAAATCATGCTTTACGTGCTTTATTTAATCCTTGTGTTTTCACCATGTGTCATGCAGCAATGGAGCACAGGTGGTGCTGGTGTGTCCAATCAGCAGCCGACGCAACATGATTTTCTTGAGGAGCCTAGCCCACTCGGCTTGCGGCTTAAGAAGAGCCCCTCTCTGGTGGATTTAATACAAATGAAGCTTGTGCAGGCCGGTAAGGCCAAAGATGCAAGGCACGGTGGCACTGCTAGTGCCACAGAGAAACTAAAAGCTTCGAATTTCCCTGGTTCTGTACTGAGAATAGGATCTTGGGAGGTTAGTAGCTTTTTTATGTGCTCATTCATGCTCCCGCACTTCTCTTTTGTAGCAATCATGGTCCCCAAGTAATACATGGTTTTAACTTTTTATCCAAGAACTGGTTCATTTATGCTGAAGATTTGAACTTTGTGTATGAACAGTGGGTATCAAGGTACGAAGGAGATTTGGTAGTGAAATGCTATTTTGCGAAGCACAAACTCGTGTGGGAAGTACTGGATGGTGGTCTAAAGAGCAAAATTGAGATACAGTGGTCTGATATCTGTGCACTTAAGGTGGTTTGTCCTGAAACAGAACCTGGGACCTTGGAGATTGCAGTAAGTACATGCAGTTACACCAAATCAATAATGCAATTGATGGCGAGTTAATATTTCTTATGCCCACAACGAACCACACGTTTTATATTAATAGGAGTGCTAAGGATCTAGTAGAGCAGTAATTCATGTCTACTTTGGCCTTTTGCGGGGCATTGTTGCTTACTCTCTCTGTTGCTTATCATGTCTTTCTTTGTCTAGTTGTCCAGGCAACCACTTTTCTTCAGAGAAACCAACCCTCAGCCAAGGAAGCACACTTTGTGGCAGGCAACCTCCGATTTTACCGCTGGACAAGCAAGCATGCACAGGTACATGAAGTCATATCTTATGCCAAGTTATTTTTTTATCTTAGACCCAATGAACTTCACATCTAAATGTACCACTCTTTGTAAAAACATAGTGGAGTTTAGCCCAATTTCTTGTGAAATCATAGTGAAAAATAGATTGAGACGTACATCACAATTCACAATCAAGTAATTGTCGTAATATGCTAAGTGACATTGGTGCCTTAACTTCTGAAGTTTATTTGTTTCAGGAGGCACTTTCTTCAGTGTGCGCCGGGAATGATGAATAGGCATGTGGAGAAGCTTATTCACTGTGACCCACGTCTATTGTCGCTAAGCCAGAAAAGTGACATCGCTTTGGAGAATCCGTACTTTGAATCAAGGTGTTCTATATTTGAAGATCCAGATGATGTAAAGTGCCAAGACTTTGAGGCCAGTGAACTTGATGATGATCAGTTAGGACCCCAAAGATTTAGAGAACTGTTATCGCACCATTCTGCGTCCAGTAGGATAGATGCTGAAGGAAGACAGGAAGTTGGAATATCTAATGGCCTGCCTCGACATTTCTCGAATTCAGGTGAATTTCAGGATTATAAAAATAGGTTTTTATTTCATTTCTCAGCAAAATGCAATGGTTTCTCAAGAAAAAGGTTGCAACCCTATTTTAGGTTGAGTTATACTAGCGAACCATTGTATAGTGTGTTGCTGAATTTATTCTCTATCTCTACCAGTGTTAACCTTCACATGTATTCTTGACTCACTTGGTCAATACGGGCCAGTAACCACTAAGATCATTGTAACATGTACTTTGAATGACTTTGCTCATCATTTTTTCCCATTCCAGTTACTGGTGAAGTGATTAAACAAGACGACGCTTCCGGTATGAGCGAACCACAAACAAGCATCCTTAGTTGGAACGGTTTTAAGTTGCCAGGGATGAGGCGATCCATGTCCAAGAGTGAGATGGCAAACCACATTGGGAGCCACATATACAGACAGATGTATTCAGGGAATCTACCTGCAGCTGATGGTGGTGCTGGCACATCGGGTAAACTAGTCTTTGACGACATCACCAGGTACCTGCTGAGCGACTCTCAGATGGTCAACAGTGGCCATGACTCAACGGGTGAACTAGCATTTGATGAGCTGACCCGGCAACTTCTGAACGACTCCCAGATCGCAGCCACTGCTGATGAGAGGATGCTCATGTCAAGGGTCAATTCTCTGTGCTCATTGATCCACAGAGATTCAGGCGCAAGCCAGGTAAACGCTGGTGTTCACGGTGATAATGAGATGTATGAGAGGAAGCCCCAACCTTATGCACCTCTGGTTGGAGGAGATGATGGCAGTGGCTCACTGCCTCCAAGGCAAGAACCTTTTGGGGATCTCCTTACCCATTTGCCGCGCATCTCATCATTTCCTCATTTCTTGTGAGTTTTGATCTTAGGGAGGCAAATGTGCAGTGGGACATGTAGGTTGATTAACTCTTATCTGTAGGAAATTTTGCCGGGAAGCAACATGACCCCTTTCTTTTTTTCCTGTATGTACATATAGACAGATAGGGCAATTGTGGGTAAGCTCTTTTGGCTCAATACGTGTGGCCGTGATCCATGTTTTGTAGAAGTACTAGTTGATTATATGTGTCTGGGATCGCCGAAACGGCTGATATCAAGATTTCTCTTTTCATGTGTGTCTTGTCTTAAAAATACCGTGTATAGCATGGAACCATATACGCACCCACCATCGTGAAGACTAGTGTTTATGTTTAAAAAAAAGTGGTACTGTACTAGTTATGAAATCGTAGGTACAAGATCATCTCCAACAGCACCCTAAAATTATTCTATCCAGATGCCCTCAAATCGTACAAAGAAGCGTATTATTGCCCTTGACCAAGATGAAGGTAGAATAGAATAGAAGGTGCGGTCGCGGAGCCCTTGAAAAAAATCATAACCAAAAGAACCTTTTTGGAGCTCCTAACGAGAGTACTTTCTTTGGGTGAATCTTAAATTAGTGATATTACTCAAGTTTGAGAGGATGAAAATGCGATCTTGACAGCTCCATTTACGGAGAATGAAATTAAGTAAACAATTTTCCAGATGGAACATAACAAATCGCCTGGGTCAGATGGTTTTCCGTCAGAATTGTATCAAAACTGTTTGGATATAATAAAAAAACTACTTGTTATAGTTGTTTCATGATTTTTATAAGGGTGACCTTGATCTTTTAAAATTAGATTTCGGTGAGATAATTTTATTACCGAAGATCAAAGAGACATGTCGCATTCAACAATATAGGTGTCGTGTCACGATGCCTGGACACCGGGGATACTCGATACCCCTTTTAGTTGGTTTGGCACGGGGCGCGAAGGAGGCTCACGAACGTCGGCTTCCGGTGAGAGTGAGATCATCCTAGTTGAGCAAGCTCCGACGAACAACACAAGAGACACGGGAGTTACCCAGGTTCAGGCCTAAAAGCCCTACTCATACATTTTTGGATTTAAAAGTTCATCATGGTGTGGCTACAAAGTGGTTCCCGGGTCTTAATCCGGAGAGTGGTTGGCTGGAGGAGGAAGAAGAGCAGATCCTGACCTGGAGGAGATCACCTCTCTCTGCCTCTACCTTAGCAATGGCTAGCTATACTCTGGCTTGGAGTCCAATTGATCCATTCCACCTCTCGGTGGCCTTGGGCCTCCCTTTATAAGTCAGGGGTTGCCACGGGCGGTCACGCGAGAGGCATGCTCCTGTTTAGACGAGAAAGCCAAAAGGTAGAACTGGACTGAAACAACACGTGGCTTCGTCTTGACCTTCCGTCCCCGGGAAACCCACTGTTCCAGGGAGTGCACCGGCGTCGCACTCCAAATCTCCATTGCTTGCATGAGAAGTTGTCCCGACGGTCTGTTTCAGCTGCTGAACGCAGTAGATGGCGTCAGCGAGGTCAGCTTTGATCTTGATCACTCCCCATGTCTCGGGATCTTCAGCATGTTGTAGGAAATGCGACGCGGCCATGAACTGGCCAATGCAAGGCGACTAAGGATGTCGTTGTAGGCAGCGGAGTGTCGGCTATGTCGACGACAATGTCCTTAGTGCGGAAGTGCTCGTGGTCCCCGAACGTGACCGGTAGAGTAATCTTGCCTAGCGGCTGAGTAATGCTCCCATTCATGCCTTGGAAAACCCCAGTGGGCTGCAGACGAGAGATGGGTATTTGCAGCGTCGTCAAGATTCTTGATGTGAGCAAGTTGAGGCCGGAACCTCCGTCGACTACCATATTGGTCACCTTATAGTTGTGGATGGTAGGCGATGCGATCAATGGAAGCATCCCCACACCCGAGTTGCGATCAGGATGATCCTCTGTGTCGAAGGAGATGACCTGGTTGGACTAGTCCAGAGGACGACACATCGTGGGAGTGGGCTCGACAACACTGAGCTCTTGGACCAGAATCTTGCATGCACTGTTTGAGGGAGGCATGGAGGCTCCCCCATAATAAATGCATGCCACGCCGCAAAGCGCAACAAATTACAACTATAAGCGGAAAAATAACTAGACAAAATCAGTTTTTTTGTTAACCAGTAGTGCTTATTTACGAAAGAGAAATGCTTATGTTATGTAGACACCTCTCTTATAAAAATAAACATGGTTCTTATAAAATGTTTGGTTTATCTTTACTATTAAATGGGAGTTCGTACGTTGGTACGTCCTCCCATTTTCTGCCATCGTCTGTCGATTGCCTCGCGACACATATGGGCCAAGCCCAGCAAAGCCTGTTTCCCTCGCGCTAACCATCACGTCGTTGGTATGAACGTAGCCTTCCGAGACAGAATCCACCCTAGGGTTCCTTCTTCTCCGCCACGCCGCTACGCAGTTGATCGACGCCGCCTCCCTGTCCAGTGTGCCGACCGCACCATCACTCCATCAAGTGAAGAAGATGGCCTCCGCCGCCGCCTCATGTCACGATCCGCGTCGCGCTCGGCTGGGTCAGCATCGGGCTGCATACCGCCCGCGGCCGCCGTTCCACCCAATCCACGCGCCGCCGACCGGTGCCCTGCCCGCCTCCGGTCCCCCTCCCCTGGATGGTGCCCGAGCGAGCGCCACTGGCCACCTCGCGTGAATGGAGGTTGACTCCCAGCTCATCTACCTCCGTTCTCCATCCTCCACTGCGTTCATCCTGACTCCTCGAAGTGCGGCACATGTACTTCCCGGCGAGCCAGCCCTGGTCCGACCTCCCTCTCGATTTCTGGCCATGGTGGCTGGCTGAAGGATGGCGAGAGATCCTGTCTGAGAGTTCACCTATGGCAGCCACGGGAGTACCTCGTTCCTTGATGTTGTTCTGCATTGCGATGCTGCTCGAGAGGTTCTTTAGATGAATGTTAATTTTTGTTTTCAGTTCAGATCTGCAGTCCAGGACGTGGTGCAGGCAGCCATGGAGAATGACGAACTTGATCCAGCCCAGCCTCCTCATTCAGCCAATTAATCTTGTGCTTTCTCTGAATTTTCTTGAGCAGGGAAAGAATCTTGCGGGGGGAGTTTTGATTGCAGCATTGCTGTGGCGGCCTCACCAGCTCTGCTCCGCCCTCGACCAGCTCAGCGCGGCGTGGGTAGCCTCCGCCCCTCCCCGGCGACCTCTGGCCAGAGCAAGTGGCGACCTCTCCTCCGTCCCGACCAGCTGAGGCGCTCCCCACAACTTCTCTAATCTGTGCTATTTGTTGCCATGGATACATGGGAAAATCAGAGAAGTTCAGAGTTTCAATGTCACCGAGTGTTTCAACTTCGCTTCAGGATGTGCACTTATGCAAACTTGGATTCTCAAAAATGTTGAAGTTTGTGAGTAAGCAGCTCTGTTATTAACATTGATGCCCCAAAAATGTTATTTTGCTGCTGTTGTTGTTACTACCGCAGAGGTCTATGTATTATGCAATATTTGTGTGATTTTTAGTCAGTGTTGTGTAGTTGATGCAGAGGTGTATTTTATCAGCAGATTGAGATATTATTGTAACTTCTTTTGAACCATGAATTGGGCAATGTTATTGTACCTGCTTTTCTTGGGAAGAAACTTGCAATACGTTGATACCTTTCTTTTATTTGACATGTTCTCAAGTATAAAAGGACATCTTATTTCTACTACAGTAATATTTAGTATTTTATGAGGTTTGTAAATTATTTTAGCGGTTTACATCTATGGTGAGCATAGTAGCAAACTACACAATATACTACATCACATTCTAGGGACATTATAGACAGACTTCTACTGCACGAGCCCATCGAGAAGATATATGTAGATTTATGAGAAGATATATGTAGATTTATCTTATGAGTAAAGATCGTGTACCGTCACCGAACTTTCTCACACGATATAACAATAGTATGACCACCAAAATATTTTTTGAGTTGTTCCATAGCAACGCACGTGCATTTAGCTAGTTTTTCTAAACATCTCACTAAACACTCCCCGAACAGGGCCAGGCCCCCAAAGGCCCAAACACACCTCTTAGAGCATCTCTAGCAGAGCCCTTAAAACGCGAAACCGAACTGGAAAAAAGAATATGCCCGGCCACGTTTTAGACATTTTTGCTCACAAATATGCGTGGCGCAGAGCAGAAGCCGTAAACCGAACTGGAAAAAAGAATATGCCGTCGTCTTCCTCCTTCATCTTTTTCTCATATTTACCTCAGATCAGATCCGCTAGCACCGCGAAGTAGTTGACCTATCAATGAAATCAGCACTGAGTCCTAACCTCCACTATCGATCGCTAGCACTGAGAGCTAGCCTCCAGTATCGATCGCCGAGGCTCAGCTAGCTAGCTACGAGCCTAGGTAGCTAGCTAGCTTCCGATCGATCCCTGGCGCGCGGGCACAGAGGCCAGGCCCGCGTACGCGCAGATGCCCTCGTCGGTAGCGTTGGTTTGGCGGCTCTCAGCGGCGGCGGACGGGCAGGGCACGGCGACGGCCGGCGGTGGCCGGGCAGGGCACGGCCGGCGCACGGAGCCCCACGGGGCCGGCGAGCTGTTGCCCAACGTCGCTCCTGTTTTTGCTGATTTCGGCGAGTTTGACGGAAAACGGCCGGATTCCGGCGAGTTCCACGGCGGAAGGTCACCGGCGGGCGCTGAATGTTCAGCCCGCCAACGCCTCGTGCGGGATACAGGCCACCTTCGGTTCGGCCGCGAAATCTGTGAATTCACGGTTTAGAGGGGGAAATTTACGGGCCCCCTCAAAATGGTTTACGGGTCGGAGAGTTTTGAGGGTTTTGTTCTTTGTGTTTTTGTGGTTTTGAATCCACATCCGACAGTTATTTTGCGGGTTTGCGTGTTTTGCAGGCTCTGCTAGAGATGCTCTTACAGCTGGACCTGCGTAACTAAACGGTAACACGACACCTACACTTTGCGCCATTTATTCAGACGCCCCGCTCGATGGCGTCAGTCTTCTTTACGTCTTCTCCCATGTTCTTGCCGCAGCTGCTAGAGACAGTGGAGAGTTGTTGGCGAGGCGGCTGATGCGGATGGTAATGATGAGCCTCGCCGCGGTTTCCGCCTTCGTTATCGAGTTGCTGCGTCGGCCCCGTCCTTTCGGTGCCCCAAAAGTTCCTGGAGAGTCGGGGGCTTAGGCCCTCAATGCAGCGGCCACCGCCATCTCCGTCCTGTCGGCGCCTAACGTGTTCTGAGAGGCTGGGTCCCCATGCTGAACTGCGGCGGCGCCGGGTATGACGAGGAATCTGCTCACTGGTACGCTGGTCAGCATGGGAAAGGATGGTGAGCAGAACTCAATTCCTGGCACTTCAGTGTTGTTGACTGTTTTTATTCCTGTTCTTTACAGATCTGCAATCAAACTGCTATTTTGGTTAGTTAAACAATTGGTATTTTAAGGCAGTTATTCTGAATTGGATATTTGTATTACAGATGGACAAATAGCTGAATGTATCACTTAAAGATGTTGCTAATGCAATTATGCATGCCATTGTTAGTTATTACATCCAATTATCTCCAGCAGCAAGGTTAGTATGTGGTGTTTTTTTAGGTTTTTAAACTAGTAACTTAAAGAGACCAGCTCTGTAAAATACTACTGAATTTATACCTTTAACTATAAACAAGCTCCGTGGCTAGCTGTCCAGTTGCGTATTTTCTTTTGTAGTTATATCTATAAATGTTTTTTTCTCAACTTTACTGCTGTTGGCACATAAGTCCGTTTGTTTCCGACTCTGCTTTCAACTGTGAAAGGTTATATTTGTGCAAATCCCAAGGCGTAAGGCTGACAGGAAAAGCCATTGTTCAGATTGATATACAGATTGAAACATTCGAGATCATAACTTTGCAATATCGTAAGAAAAAAGACACAGGTTGTGCATCTATGAGACTAGTACTAAGAGTAATGGAGGATCTTTTCTGTTGCCTGCTGCTGCTGCATTCTAGATTTGTTAATCGCATAGGATTTACCAATTCAAGATTGGGGGAATTCATTACGGACATGTTCTGGTTTGTTGTCCTTTGCTCTTCCTGAGTGTTCTGGTTTTTGCTAGCATGCTCATCTCTATACAAGTTCTGAAAAAAGTGATATGGCAAGGGTTTTGACCATATTGCTGAGCCAATATGTTCACCACAAGAGAACCATGATCCCAGAGTAATATAATTGGCTTTTGAGTAAAAACTAATGATTATTCTGCTTTGCTTCTCAAGATAGTATGGCATGCCATACTACCTCATTAATTACTGGATGTTGTTCTTTTGCATTTGCATGGTGAGCTTTAGTTATGGCTCAAGACTAGGAATAGTTTTTACCAAAGGAGAATATTCCTAATGATTTTGGGATAAACTAATCCATGTGTATAAACAATATTGACATCATGTTGGTTCAGTTTCCAGTTGTTGACCTGTTCTGTGCTGAAACTTATTTTGTAAGTTCTGTGGAAAAGTAGTTTTCCATAGGCTGATAGTGATTGTACTAGGAACCATTCCACCACTCCAATCACGCAGTATTGAAAAACTGTACTCTGTTCCCACTTCCTTATTTAAGTACTTAACAATTGACAGGAAATAAATGGAACAGCGATGCACCTATTTCAGTTGTAAGGTTAGTTTTTGTTCACATTAAATTTCTCTCTATCTTCTCCACCCAATCTTATGGCCTTTGAAGTAAGCATGCATCTTTTTTCTCTCCACTGCATCATCATCTTGCTCCTGATTTCTTGGCCCTTCAGCTCCGTGCTTCTCTGCGCATCTGTCAGTGTGCTTGTCCCTGGCATGAGACTTACTCCTGACAAAACTCTCACCTCCGACCAAGGTTCGTTCGCCTTAGGCTTCTTTTCCCCATCAAACTCAACTCGAAATACGTATGTCGGCATATGGTTCAACGACATCCCGGTGCACACGGTCGTCTGGGTTGCCAACCGCGATAATCCGATCACCGATGCTTCATCTGCAATGTTTGGTATGGCCGACAACTCCAGCCTTGTGTTGTCTGAAAGCAATGGCCACCACATACTTTGGATGGCAAACACGGTGACTGGTAGCAACTCCTCGGTCATGCTTCTCAACAGTGGCAACCTTGTGGTCCTATCGTCAGATGGCGTCACGTTATGGCAGAGCTTTGAAAACCCGAGCGATACTGTCCTTGCTGGCATGCCTATGCGGACGACCCACAAGACGCACCCACCCTGGCGGATCGTCTCTTGGAAGGGGCCTGAAGACCCATCAAAAGGCAGGTTCTCTGGTGGGAATGACCTTAACACTCCCCTACAGTTCTTCGTCTGGGATGGGTCAGTGCCATACTGGCGTGCTGCAGTGTGGACCGGCTATGTATCCTCCAACATGGGCCTCCAGACTGTTAGTTCGCTTATGTATATGACGATTTACAAGGGAACTGACGGTGATTCCTATGCAACATTTGGACTATCAGATGGCTCGTCAAGGTTATTGTACAAGGTTGACTACACTGGAAAGACTGCGCTATTGAGATGGAATACCAGCTTGACAGATTGGAGCCCCATAGGACCTTGGCCAGTTTACCAGTGCAATTTCTATGGATACTGTGGTGCATATGGCTACTGTGACAATACAGAGGCAATTCCCACATGCAAGTGCCTTGATGGATTTGACCCTAGTAACAAAACAGAGTGGGTTACAGGCAAGTTTTCTCAAGGTTGCAGGCGGAAGGAGGCACTACGTGTGGTGGAGGAGACGGTTTCTTGACCTTGCCAGCAATGAAGGTGCCAGACAAATTTGTACGCCTGTGGAACAAAAGCTTTGCTGACTGCGAAGTGGAGTGTAGTAGAAATTGCTCATGTCTAGCGTATGCTTATGCTAATCTAAGCACCAGTGACATTGATGGGGATGCAACAAGGTGCCTGATATGGACTGTGGAGCTGATCGATGTGGAGAAGGGTGGTGACATCGGCAATGAGAACCTGTATCTCCGGCTTGCTGGCTTGTCAAGTACATTCCTATTTCTATTGCTCTTGTTTACGTTCATGAACGTTTCATTTCACATATTTTTATGTCAACATAAGAAGAAGAGCAAAGACTCTGCTTTTATTTGCGAATAACTCGTGCGTTGCTGGCACTTTGGCTTTGATGCTTAACAGTTAGTTCGATAAACTATGCTCTCAATATGCAGGTTATTGGAGTATGTTGTCAGTTTTTGGTATTCGTAGTATGCATGTCATCTGAATATGATGGTGTCTAATGGTCAGTTGCTTGAAATGGCCAGTTTTGCACCAGCGTTTGATTTTGCATCCAATTTCTGTTGTCTTTTCTATCTGTTTGTTTTTAACTTAGGTTTTTTTGGGCTACATCCGTATGAGCTTTTAGAAATTATAAGGGATCTACTTGGTTAATGGGCCATTGCTCTACTATTTTACCATGGAGATCGTAGCAGCAGGAGCTTGATTTTTGGTACATATAATTTTTTTAGCAAACATCAGAAAGTAAGTTTTATCCTGATTTCTTTCTTACTAGAATACATGAACCATGATAGAAAAAAGAAACAAAACCCGATCACATAATAAATAATTATACAAGAAACATAACTAGAATAGATAGAATTCCTGTAGTGGAGTTACACTGATAGATAACGAAAAACAACCGGGAACCAGAAAATCAGTTACATAAAAGTTGCACACACAAGTACAGAACTTGAATGATTCCATAACTGCACAACATGAATGAACCATTATAAACTAGTGCAACTTTCAAATAACAATATAGCTGAAGATAATTGTGCCAGTCTCACCCCCTATAATTCAAGCAACTAATGTACAATCAAGGATAGGCAAGTGGCACATGAGTATGTAGTTATGTACCTCACCGAAAACATACATCTAAAACAGGTAGAAAATTACTGAGATTACTATAAATTGTAGGTAACTAAAGATTAGCATAAGTGTATGAATATATGCCAAAATGGTGGTACTGGTAGTGAACCCAAGTGCAATTTAAAACATTACTGATGCAATTAACTTAATTGTAAGTTACTCGTTATACTCAGTAAAAAAGCACTCTTAAAGTAACGATATACAATAGATCAAACCTCATAACTGATGGACTTGTTCTTTTTCAGGCGAAGGGCGAAAGAGCATCCTAGTAAAAGTTGTACCAGCAATTTCAGCAAGTCTAATGCTGATACTTTTATTGGCATCCCTTGTATGGTTCCGCAGGTTTAAAGGTAGTGCATTGCTTTAGTTTATGAAACAATTTGGAAGTCACATATTGTGGACTTTTAAGACAACAAAGATAATGCTTTTCTTAGGCAAACATGACAAGAAAGGAAATCCAAACAGATTGATAGTGGGGGACCTGAGTATTAGTGATGGACTCAGAGAGGAAACTTGTGAAGTTCCATTTATTTGTTTTGAGGAAATAGTCGCTGCAACAAACAACTTTTCTATGTCCAACTTACTGGGACAAGGTGGCTTTGGCAAAGTTTACAAGGTAAACATAAACTCCTATGTGCTTTCTTAATCACACCGAAATATGGGAATGTTCTCACTTTTTGTTCCAAACTGAACCATAAGATGTTATAACCTAATAATCTACTCGTTGCAATAATCCAGGGGGTCCTACATGGAGACAAGGAAGTTGCTGTTAAAAGGCTTAGTAGAGGTTCCGGGCAGGGGGTGATAGAGTTCAGGAATGAAGTAGTTGTAATAGCTAAACTGCAGCATAGAAACCTTGTACGGCTTGTTTGTTATTGTGTGCAGGGCGATGAAAAGCTACTCATTTATGAGTATCTGCCAAACAAAAGCCTGGACGTCTTCCTTTTCAGTATGTTCTGATCAGAAACAAATCAGTCAAAATGCATTGATGCCATATCTTGAACTAAATCCAATATCATTCTTGCAGATTCTGAAAAAAGCTAATGCTTGATTGGAGAACACGATTCAATATAATAAAAGGAGTGGCTAGAGGACTACTCTATCTCCATCAAGATTCAAGACTGATGATAATTCATAGGGATCTCAAAACAAGCAACATTTTGCTAGATGGAGATATGAATCCCAAGATATCTGATTTTGGCATGGCAAGAATATTTGCTGGCGATGAGCAGCAAGTGAATACTAATCGAGTTGTCGGAACATAGTA
Source organism: Poa pratensis (assembly GCA_947311845.1). NCBI lineage: Eukaryota > Viridiplantae > Streptophyta > Magnoliopsida > Poales > Poaceae > Poa > Poa pratensis. The sequence continues at coordinate 123,568,394 of CAMZMU010000085.1, read as the reverse complement.
AGTACGAGTACTAAATACTATGTATTCCTCACCAAAGTAATGCATGGCTAAACTCAATACGAAATGTACAAGTCTTGTTGACTATATGATTTATGCAGCGGTTATATGTCTCCGGAATATGCAATGGAAGGCCTCTTTTCTGCTAAGTCTGATGTGTACAGCTTTGGAGTATTGCTCTTGGAAACTGTAAGTGGTCTAAGGATTAGCTCAACCGAGAAGACCAAGGAGTTCCCCAACCTTATAATATATGTAAGATTACGATTCATGATCGCCAATGCCCGGAATGCCTTGACTACATGACTTAAAAAATTACTTGAATTGTTCAGGCATGGAGTCAGTGGAGAGAAGGGCTGTCAAAAGATATGGTGGATCCATCTGTTTTGGAGAGCTGCTCGACCGAAGAGGTTTTGTGTTGCATTCATGTTGGGCTTTTGTGTGTTCAGGATGATCCGGATGCTAGACCACCCATGTCAACCGTTGTGTCAGTCTTGGAGAGTAGAAGCACACCAACTGCAACGCCTGATAAACCGCTGTATTTTTCTCAAAGAAAAAGGTGGCGAAGAAACGAGGCTACGTGCATGACTCTGTGGATACGAAGACTCTTACAACAGTAGAGGGCCGGTAGCAGCTTAAAGCTTTTCAGCCTGTGGGTCTTGTGTGTGGAAATTCTGGTACCTTGTTAGTCGTTTTTCTTCTACCCGTTGTAATAACATCTTATATTATGGGATGGAGTGAGTACCTTTCTGCGTTTATTTACCTGAATTTGATAGTTAGCGGACACTAGGAATCATCTTGAATGAAAACATTGCTCTTCATTTTGAGAGCATCTACATTCTTAAGGCTTCTAAGATTTAAAGGAATTTTGTAGATTTGGATCTTTAGAAACTTTTCTTGCGGTGTGTTCGACCAGTAGGACTGGGAATCCTTAGCAATTTTTTCTAAGGATTACATTGCACTCGATTTTGGAGTAATTTTTTTCCAGTCAAACCTTTTGTTAGAATTTCCTTGTTTTTTCTAGAGATTACAAGAATGCCCATGGATCCGGATAACAGTGGATATGTGGCCTGCTGGATACTGGCATGGACGGTATTTTTTGCCTTTGGATTTTGTGTGGCAAGTATCCACAAACTCACAGGTTGGACATGGGAGAGATTACTCCATGGATATCCGTCTGATGGGTGGGACCCACATGTCAGTGGCATATTGCTACAATTTCCTAGTTCCATGTGGACAAAGAAGTATTATGTTATTTGACAATAAGGCAATTCAATGTTATGTTGTTTGGGGTTGTTACTTCTGCAATCTTGTCCCTGGACTCTATACATTTTAATTAGTATTGTTATTATTGCTCATGGATATCCAACGGGTTTAGATATGGAGGACATTTTCTACCCTTGGATATCTATGCGGGTAAGCAATGGACGGGCATATGGATATGGCCATGGATCCGGTGAGCTCTTCCCACACAAATCTGCCCAATTGCCATCTCTAGTTTTTCATGCGGTATCCAACACTTTTTAAACCATAATCCTATACGAACACGACAGTTTAACTCTACATTTTCTCTAAAACAATTCCGCGAATCAAAGAGACCCTGTTTCAAGTTGAGTGAGATGTTTGGATTGGATGATTAATTGAGTAGTTGCATAATCTAAAATTCTGTACGATTTTAGGTTTAAAACACTAGTCTTTAAGTTGTAGAAGTTCTTCTCATGCGAGGTGCGCCTAATGACGGTTTGGTCGGTTTTGCTGGGTCCAAACCGTCTCAAACCAGCTAAGTAATTCTTATTACGGTTTGACCGGTTTAGCGCGACAACATCGGGATAAACCGCTGGGTCCGATGGTTTGGCCGGTTTGAGACCAAAATGTGCCCAGGCTTATGCGTGTCAGATATGCTGGGCTGTATGCGCCTCATCGAAAAAATTCCATTGGGCCGGATTGGGATGGGCCTTCAATATCTGGCTAGGCGAGGCACCGCTTCACCCTACCGGAAGAAAGCGTCGGCGGCGACCTGAGCCCGTCCGCGGCGGCGGCTGGCAGTGGCAGACGCTCCTTATTCCCTCCTCTCCGGATTTGGTCGAGGTCAGCTCTTCTCCTTCCCGTTCTCTTCCAACTTCTTCGCTTTTCGTCCCCGCGGGAACCCTAGCTAGCTAGATGGATTTTTCGCCTAAACCCTGGCCCACATTTACTACTTGCTGTGGCAGCGTTCAGCGGGAGGAGCTCACCTCAGGGCGAGATAGATGATGGCTGCTACTGAGGAGATTCCCCCACTGTAAGATCCAATCGCTCCATCTCTTCCGATTCTTCCCCGTGTTTCATTTCGTCCAGTTTATTTGTGTGTGTTCCTGCTGGATGCTGGCTGCGTGTTGGAGCGACATCGGTTGAAGAATTTACTCAATTTGCGTTGACGCCGGCTTTCTAATCATTCCAAGTTGGTGGATTCCAACGAGCCAGAATGTGCGGATGGCAGGACACAGAAGCGGAGTTCCCCACCGTCGGGGGCCGTCTCCAAGGTGCTTGAGGACAACAACCTCCTCATCGAGATCCTCCTCTGCCTCGGCTTTCCCACCACCGACGTCCGCGCCGCCCTCGTCTGCAAGCGTTGGTACCACCACGTCTCTGACCGCGGGTTCCTAAAAAAATTCCGCAAGCGCCACCCGCCCCGCATCCTTGGCTTCTACATCAACGAGCAATTGTCGTTCTGGTCAGCTCCGCGTTTCGTGCCGATGCTGCCCCAGCCCCTAGAGCTCGCAGCCGTCGTCCGTCGCCTGGCCGGATACAAGTTTGGCCCACATAGTACAAGGCTGTCGATCATGGACTGCCGGAATGGCAGTGTATTCACCAGATGTTGCAAAGGAACGTTCTTTGCATTTGAACTGCACCGCCCACTGTGTCCCGAGGGAGGGATACCCATTGTCCCACCATTCCCAAGCACCGAAGACCCCATCCAGAAAATTTTAGGTGCAATACTGTCCAAAGAAGAAGGCGGCAACTTGTCCTACCTGTATGTGATGGCGGAGTGGACTAGGGGGGCAAGAAACTTCAAGATGAGCGTATATGTGTTGCAAGATGGCGCATGGTGCCTGCTTACCATGGCTACAGACCAGATCCTTCAACCGCTGACGGCACCAAAAGCTGTGCTAGTCGGCGACAAAATCTATATGGCTGCCGCCTTCAGTGAAGACATTATTGTGTTTGATTTTACGGCCTCACATTTGTCCAGAATTCCGCTCCCACAAGAAGTGAAATATCACCCTTTTAGCACCACCTTGTCACGGGCAGATGATGCTTCCGGTGTCTACCTCACCCATGTAAATGAGCCTCAACTTCGAATCTGGCTCCACAAGGGTGACAACTGGTTGCTGGTCCATACAATTTGTTTGCATGAGATGTGTGCAAATTTGAGGATGCTAGATCACACGCTCGAAGATGAGCGTACTAGTTTTCCCTATTTGTGCCACGTGGGGGATAATGCTGAGTTTGTGTTCTTGAAAATGTGTGGTTCCACACTCTATCTAGATGTCATGACAAAGACACTGCATAAAGGCATGAGACGGCTGAAGAGGATCAACATTTAAGTGTCTATCCTTTTATGATGACTTGGCCACCCATTTTCCCTGCACTCAAGGATGATTCTGTAAGGTTTTTCATTTTGCTTTTGGATTATCTGTATATTGCTCTTGCTAGGTTAAATAGTTTTGCACTGTTTGGTATAGCCATGGAATGGTGTTCGGTACATTATTGTGTCCTTAGACCATTTTAATAGTACTAGTTATGCGACATTAGATAGTGTTTTCCTTATGATGTTCTGAAATCACTTGCATACTAGGGTAATATTGCAAGGTGTTTATGACATAAAAAATTAGAAAGCAATATGTATAAGAGCTGAAAGTTCCTAGCCTTGTTTTCTTGTTGGCCCCTGTATTTTGGTTGTCCTGGAATATTATCACAAATCCATCAACCCTGGAATTTGGAGCTTCTATTTCTTAATATAATCATGGTGTATTTTTCTACTACCTATCTGGAACTGTGAACCTCAAGCTATGCATGAGATTGTTTCTTTTGAAGCTTATGTATGGGATTGTTATTACTTGTGTTTTTGCCGGGTGTTGCTTAGTGTGTCGCACACAAGTGGGTCATAGATTTTATGCGTCCGGGTGTGTCGCAAACAATATTTCTTTACCAAATTCATTCTGTTGATTTCTGATGCACATAATTTTTTAGTGATTATCGTTGTAGTAGCTACTTCTCATGTTAGTCAATTTGATATTCTGATGCATCAGTTGTAAAAAATAATGAAATATTCTAGTACTGAATTGCCTCCATTGTGATCCTTCCTTGGTTTCCTTGAACCAGGAATTCAATGTGAAGAAGGATACCAAAAAAGCATCGTCAATGAACAGCGGAGAGCTGCATTTTCTTAGTAGCAGTTATAACGGTCTTTGTTATAACTCGTAATATATTAGTTAGGCTGTTATGAAACTTGAGCAGTAGTCCTGTCCCTATGGTACCATGACTATATTTGACCAATATATTTGTTTGTGAAGAAGACTCCCTGAATGCATGCTTGGTAGTTATGTCTTCTAATCCGCTTGTGTTCTTCAGTCCTGTTGTTCCACTGCTTGATGTTCTTGTTAATTGTGTTATTTGCAGAGTTGGTCATCTTCTTTAGCACTTGTGAAATTTCAGGTTAGCGATATAGTGCGAGCTATAAAGAACTCAAATTTAATAAATCCAATGTGGGTTGTAAGACCCTACTTTAAGAGGTAGATGTAATTCAGCATTCAAAATGATCTGAACGTCAGGTGATTTTGGGTCACTGACATGTGGGCCCTACACGTCTGCGACCCAAAGTCACCTGACGTTACGTCAGCCAATCCTGGCCGCTATTTGTAACATAAGGTCACTGGTGCTGGTACTGGAGTAGAAAAGTTTTCATTATGGTTCAATATGCTTTGATCACTCCATGCTGATATATTTGTAACGTAACTGGGGTCACTAGCGATTGCCTGTGTCACTAGTTCTTTATTGCCGCCGGTAATTAGCTGATATTATTATTTTGATTTGAGTGACTATGCCGTGGAGGATGACATTGAGCTTGTCTCTCGCTCCGGCGTTCTGATTAACCAGGTGAGAGTCCTCTGCTTTTCGTTTGGTTGGAATTAATCATGTGAGTATATATGCTTGCATATCTGCTTTCTCATGCTGCACGTTATGAAGTAGCCTAGGTTTTTTTTATGTACTTCTTTATGACATCGCAAAGGCTAGTCCGCACTGTCATTTCGAAACAAATATTTGATGTCTTGATTCCGCAGTGTTTTGAGTGAACCAAAGGTTGAAATTTTGTGCTGGATTAGGTTGTTATGTTATTAAATCAGGTGCTCCCAATGCAGGGTATTCTTGCCTTTTGCGAGATTTGTTTCGTGTTTGAGAAAAACATACAAACATGTACATTTGTTGGCGCTTGTAGGGGACGAGAGTCAAGTCGTGAGTGTCAGTATATATCCGAATTTACGGAACCGCTTTAAAAACCATGCAGTTACCAGTAATGATTTTCTACTTTCTACGCATATACTCTGAAAAAATAACCAGAAGCTCTTAAGTCTTTAACATACATGATATGATCAACTGAAGTAAGCGAGGCATTTTTGCAATGTTGAATCTTTGTCTCTAATCTTTGTTTTCATCTCTATAATTAATTAAAGATATTCAATATTTTAGTATGATTTATGAACTTGCGAGAATTATTAGGGAGTAGAGGACCGAGCAGTGCTCGGTTGGCTGCCGTACAGTTAAAGGGACTAGTATATCCTTATGCCTCTCGACAGCTCCACTCATATTTGGGTGTACAACAGCTATTTATGTCGTCCATTCCTTAAGATTCATGGTGGAAACTTTACATAACACCCTTCAGTTCCATACATGTAACTATAAGGCTCGGATATTTTGCAGAATACTCTAATTTTCTCATATAAGAATAAAAGAACGGAGCCACCAGAAAGTTAGTTCAGTCATTTTAGGGTGTTCAACGCCTATAACCATCCATTCTACTCCCTACATTTTTGATCCATACTCCTTTGGCTCTAGACATTAATCTTCGAGAAGAACTGCATATTTTTCAGAATAAACTGTGGTTTCTCCTAATTTATCTGCCAACGGATTGTTATTTTTCGCTTTTTTGTGCTATATTTTTGCAACATCAATCCTAATTCCGCGTGCTATATTACCATTTTGTTTTGCATTTTTCATGACCAAAATAGGCTGCGTGAAAATGACAAAAAACAACACATATTGTATGCATTACACGGTCAACATTTTATATTATTAACAATAATTAGTGCACATCAGTACATCACTATTCAGATTGTTGAAGTATCGACCAAGAGAACCAACATGTGGTTGGATTGTTAGTACGGTGGTTGTATCCTAGCTCGTTAATGAGAAATATCTTTTCAGCGAGAGTCAATGTTCCCATCAATAGCGTGACGTCTATGATGACTTGGTAAATCTCAAGATTCGGCCAACCATGTCAGTATGACAAAGATAGATGTGCGCGCGCATGCGCTCATAGGGTCGGTGAGTTGTATGCGTAAGGGCATGCATGTATAATGGTAGAGAAGGCGCGTAGCCATACACATCATTTTGGAAGGTAAAATTATAAGTTGTACAATGGATCATCTTTTTTTTTTTTTTACACTGTTACCGTAGGGGAAAACCCCTACGGTGTAGATTTTATATTAATAGAGAAAAAACCAGAGGTTTTTCCCTTCAGGTTACATCAAGAACAGCCGTCAAAAATTTAAGGAGGAAAGAAATCAGAAGAAAGAAATCTAGACATTATGAGAAAAGATCTAAAACCCGGAAGAAGGAGCTGCTGTGCAAAAACAGCCGAGACCCTAAACTGGAGCACCAGAGAAACATCAAGAGAAAGAACAAAGAACCCACTCCAGCAGAGGTTGTACAACAGCCGATTTCACTCTATGCTGATGAAGCAGCAGATCGTGTTGGAACCTTACTTTCCATCTAGCCATCGATGGAGTTTGAGCTTGAAAAATAAAATCATTTCGTTCCTTCCAAATATTCCAGAGAGCACAAGCAGCCACCTCCATAAAGCATGGTCCCGAGAACCCTCTTTGTGCTCTGTTGAATCGTTGTGACAACGATAAGGAGGGCACCCACTGAATACCGATCATATCCCAACAAGCAGTGGCAAACGGGCAAAGGAAAAACAGGTGATCCCTTGTTTCCACCCCATCATCTGAACAAAGAACACAGGAATTGCCTGAGTCAATATTCCAACGTTTTCTAAGCATCAAATCCTTCGTGTTCAGACGGTCCTTCATCAGCAACCAAAGAAACACTCGCAGTTTTGGCAGGCACTTCGATTTCCAAATGGACTCTAGAGCAGCATCACGGGAGCTTGAGCGAAGATGAAGCTATAATATTTTGCAGAGGTGAATATGGAGGAACCCCAGGGGAAAATCCTAGAGTCAATATCTGTCGGGCTGACGAGGACTCCTTGCAAGAAGGACTGAACCTGCTCCAATTCGGAGAAGGCTTGTGCAGATAGAGGCAAAGCAAACAAAGATGTCAGATCATCCGCATTGGCCAGATCAGCAACCGTGGCATCTTCATTAAGAGCAAACGAGAAGAGTCTAGGGAATTCATCGCAAAGCAGTTCACCCGAGCGCCAAAAGTCCTTCCAGAACAAAGTGGATTCACCATTGCCAATAGTGCAACGAGATATGCTTCGGTAATCATGAACCAGGCTGAAAACATCACGCCACCAGAACGATCCTCTTCTGCTTTGAGCATGGGGAGCTCCAGGTTCGTATAACGACCATACCAGGTGAACCCACGGGATGTCTTCTTTACAATAAAATTTGTGGAGTTGTTTCATCAAAATGGCCTTGTTCTGCAACTCTAAATTCATAACTCCAAGCCCCCCAGCTTGTTTGGGCTGACAAACAGTAGACCAGGCAGCAAGCGCATTACAAGAGGAATCATCTTCATCTTTTCCCCAGAGACAATGACGCCGGGAGCGATCAAAGATTCTGATCACTGTTTTGTGCACTTTAAGGGAGCAGAGATAGTGAATCAGTAAAGAGGAGAGAACAGAAGTCACCAGCGTGAGCCTGCCCCCATAGTCAAGAAATCTGGAGCTGGCATTCAGACGACGCTCAATGTGATCAACAATAGGGGTGAGGTCTTGGACTGTAGGTTTTGTAGTGCCAAGAGGCAAACCTAAATAGGCGAAAGGCAGAGAACCAACAGCACATCCAAAAGTGTTTGCAAGCATATGCAGGTGATGATCATCAATATTGACCGGCATTAAGCACGACTTAGCATAATTAACCCGAAGACCAGTAGCTGATGCAAAAACCTGTAATAAATCCTTGAGAGCCAACAACTGAGCGGGACAAGCCTGAAGAATGAGGAGCGTGTCGTCGGCGTACTGCACGATGGGGAAATCCGAATTTGCAATTGGCAATGGTGGAGTGAGGATCCCTTGGAGAGCTAGTCTGTTCACCATGGACTGTAAAAGATCGGCCCCAGCAACAAACATAATTGGCGAGAAGGGGTCGCCTTGGCGAACACCACGTCTGCAAGGAAATTTACTGCCAGGAACGCCGTTGAGAAGTACCGACGAGGAACCAGTAGAGAAGATGGCATTCACCCAATGCAACCATCTGTCATCAAAACCCCAACACTTAAGAATCTGAAGAATCGCCTGATGCTCAATAGTGTCGAAGGCTTTGGCAAAATCCAATTTTAAGATCACCACTTCAGTTTTGGACTGTTTGCATTGATGGATATACTCGTAGGCCCAAGCAACACAATCCTGGATTGTCCTGCTCTTTAGAAACCCATATTGGTTCTTATGCACTAGTGACAGAATGACTTTTTGCAGATGATTAGCCAAGAGCTTGGTCAAAAGCTTCAAACATGAATTGAGCAAGGAAATAGGTCTGTAGTCATTTGGTCCCTCAGGAGAGCTGGTTTTAGGTATTAAAGTGATGAAAGCATCATTTATGCTTTGAAGGTTCACAGAGCCTTCCCAAAATTCCTGACAAAGCCGATAAAAATCAAATCTGATAATCGGCCAGCACACCTTGATGAACAAGCCTGTAAAACCGTCAGGACCCGGTGCCTTATCACAAGGGAGCTCAGCAACCACTTTGTCAACTTCTTCATGAGAGAATGGAGCTGAAAGGGCCTCTAAACCTTCCACCGAAGGAATATAATCAGCAAAGTTAAAAGTGTGATCAATAGGAGTGGAAAAGCCCAGCCTATCTCTGAAAACTTGACGAAAAATGCCAGCCTTTTCCTGGTGATCAAAGGTCACAGAACCATCATCACGGCATAGAGAGGTAATAGAATTTTTTCTGTACCGGATGGTCGCCATAGAGTGGAAATAAGAGGTGTTTTCACTACCAAATTTCGCCCAACGCGCAGTACACCTCTTCTTCCAATACTCCTGCTTGCAAAGAAGCAGATGCTGCAATCTCTCTTTAACTATCTGTCTGAAATTCCATTCAGTTATGTGAAGAGGCCGAAGCTCCTCATATTCATCCAAGGACAAGATAATCTCATTGCAATTACTGATCAGCCGATTGATCAGAGAAATGCTTGTACTCCAGTTCTTTAAGCCCTTCCGTAGCAGCTTCAGCTTAGCCGAAAGGCTTTTAGCTGCATCTACAGGACAATTAATGTCCCAAATTCTCTTGACAACATCCAGAAAACCAGGTAGTCTCACCCAAAAATTATCGAAACGGAAGACATGAGCCTTGGGGATAGTGGTACCAACTGAAACCACACAGGGTATATGGTCGGAGGTCGGGCGAGCTAGCGGATTGACCACTGTATTTGGATATTTCAAAGTCCAGGCTGAGGAGGTAAAGAACCAATCAATTTGTTCAAGCAGTGGTTCGGATTGCATATTACTCCACGTGAACCGACGCCCCTTAATAGGTAGCTCTACTAACCCCAAATAGCTGATTACTTCATTAAAGGTGGCCATGCCTGTCACATTTGCTCCTGGTCTGCTTCTATTATCAGAGTATCGATAAAAATTAAAATCACCCACGAGCAACCATAGGGAGTCATCAGGAATATCAAGGTGAAACAGCCAAGCTATGAAATTTTCTCTCTCAATTCCTTCACAGGGCCCGTACACATTAACAAGAGTGAATTTGTCATCAGAGACCATTGACTGAAATTCAATTACCAAGCCAAAACTTTCTTGCATAATGACTTGCCCAGAGAACATATTACCAATCCACAGCACGAGAATACCCCCTGAAGCCCCATCAGAAGGAACATAAGCAAACTTATCAAAGCGGCGGGGAGCAAAACCCTTAATAAATTTCAGATCCATATGCTCACGTTTCGTCTCTTGCAAACAGATAATGGATGCAGCACATTCATCAATTTTGTTGTGAATCAAAGGCCACTTTTCAGGGCTATTGACTCCACGGGCGTTCCAATTTAACACAAACCAGGTTCGATTAACACGACTCATCGGAATAACAAAGAGGAGAAAAACTAGTCGCGACGATCTTGCATGAGACGCTCTTCAGAGAGCTCTTCAGGATTGATGAGGCAGTGGTCCACACCCAGGCGCTGCATCTCGGCGACTTGTAGGACGGGAGGAGGCGTGGCCCTTGGGACGGACGAGGCACGACGACGAGTGACAGGATCAGTCAAAGCTTGGTGCATGAACCCATCATTGGTATGGCGGGGAGAGCGACGCACAGCAGTGGCAACCTTAGGAGTGTCAGTTTTACGCGGACGACCACGAGCACGGACAGGGACAGAGGGTCCTGCATCTTCAGACCTCACCATGGGAGCAGAACCAATATTAGCCAGCTGGTGTATAGGCGTAGACAGTTCAGTCGGAGCAATCCTCTCAGCACTATCCAACAGCATGATCGACGCTGCATCCTGAAGCAGTGGTGGTGGCACTTGCTGCTCAGTCTCCTCTATCACAAAGCCCAGCCTAGCCAGATCAACAGAAAGCTCAGAGGGCTGAAACAGATCCTCCAGCATATCATCAGTGTCAGGCTCAACTAACGCAGAAAGTTCCAGCGAGCGAGATGAAGGCACGAGGTGGCCCATGAGCCGAGTGTGAATCCAAGCATCACAACAAGCCCAAGTAACAGCATCAGCCAACTGTGAACAGAACTGAACCAAATCCACTGTATCCACTCCAGCATCAGCCCCAACAGGAAGAATGGAGCGGGTGTACGTCTTGCACAACATCCAACCAAGGAAGTGCAGGTAAGAGGGCCACATTGGTACTTCAAGCTCACGTTGTGCCCCACCAGCACGAACAAACCAGACCTGAGACCCAGCAGCAGAGACACCTGAGATGATACTCTCAGGAGGAGACTCAACTTCCTCCCGATCTTCTTTCCAAGCAGCAAATGGATCATCACTGACAAAATCCTCCTGAGACACACCATCAAGAATTGAGGGACCATCATAACCAGTCAGAATGGTTTCTTTCCCTGTTTCCAAAAGCGAGTCATTAACGGAATTGATCTCAGTGATATCCTGCAACTTTGGGACCCAGAGAAATTTCGGAAGGAGATCATTAGAGTGATCGCAACCCACCGCAACGTGACCAAAAGAATTGCAGTTCAAGCAAAAAAGTCTACCAGGGCAGAGAAGCCCAAAATGTCCAAGCCCATTACAAAAAGAGCATCTATTCAGGGGAACCACAGAATTAGTGGGAGTCAAAGAGGGCCCAGGACAATTCCTCCAGGTGTGACCAGGTGTATTACAATCATGACAAAATGGGCCAGGGCAAACACCCACAGTGTGGCCCAACAAAGAGCAAGATGAGCAATTAATGAGATCATCTCTTATTGTCATCCCTAGCAATTAATGAGAATTAATTATATTTTAGTAGAAAATTGTATTTCTAAGCGAAGACATATGATACAATGGTGAAATAGCCTTCCCTTATTTCGTAAGAGATCATCTCTTAGCTAAGTGAAGGCAAACTCCTCTATCTTCATTCTCTCTCCGCCAACTAGACAAATATCCTACGTGTAAACGCTAAGAGAAGGCTGACGTCACCCCATTGTACATGCCCTAAGGTCTGCATCTATACCAAATATTCATGCGTATTTTTTTAATGAATGCATAACACAAAATGTTCCGTGTTAAGAGCAGGAAATTTTATATTCTTTGCGTGACCAAAATATAAAAATGTCACTGAAGTGGTTTGCCCAAATATTGGAACAGAAACGACTGCGTTGCTTTTTTTTTGAATTTTCCCACTCTATTACTTAACTTGGCTCAGCAGAAACACTGGCCACCACAACACGTACATCACTTGGTAGCGATTCCGGCCATAACAGTTTCAGGTCTTGCCGGCTCGCCCCATACTTAGCTAGATCATGAGCTAGATTATTACAAGTACGTGGAATAGCAGAAAGAGCAAAAGAGGTAAACGATAACTGCGAAAAGAGTCGCATATCTCAATATAGAATGCCCTCTGGTGCTCTATCGAAGCTTGTACTCTGCATGGCTTTTGCGAGGTTCTGGGAGTCAGTCTCCAGAATAATGTTAGTCATGCCCCAATCAGCTGCAGCCTTGAGTGCCTCATCGCATGCTTGCGCCGCACTGGCAATAAACGGCAGACAACCAGCTCCTGAACCTCTAACATTACCTGACTGGTCCCGAACGACAAAGCCCCAGCCACCTCGCCGAGTTTCAGGCGTGAACGCTCCATCAATATTAATTTTAAGCATATCACCCTCAGGACGCTGCCAGCATTGTATGTCTGCCCTTGCTTTGCCCGATGCAGATTTACTGCAGTACGTTTTTGCTTCTCCCGCCCAATATCTCACCTGGGACAGAATCCCTGCCGGGGGGCCAACCTTCTCTTTTGCATTGATTTTATTTCTACGTGACCACCACTGCCATAGGAGGGTTGCACATAAGATACTCCTTTCTGAATTCAATCCAAGAAGTTCTTGCACTACAGCTCTAGCATTTGGACAGACGCCCAGTTTCGTGCGCTCATTATCCAAGCCCAGCTCCTTCCAGATGGTTTTAACCTCTTTGCAATGGAAAAATAAATGTGCACCATCTTCATCCAACCGATGACAACACAAGCACAGTGTGTCACATTTTATACCTCGTCTCTTGATATTCAGTTTCAGAGGAAGGCTGTTATGGGCAAGCCTCCAAATAAATTGCTTGATCTTCGGAGAACACTCCATTTTCCAAATTTTCTCCCATTGCAAAGTGCTACTAGGATCTGCTGAAGAGGACTGTTTAGATCCATCTCGATCCTGTACATACAGTTTGTACGCCGATTTGACAGAGAATAGACCCTTGCTGTCATAGTGCCATGCAAGGAAGTCTTCATAATCCTCTCGGATTGGTGTTAAAAGTATAGCATCCGCATCAATCTGCCAGAAGGTATCCCTCACAAGCCTCTCATCCCACTGTCCAGAGATTGGACAAATCAAGTCACTTACTTTATTGTAAACACAATGGCCTCTTGGAGTGATAGGAAGAAGAGCACCATCCCGTGCCAGCCACGGATCCTTCCAAATGTTCACACTATTACCATCTCCTATCCTCCATATAATTCCTTTCTTCAGTAACTCGACACCTTTGATGATACTCCTCCATGTATATGAGATGCCACCAGCAGGTTTAGCCTGAAGGATCGATGTATCAGGGAAATATTTCGCCTTCAGGACTTGTGCACAAAGGGAGTCCGGTGCAATAAGCAACCACCACGCTTGTCTCGCCAACATGGCTAGATTAAAACAATAAAGGTCACGGAAACCCAACCCTCCATCTCTTTTGGAATTTGTTAGAGTTTCCCAACTAAGCCAATGCATCTTGTCTTTATCCTGCTGAGACCACCAGAATCGACAAATCATGGAGCTCATCTCCTCACAAAGCTTTTGTGTAAGGTCGAAGCAAGACATGGCAAACGTTGGAATAGCTTGTGCACAAGCTTTAATAAGAATATCTTTCCCAGCCTTTGAGAGGAACCTTTCCTTCCAACCCTGAATTCTTTTCCACACGCGGTCCTTTAGATATGCAAAGGTTTGGGCCCGTGATCTACCCACATAGATAGGTAAGCCGAGGTACTTCTCAGTTCTAGCCTCCACCCGGATATTGAGCACATCCAGCACTTCTTGCCGCCTTCCATTCCTTGTATTTTTGCTGAACAACACACTCGATTTGTCGAAATTAATGGTCTGCCCCGAGCAACACTCATATAGCTGTAGCATACTTTGCAGAGAACTGGCACTCTCACGTGAAGCTTTCATGAGTACCAAGGAATCGTCCGCAAATAATAGATGGTTAACTCTCGGGGCAGCTTGACATATTTGAACACCTGTCAACCTGCCATCCTCATCAGCTTTGTTAAGAAGGGCAGAAAACCCCTCCGCGCAAATAAGGAATAGGTAAGGGGAAAGAGGATCCCCCTGTCGCAGACCCCGCTGGGGTGTGATCACGTTTGTGCAATTTCCATTCACCCGAAACTGGTACGTCACCGACGACACACAAAGCATGATTATGGTTATCCATCTTTCATCAAAACCAAGCTTTCTCATCATCTTTTCCAAGAACGACCACTCTACCCGATCATATGCTTTGCTCATGTCCAACTTCACCGCCTCATACCCCTCTTTTCCTGTTCTTTTATTCTTCATGAAATGTGTGCACTCATAGGCCAACAGGATATTATCCGTAATCATTCTCCCCGGTACAAAAGCACTTTGATTTGGTGATATGATCTCCGGTAAGATTTGCTTCAGTCTGTTAGCAAGCACTTTCGATACCATCTTGTATACCACGTTGCATAAGCTAATGGGCCTCAAATCCTTCATACTCTCAGGGTTCTTCGTTTTAGGTATAAGTACCACACAAGTATCATTCCACCCTCCGGCATTGGTCCTCCGTTTAGCACATTTAGCACTTCTTTAGTTACCTTCTCTCCACAATGTCCCAGCAGTTCTTGTAAAAAATTGATGGCATACCATCCACTCCTGGAGCTTTAAGGTCACCAATGCTCTCAAGCGCCTCCTTTACCTCCTCCTCTGTGAACTCCTTGCAAAGCAACTCGTTCATTTGTGGTGTCACTCTCGGACCAATGTGGTCTAAAAGTTCATCAACTCTGGTACCTGCATTAGAGGAGAAAAGGTTTAAAAAATAGTTAGTCACCACTTCCTTCATTGCGCCTTCCTCCTCTATTACACTCCCATCCTCCTTTCTCAGTTTTTTAATTATATTCATCTTCTTTCTCTCCGTTGCCACTGAATGGAAAAACTTTGTGTTTCTGTCTCCACCTCTCATCCAGTTTACATGCGCTCTTTGTTTCCAGTACAGTTCTTTTTGATCTTCCAAACGACTCAGCTTAAATCGAATCAACTCATCCCTTCTACACTGCTCCGGGCTTATGCCCTTCCTCCTCCACCTTTCGAGCTCCTTCTTTAACTGACTAATCCTCTTCTCTAAAACTCCTAGCGTGTTCTTACTCCAAGAACGCAACTCCCCCAACACACCTTTCACTGCCTCTTGCGCCTCCTTCTGTTTCACCTCAACTTCCTCTTCCCATGCATTTTTTACAATCTGTTTGAAACTCTCCTCTTCAACCCACCTTGCTTCAAATTTCGGCATCAATCCCTGAGCCGGGCTC
Source organism: Poa pratensis (assembly GCA_947311845.1). Classification (NCBI taxonomy): domain Eukaryota; kingdom Viridiplantae; phylum Streptophyta; class Magnoliopsida; order Poales; family Poaceae; genus Poa; species Poa pratensis. The sequence continues at coordinate 123,552,715 of CAMZMU010000085.1, read as the reverse complement.
CGACCTGCCTTCTCCACTCCATGCGTGTCCACAATGATGGGACGATGGTCTGAATGTCTCGGATCTCCGTTAATAACCTTGAATCCAGGGAACCGGTCACACCAAGAAGGTGTAGCCACAGCTCGATCTAGTCTCTCCTTGATGTATTTTCTAGCATCATGGCTGTGGTTACGCCAGGTGAAAGCATCACCCGTGAAACCCAAGTCGCCAAGATCGCAGAACTCAAGTGCCTCCTTAAACTTATCCATATATGCTTGTGGTCTCGGCACACCCCGTTCTTTCTCCCATGCATAAAGAACTTCATTGAAATCTCCTACTAACAGCCACGGCTTATTGTTTTGGTGTTTTAGCGTTCGCATCAGCCTCCACGTGTTCTCCTTACCAACCGATCTAGGTTCACCATATATACCCGTGAGTCTCCACACAAAACCATCAGGTTCGGTGATCTCTGCATCAATATGATGCTTCGACATGAAACCCACTATATTTAGGTCCACCTCTCTCTTCCAGAACAACGCCAAGCCACCACTTTGGCCCACCGGGTTCTTCACTATCATATGCGGCAGACCCATTTTCCACCTCAGCCCCTCCAATCTTCCTTGCTCCATCTTTGTCTCCGACAAAAACAGAATATCGGGGTCCTCCTTCTTCTGGAGATCCAGAAGTCCGTTAACGGCCGGGCCATTCCCCAACCCCCGGCCGTTCCAGAATGCTATTCTCATTTCTGCTCGCGGAGCTGTTCTGATAGCCCCGCTTTCTCTTCATTTAAGGTAACAACGGTCGACACTCCCTCCCTAGCTTTTTTTGTTTTTGTCTGATCATCCACCTCCAAATCATCACAGTTCCTCTTCTTCCCTACCTCCACTCCAGCTATCTTTTCTCCCACTTTCCCCGAACCCTGACGGAAGGTGAACAAGAAAATGTTCTCACCGAGTTCCTTACATTCAATCCCCTTCAGCGGGCACCAGAGTGGGCCTAAAACATTTGCAATAGCTTCCGCATACGCCGGTTTTTCAGCCATCAGCTTTCCAATCGCTTGAGCCTCCACTACTCCAACTAAATCTTTTTCATACTCTTCAGCTTGTAGAAGTGGTTTCCCAGGATCCGGAGGCTCATCATCAACTCGCAATAGCAGCCCACCCAAACTCAACTCTTCAACTTCAAGCATACTCCTGAAAATAAAATCCATGTCACATCGCATAAAAGGATTAGGAATAATAGAACCTATAGCTGTAGCCTTCGGTGCCATGGCCTGGAAGCATCTCACGGCCTGAAAATTGCTCAATCCACCAACCATAGTCGCATGCTTCAGCATCACCATATCAATTCTGCAATTAACCTTCGCAATAACTGTTTCTTCGATCAGGGGCATCTTGGTAGCCACAAGGACAATTTCCCGGTCTTCAGCATCCTTTGGAGGACAGGGCATATTTCTTGGCGAGGAGACCAGCACTGGCTGCATTGCTACGGAAATTTCCTGACAGGCGGCACCCAATCCGCCGGAGTCGAGGAACGCCGTCGCCTTTGCCCTCATCAAACGCAGGCAACATGCAGGGTCACGCGATTTGCGGACGATTTGCAGCGCCCGCTCCTTCAATCCTTCCAGATCCATCAAGGCCAAAGCGCGGCGCCCGAGCGCCACCCGCGGGGGAGCCGAGAGATCCCACAGTGGTCGGGGCTGACACCCAAAGGTCGGACGTCAGAGACGTGCCTTGAAGGGAGATGAGACCAAGGGGAGACGAAAGGGATGGGAGGACTGGAGTTCTGCCGGCGGCGAGGATGCTACCGACGGCGGAGAGAGCCTGCGGCAGATTCTGGAAACGTCTAGAAGGTAAGAGGGAGAGAGAGACACGGCATCCGCCAGACACTCATACGAGAAAGAGGGCTGGGCCTGTATCATTACGTACTCCTAGCTAGCTAGGAACTACTAGTACAAGATTGCGTTGCTGGCTTGCTGCCTTGTTGGTGCAACAGTCCTGTTTTGCTTTCGGGCAAAGCTTCGGAGCACGTGTGCGTTTTCCCGAAGGCCGCTACCGCTAGGTTGCCTCTGCGCTGTACCTGGGCATCCTCGGTTTACGTTTTGATAACTCGCCACCGAATGTGAAACTTACATGTGCACCATCTCGGCAGACCACGCGGCGGCAGCGGGCGCCGCCTCGTTCGTCTCTTCCACGAGCTTCCAACACCTGCCCCTCTACGTGTTGCATTCTTTACACCGCATCCCGACACTCTTTCAGCAAGCTCCCTGGCTTACATCAATCGTCCACAACACTCCACTCTCCACCGCACGCCAACAACGCAAACAGCACATCTCGCACGCCGGTGACAGAGCTAGCAGAGGAGGAGAAGAGTCCGGGGGCATGGCGAAGAGCGGCACGGAGGAGTGGCGTCGTAACGCCGACACGCACAAGATGAGCCCGGAGGAGGTGAGGGCGGCGGGGGTGGAGGCGTCCATGCGCCCGCCGGGCCGCGGTTCCGGCCCCGGGGAGGTCCTGCACCAGCGCGGCGGCCGCCTGCCGTACGGGCCCGGGACGATGGCGCTCATGGGGTTCGGCATCGTCGGCGTCATCGGCTACATGGTGCTGTACCAGAAGGCGAGGCCCGGCACGCCGGCCACCGAGGTCGCCAAGGTGGCCGTCGGGCACGGCGACCCTGCCGTGGGCCGCGACGTCCAGCAGCGCCAGGACGCGGCGCCGCCGCCGCCACCGCCGCGCGATGGGAAGTAGACGACTAGGACGAGTAGTTAGCAGAATAAACGGTTGGGGTAGAAGAGTTGATAGATATGATGTTTTTGTACCGAGTTCAACTCCGTGTTTCACAGCTTTGGTTGCATTTTGTTGTAGACCATGCAAGCATGTGAGTTTCTATCAGAAAATTAGAGTTGAAAATAAATATTGGCGCTAATGTTTGTGCGATCCTGCCTAGTGAAAGTTTACGGTAAAATCTCCTTTGGACTTCGTGCGGCAATTGTGCACACGAGAATTGGCAATTGCATTCCGTACACATAAACCTTAGGTCTGTACCTGGCTGCTGCAGCGTATACGCCGGAGCGTAGAATTTGTTCATAAACAATACACAAATGAGGATATACAAAAAAGGGAAACAAGATATTTCCATTTAGAGTCAACTGAAGAATTTAAGTAGAAATAGAAGCCTATGCCATGTTTTATAACCAGCATAAGAAAGACAAATTTGGTGTCTGAAATACAGAACTCAAAGTTGCAAGGGTAGGTGGAGAAATAACTTCAGAGAATTTCAGTTACAAGGGAATTTCAGTACTGCTAATCATAAGCCAGTGAAAGTGAGCTGCTACCAAATTAACTAAATAGACATTTCACTTGAGAGACATGATTTTCGCTTCAAAATGTGAAATTAACCAATTTTATCTTAATTAGAAGAAAGTGTTTAGGAAAAATATAGAACCCACGTCCTACACCGATGCAAATGAATTTTACAAAATGAAAATTGTAGTTGCACTGCTCGTTCACCATTAGAAGAATTGATGCCATATTAATTCTGCTGATTCAATTTCCCAAGTAGCATACTGTCTTGATTCAGTCAAATATCTGGCTTAACAAAACGATGCATCAAAATCTACTCGAACAAACTTCACACAGCTGAGCAGTACTGACGTACCAAATGATTGATTGACTGAACGAAATACACAGGCTAGGTACGTGTACCAAGATCAAACGGAATCAGATCCTTTTTCGTACCCAATTGCACGAACTGAAACCAGATTACACACGCTAATTACTTGTCTGAACTGAAGACAAGATAGCAAGCATGAAGTAAGGATGGACACGGCAACATGCCAGTAGCGCGAGAGAAGTACCCGAGCTCAGCGATGTTATAAGCAGCCTTGATCTTCTTCTTGTCTGCCTTGTGAAGACAAGCGAGTTGTTGTCTTCAATCTTCTTCATTACAGATTCAGTGTGGTAAGGTTCAGACTCATTCCATGGTCACCTACCTGTGAACCTGGTTATGAGCGAGTTGATGATAGCACGCCCCAGGATAGCCTCGTGGCCAGCGCCTGCACGGCCCTGCCCTGCCGGCCTGCACCACCACGGAACTGCCCCATGCCTCCTCTCCGCGCCAGGCCACCAGCCGCCGTTGCCCTGCACCAGCACGACCGACCATGGCCGCATCACCACGCCCACCATCGATTCCCGCCGCAACGCGCCACCACGCCGCCCGCTCCCCTCCAGCTGCCGCCGGGATCGCGCCCTCCTGCCTGACCTCGCCTCCACCGAGCAAGAACGGATTGAGAGAGAAGAATAGGAGGGGATCGGGTGGATAGGTCTGGGGGCAAAGTGCAAACATGTATGGCCTGGCGGGACAGACGGCGGTGGGGGGGCCTCGGGATGCCGCCGTCGTAGGAAGTGCGACTGCAGATAGAGGACACGCGGGATCACCGATTCACCGGGTGGTTTTAGTTATGTGAGATCGTGCGGGATCAGTGACGATTGGGGATTGGCGCTCCGGCGTGTGCAGGGCTCCGCCTCGTTTGTCGACGACCTCGCTCGTCGGCGTGCAAGCTGCGACGGGAGGGCATTGGCGTTCCGGCCTATAGGGCGGCGCCTCGTTCGACCTCGCCCGCCGGCGTGCAAGCTAAGGCTGTTGGGCTTCGGCGGCGGTTGTACGATGACGGTGGGAGGTCCCGACGGTGGTGGTTTTCGCTGCCTTTGTAGCCTTGTAGGCCTGCGCCAGCTGGAGATGGAGCTAGTGATACGTCTCAAACGTATCTATAATTTTGATGTTTCATGCTGATATTATATCAATTGCTACATGTTTTGGCTACACTTTATATCATTTTTATGCATTTTCTGGGACTAACCTATTAACAAGATGCCACAGTGCCAGTTCCCTGTTTTCTGCTGTTTTTGGTTTCAGAAAATCTATTAAGGAAATATTCTCGGAATTGGACGAAACAAAAGACATCGTCAATAATATCACGAGGAGATCACGGGGTCCAAAGGGGAGTCGGAGCAGACCCACCAGGGGGCCACGCCACACTAGGGCGCGGCCCAGGGTGGGCCCACGCCCCCCTATGGCGTGGTGGCCCCCCTCGGCCACCGACGCCGCCTCTTCGCCTATATATTCTCCGCGACGCGAAAACCCTATGACGGTCGATCATATTCTACGAAAAGTTCCGTCGCGGCCGTCATCGTCAATCTCAGATCGGATGAGTTCTGAAGCTCTTCCCGGCACCCTGCCGGAGGGGAGATCATCACCGGAGGGCTCTACATCACCATGCCTGCCTCCGGAGTGATGCGTGAGTAGTCCACCCCTGAACTACGGGTCCATAGCAGTAGCTAGATGGTTGTCTCTCTACCTTGTGTCTCCATGTTTAGATCTTGTGAGCTGCTTAACATGATCAAGATCATCTTATTGTAATGCTAGATGTTGTGTTTGCTGGGATCCGATGAATATTGATACCATGTTTATTCAAGTTGTTTATCTATGTGCTCTTGATCTTGCATGCTCTCCGTTGCTAGTAGATGCTTTGGCCAAGTAGATGCTTGTGACTCCAAGAGGGGGTATTTATGCTCGATAGTGGGTTCAGTCTCTAGATATCTGGATCAGTGACAGAAAGGTCTAAGATGGTAGATGTCCTGTTGCTACTAGGGATAAAACATTGGTGCAGTGTCCAAGGGCACTTGTATTGATTACATTACACACTTTACTTCATGCAATAATCTGTTGTTAGCAACTTAATACTGAATAGGATGCGGATGCTGACTTGAAGGTGGATTATTTAGGCATAAATGCGGTTGGAATAACGGTCTATGTACTTTGTTGTAATGCCCAACTAGATTTCATAGTAGACATCTTGGCATGTATTGATTTGTTATGCCCTCTCTATTTGTCAATTGCCCAGCTGTAATTTGTTTACCCAACATGCTAGTTATCTGTTCTGAGAGAGACACCACTAGTGAACTGTGGACCCTGGTCCAATTTCCTCATACTGTTTACACAACCTGCTGCAATCATCTGTTTCCTGTTACTTGCTGTTTTTCCTGCTATTTTCCACACCATACGTTTAACTCTTTGTTTCTGCAAGACCGGAGAGATTGACAACCTCTCTGTTTCGTGTTGGGCAAAGTTCTGATTTGTGTCTGTGCAGATTCCACGTTGGTGCAAGCTCCCTAGCGCCAGGGGAGTCAACATCAACAACCTTCCAACAGATCGTCAAGTCCTACTGGATTGATAACCTTGGGTAGATTATTCAAGGGAAAACTTCTGCTGTCTACATCATAACCTTCCTCTTGGGGTTCACCAACACGTAGCCATCAAGCTGTTTTCTGGCGCCGTTGCCGGGGACTTGGAGGCTATTGGAAAGGGGAGTCTCTCAGTTCCAATCTCTTTACTTTGTTTTTGTCTTGTTTTAGTTTTGTTTTGCTTCCTGTTAAAAATCAAAAACCCAAAAAAATTAAATTCCTGCATCTAGTTCATTTCGGTTTGCTCATCATGTCTGGTTCTTCTTATTTTGTTTCATCTCCTGAGGTTGAGGTTCGAACTTTTAAGCAACAAGGGGGAGAAAATGGATTTTATGAATTTACTAATAAAGCTTGCAGTGGGCCTCTCAAGTTTTCTTCTCAAGAACTAGCTAAAATGAAAACCCCTCTTGTTGTGAATTATGATTTATCTGAAGCTTTTGGGAACCTTGATGTTTCTGGTCTTGACAATACTTGATGCATCTCTTCATGCCTAGCTCAAAGGCATTAAAGAAAAGCACTTCTGGGAGATAACCCATGTTTTTATTTGCTGTTTTATTTTTGTTTTCTTGAGTCAAGGATGCTTGTTTACCTCTGTAGCAACTCCTTTGTATCTTTTATTTGCTGTTTTGTTGTGCCAAGGAGAGTTACTAATGCAAAGTTGGTTTTATTTTCGGGACTGCATTGGGACAGATTGCTGTTCGTCACCGTTTAATTCAGTAGAAAATCAGAAAAAATCGAAAAATGCTGAAACTTTTTGTGCATGTTCCTGATGATGTTACGCAACTTTCATTATTTCAAAAGTTTTCATCTGAGCATCGTAAGTGCCTCGAAAAAATTCGTCATTACAGACTGTTCTGGTTTGACAGATTCTGTCTTTTATTTTGCATTCTCTCTTTTACAAGTTTTTAAGTGGTTTCTTTTCGTGTAAAAGTGCCCACTTGAGCCTAGTAACAGTGGCTAATGTTTAAAATAGTTGGCTTGTGAGTTTTGTCTTTGCTAGAACTTTGAAGTATTATCTTTTAGTGCACTAACCTGCTAATGAGAAAAGCTGTTAAGTTTTGGTGTGAAGGAAGTTTTCAAGTGTTGATAGAGGAGAATGATATTACATGATCAAGAAGAGTGAAGAGCTTAAGCTTGGGGAGGCTTACCTCCCCAGCATATTTCAAGAAGACTCAAGCATCTAAGCTTGGGGATGCATCCCCTTCTTCATCTACAAATTATCAGGTCATCTCTAATGGTGCTATATTTTTATTGCTTCATGCTAGTGTACTCTTCCTTGGAGCGTCAGTGTGTTTTTGTTTTCAGTTTGTTTTGTTTTGTTTGCTGTGCTATACTTGTTGGATCCTAGTATTCATGTTTGGGAGAGAGACACGCTCCACTTTTTCATTAGAATACTCTTGTGCTTCACTTATACTTGTTGAGTATTCCTGTCTAGTTGCTGTTATTGCTGTTAGCTCTCAGTTTTTCATGTATCTCTTGTTAGAGCTTTCAGTTTCTTTTGAAGAAAGTACTCTCTTGCTTCACTTATATCTGTTTGGAGAGTTGTCAAATAAGTTGATTGGTGTTTGGTTGGACCAGAAAAATGCTATGCATGTGGTAGTGGTATAAAATGCTTACATGAATCTTTTTAGATCGTTGTCTTGAGTAATTTGATGCTTGCCAATTGTTTTGAGCTGTCAAGTAATTAATGTTTAAGCTTGTGCATCATGTAAGTAATGGCTATTAATGAAGAACTACTATAAGGATTTTCTGCTATAATAATCTGTTGCATAATTGGAAGTCCATAGTAGTCTAGATAATTTTTGGATGAAGGCTATGTGTTAACAAGGAAGACAGTGGGAGTCTATGGTTCGTCAAACCTTGTGTTTTATGTACACTCTTGCTATTCCAGTTGATAATGATGTTTGCTTATAATAACCTTGCTAGCCTAAACTCTGTACTAAGAGGGAATGCTTCTTGTACATCCAAAACCTTGAGCCAAATCCATGCCACCTGTGTCCACCATACCTACCTATTATGTGGTGTTTTCACCATTCCAAGTAAATTTCTTCATGTGCTATCTACTAACTACTCAAAACTGTTACATTTCCTTTTTGTGTCACTACTTGAAAAGCTCATAAGGACGTAGTAGTGAGATTTGTCATCTTCCATGCTAATTAATTTACAAGGATTGGCAGCTTCATCTGCTTCTCCACCTTTTATTTTGCATTAAAGAGCTGGTTAGTCCACCCTATAAATAAATAAATAGACACTCCTCCATGGTGAATGTTGGTGGGCACCCGAGGATTCGGTTAGCCATGGTTTGTGGAAAGTAAATGGTTGGGAGGAGTGTCACCAATAAGTGCTTGTTACAAGTGCAGTCCTAAAAACTCTCGGAACCGCTCTAAAAGTTAGTTAGCCATGGAAGATGACAAGTACCTGCTATTTGATTTGTTGACACCTGTATACACCATTACCTTACAAAACAATATTTTATGCTCTCTATATGCCTTCGGGAACTACAGCTCTAGCACATGATGTTAATCCCTGCTTCCCTCTGCGAAGGGCCATTCTTTTACTTTTATGTTGAGTCAGTTTTCCCACTTCTTTCTGTCTACTTAAGCAAACATCATTGTCAACTCCAGTATAACAGTTTTTACATAACTTTGTGTTTGGTTGATCATATTCTTTGCATTGACATTATCTATATGATATACATGTTGAAAGTTGAAGCAAAAGCTGAAGCTATTATCTTCCTTTGTGTTGATACAAACACTTTCATGTTGAGAATTATTGCTGCTGTGAACTAACTATTATGTTAGACTATTATATCTCTAAATGTTTTATAGTATTATTCATGAAAGTTTGCACTTGTGTGATCACTTATGTTTACTCTTTATTTACTTGCTTGCAAACTATAGACCATTGGCTTGGATCACTTCATTCAGATCATGTGCATTACATTGTTATTTGATCAAAGATTGTGTTGGTAGCATGTCACTTCAAAAATTATCTGTTTTTATCGTTTACCTACTCGAGGACGAGCAGGAACTAAGCTTGGGGATGCTTGATACGTCTCAAACGTATCTATAATTTTTGATGTTCCATGCTGTATTATATCAATTGCTACATGTTTTGGTTACACTTTATATCATTTTTATGCATTTTCTGGGACTAACCTATTAACAAGATGCCACAGTGCCAGTTCCCTGTTTTCTGCTGTTTTTGGTTTCAGAAAATCTATTAAGGAAATATTCTCGGAATTGGACGAAACAAAAGACATCGTCAATAATATCACGAGGAGATCACGGAGTCCAAAGGGGAGTCGGAGCAGACCCACCAGGGGGCCACGCCACACTAGGGCGCGGCCCAGGGTGGGCCCGCGCCCCCCTATGGCGTGGTGGCCCCCCTCGGCCACCGACGCCGCCTCTTCGCCTATATATTCTCCGCGACGCGAAAACCCTATTACGGTCGATCATATTCCACGAAAAGTTCCGTCGCGGCCGTCATCGTCAATCTCAGATCGGAGGAGTTCTGAAGCTCTTCCCGGCACCCTGCCGGAGGGGAGATCATCACCGGAGGGCTCTACATCACCATGCCTGCCTCCGGAGTGATGCGTGAGTAGTCCACCCCTGGACTACGGGTCCATAGCAGTAGCTAGATGGTTGTCTCTCTACCTTGTGCCTCCATGTTTAGATCTTGTGAGCTGCCTAACATGATCAAGATCATCTTATTGTAATGCTAGATGTTGTGTTTGCTGGGATCCGATGAATATTGATACCATGTTTATTCAAGTTGTTTATCTATGTGCTCTTGATCTTGCATGCTCTCCGTTGCTAGTAGATGCTTTGGCCAAGTAGATGCTTGTGACTCCAAGAGGGGGTATTTATGCTCGATAGTGGGTTCAGTCTCTAGATATCTGGATCAGTGACAGAAAGGTCTAAGATGGTAGATGTGCTGTTGCTACTAGGGATAAAACATTGGTGCAGTGTCCAAGGGCACTTGTATTGATTACATTACACACTTTACTTCATGCAATAATCTGTTGTTAGCAACTTAATACTGAATAGGATGCGGATGCTGCCTTGAAGGTGGATTATTTAGGCATAGATGCGGTTGGAATAACGGTCTATGTACTTTGTTGTAATGCCCAACTAGATTTCATAGTAGACATCTTGGCATGTATTGCATTGTTATGCCCTCTCTATTTGTCAATTGCCCAGCTGTAATTTGTTTACCCAACATGCTAGTTATCTGTTCTGAGAGAGACACCACTAGTGAACTGTGGACCCTGGTCCAATTTCCTCATACTGTTTACACAACCTGCTGCAATCATCTGTTTCCTGTTACTTGCTGTTTTTCCACACCATACGTTTAACTCTTTGTTTCTGCAAGACCGGAGAGATTGACAACCTCTCTGTTTCGTGTTGGGCAAAGTTCTGGTTTGTGTCTGTGCAGATTCCACGTTGGTGCAAGCTCCCTAGCGCCAGGGGGAGTCAACATCAACAACCTTCCGATAGATCGTCAAGTCCTACTGGATTGATAACCTTGGGTAGATTATTCAAGGGAAAACTTCTGCTGTCTACATCATAACCTTCCTCTTGGGGTTCACCAACACGTAGCCATCACTAGTGGTGACCTGGCTTCTGTTCTAGTCGCGAGGAGGGGATTTTCCAGAAGATAGAAAAAAGTGAACCGGTATAATGGCGAATTTGTTGTATTATGTGATTTGGTGGGAGGGCGAAACGGTAAAAAGTGGACCTATCTGAGACGTTGATCCAGTATTGAACGGACTAAATTTAATGTATCAACACAGCCCAACACATGTTTGCTCTTTTAATAGTAGTATAGATATACTCCCTCCGTCTCAAATTATAAGGCGCCCTTAAATTTCTCTGGTCAACGGCATACAAGTTTGACCATGATTTGTACTTACCATATGTCCACAAAATTAGTATATTGATAGATGAAATTAAAGAATTTTGCAAGACGAATCCAACTGTACTATTTATACATTCCCAATCCATATAATTTAGTATATATTATTGGTCAAAGTTAGACATCAAAGACCACCACAAAAATAGCACGCCTTATAATTTGAGACGGAGGGAGTATAAATATCTAAAAATGAAAATAAATACGTCGGAGGTCGTCTCTCATAATCCCACACGAGACCGTGCTAGGGTCCGAGCCGCCACCACCCTCAGATCTCCGGCCATGAGCACCCCCTCCTTCCTCCCGCAAAGAGATACCCGCTTCCTAATACCTCGATCCCAACGAGAGCCTCTGTCCTGATACGAGCTCGTAACCACGCCAGAGGCCTCTGCCCCCAACCCGAGCTCGTTGTCGGCCAGGCGCACACGAGCTTTCCTATCGGTGTCGCAACCCCCTTCTTTGTTGTCAACCTCCCGAGTCAGGCTTGTTGCCCCCTCCTACAGCAGCTAGCGCTGGCGAGCTCCCAAACCCATCGACCTCCCTAACGGACTCCCCAAGGTTGTGCCCCTCCTACAACTGACGTCAGCGAGCTCCCAAGCCCGTCGACCCCCCTAGTTGTCTCCCCAAGTTTGTGTCACCCCCTTCTAGCGCCGGGGAGCTGTACCTCCTGCCCTTCCGGCGTTGCTTTTGGATCTTTTTAAAGATCTATTTTTTTAGTTGGACTTATAAGTGGGTGTCAATTCGCTCTTACGGCCTCACTTTGGTTTTATCTTTTTTGCAAAGTGGTATCGGTTAAAATTGACCTTAGAGCATCTCCAATATGTGATGCAAACTAATAAATAATAGCTTTTTACAACACCATGACCAAAAAAGTGATCCGTGATGTAAATTTGGACAAAACTTTTTTAGGGTGATGTAAAAATTAGCTAAGGTGATGCAAATATACATCAACAAGGGTGGTGATGTAAAACACATGTAGCCGAGCACGCGTGTAACCGCTGGTCTGAACATTCACCTCGCCTGCGCGCCGCAATTGGCGATCCGCCGCCTCTGCCGACACCGCACACCCTCCCCGTCACCGCCGCACTCGTCCTGGCCTCATCCCCTCCGTTGGCGACAATCCATCCCCTCTCATCGTCATCGTCGCTGCCGCCTCCCGCCGATCGTCGTGGAAAAGGTGGTGGATGCGCCTCCCACCGCCACACCCGTACCTAGCCTCATCCCCGCCGTCGGCAACCCTCCAACCTATCATGTCGTCGCCGCCGCCGCCTCCCGCCTCCCTCCGGTCATCGTGGAAAAGGAGGAGGACGCGCCTCCCGCTGCTGGGCCTGTCCCGGCCTCATCCCCGTCGTCGGCGACCCTCCAGCCCGTCCCATCGCCGCCGACGTTGTCGCCTCTGCTCAACCACCCGTGAAAGAGGATCCGTCGATATCAAGATCAACGGAGAATAAGAAGTTTAAGTGATCAAAATGCATCACCTAATGAGAATCTCGTGCCCTAAAATAAACCACCTGTTGGAGTGGGACAGATGTAAAAATCACGTTTTTAGTGATGTATATTTTACATCACGCTGTTTTTTGGGCTGCTATTTTACATCACTTGTTTGAGATGCTCTCAGAGTGGTAGTTAACTCGGCCGACGCAATCACTGCAAATGGCTCACGTGGGCCCCGCTCCTAACTATCGGGCAGGCTAGCGGAAAGAGATGCCTGTGGGCCTTCTTCTGTAGTCTTTGGGTGTGGCTAGCCCAACAAGGAACGCAACTCACTCTCAGGCGGTTCTCTACTTGCCCCCTCCTACTAACTGAAGTAAAACTATTCTTCAGTCCATGTAAAAAAAAAACTATTCTTCAGTCAAAAAAACCCACGGGACGAGATTTCATCCAATAATCATCGGTTTGTTCCGTGACCCAGCCACCATTCGTCTTAAGTTTTTTTTTTCCTTTTTCTGTTTGACGAGAAACAGAGTATTAGTCAATTCAGCACGACCTCAACGTGCATGTGACATGTGAGTCCAAATTTTGAGATACCTTCAACGGTCCACCCATTTCCAGTTTGCTCCATACCCTATGACTTTGGTTCCGCTCGATCGCCTCCCGATTCTACGAGCAGTTGCACCATTGCTTATGCTTAGAAACGCACGGACCACGAGGAGGGGATCATCGAGAGCGTATCCTACCAAACCAACGAATTTGTGTACCCGATGCACCTGATTTGTGTTGACCACCCAAAATGTTTTCGAAAAATCCGGAAAAAAGTCTGGACGTTGGTAATACTCATATATAACATTTCATAAAATTTCAAATCATGACACATATTATGAAATAAAATAGACAAATCCGACAATTAATGAATAGTGCCGAAATGCAAGTTGGGCTATAAATTTGGCTCATTATCACTGTTGATAAAAATTTGTCACTTTCACTGTTGATGTTATGTATCAAATTTTGACTTGTGTTTTTGTGACGATGCATATTTACGTTATGTCAATGACCAAACTTTTTCTCAGATTCTTTGAAAAAACCTTTTAGGTGCTAAACCGGAGACGGGTGCACCAATTGACCCGTTTACAGGATACGTTCTAGGGGGAACATCGTCGTCATAATTAACATAATTAAGTAGGAATAGTCGAGCAACTCCGTGCTGTTTTGTATTGACCGTGGATTTCTACGTGAAGTTAAGTAGTGGCAGAGCTTGAACCAAATCGCAGAGATGGCGAAAATAGTGGCGACTCTAGGTGTTTTGAAAATAGGCCTGCCAGAGTTAAATGTTATAATAATATAATTTCGTGCAAAATACCGTAAAACATATTATACTTTATAGTAAACCAAATATAATCATTGGGGATAACATAGGTATTCTTATAATAATCTTCAAAATGCATGTACATGTTATTAGCGTATTAGTGGTGAAACTTAGCCCTATAAATGAAGACTAGTGGCAACGGGTTTCAAACAACGACAAGGTCTTGATTACGAAAACACCTTCAGTCCAACGGTAGAATCTACTGCTATTCGCCTTTCTCATCTCCCATGCAGTCACCAAAGGGTGGCACCATCGGCAACATGAGCTCTAGAATGCCTTATTTGATGGGTATTTAGAGGAGAAGTGTACATGCCGCAACCTCCTAGCTTTGAATATCCAAACAACGCACAAGCGTTGTGCAAACTCATCAAGGCTATTCATGATATTATTGTTATGAGACCTCCTTAGTTGCTATGGATCATCCTACTGATGGTCTTCGTTCTTAGTTTGCGGTACTGATTTGCGCGCTCTCTCAGTTGTTTCTTTGCATTTGAAGTTTCTTTTCAGCGCCATGGTTTTCTTCTCACCCAACACAAATATGCCCTTGATCTTTTTCCCTGTGCTGGTATGGTTAAGTGCAAGCCTGCAGATACTTTTTTTTTTTTTTTTTTGAGGAAGGGTCCGATCCATATATTCAGAGTGCCCAATACAAATTACAAGAAGGTCCTTATCCTATTTTTTTCTAGCTAGACTTAGAATCTTTGTGGGAGCGTTGTGTTCATACTTCATACCGGCAAACACCGGATGATATATGCATCTCCCGACTACCAACCTCGAAATTAATGACACGGGCAGCGACTTAGACCGAACATAGGAAAGCGCATGGTAAAGAACTTCTGAGTTGTTTAAGAGTATAAGTTTTGTTCTAAGACTAAAAATGGGCACACTTTCACCTTGCCAACACTCTCACTTTACCACACATGCAATGCATTTTAAGGCAGACTTTGTCGCAAACGAAACAACACCCGTAGTGGGACATATTTCCACACATGTGAGCTAGATATAGTAGAAGCTTACACCCCGTGGCAAACGTGGGCAGCACTCCCAAGCCAATGATATACAATGAACATCTGAGCAAGAACCTTCCTTGGGGAACCTAATCATTTTCGACTTTTCGTCGAAGAATCTGGTGTGTATAACTCAACTCAGATTCTCGTAATGTCGTTGTATTCTGGCAATTTTGGAACTATTTCTATTCAGACGTACACCTAGGAGCGTCATCTTCGTACGTATGCTATGAATCGGTCGGTGGTTGGAACGTGTACGCTCAAAACTGGAGTTCCCTTCAATGACCCGTCATATACTCGTATATATCGCCGACTTTTATTCCATTCTGGTCATGATTCTTGGAGCAGTTGCACCGGATGCAGAGAAATACAAGGACGAAGAGAACACAGCCCCGAGATAAATTACGCCCGCTGTTGTCTATGGAAAACGACTACCCTTGTATGTTTCGGATCGACATCGGCTCTATTTTCGATCAAAAAATCGCTTGATATATTAGGTCAAAATTCAAGCATTTTTTTGCTGTGGAGATAAATTACGTACCGCTTCAAAATTTCAAAGGAACTATCTGACCGATCGATTATACTATGACATTCACAATACATGGACGAGAAAAACGGCTAGTGAAATAAAGATTAGCAAATATGCAAGGTTATTCTTAGGAACTGGCTTTTTCGACTGTAACTTGTTTTCTCGCTCTTAATGGTAGTGCACAAGTCGCTGTCACCCGTGCTGCAAGTGAAAAATGTTTAATACTAGTTAAATTTTGCGCGGCGTCACGCCGCGGCCTTGCTAAGAATATTTTGTGTAATTTGTGTTTTTTAAATTGTGTTATATATATTGTAAGGAAAGGCAGTAGTTATAACGTGTATAATGTAGTTAGCGCAAATTCAATTTGAAATCATTCCGTAATTAGAGTGAACAAATTTGTATTTTCTCGAAATATTCATGTAATCAAGCATTTTTTTAAGAAATGTGAGCACATAATTAGGTAGATTTAAGTTATATTGCTTGTAAATATGTTAGCTAAATTGAAATGATGAAATATAGTTCCATCTTGCCCTAATTTTCTTATTTACCACCATATTTAGTGGAAATATATAATGGTTATGTCTAAATATTATGTTTATATTTCGCCGTAAATTTGTAATTTAGATCCTTGTTTAGAGGAGATGTACTGTATTAGCAACTACTAAATTGAATTCATCTTTGGAGGAAAAGAATTTGAGATTTCCTGAAATGTGCATGTAATAAAGCGTTATTTAAATTTAAGTTCATATTTAAAGAGATTTAAGTTTACTTTAAGCATTTAGTAAATTGAATCGCATAATTGGAGCGAGTTTAGGTATATTATTTGTAAATGTTAACCTAGTCGGTTTGGTATGATATGTTTGTGTCTTATCTTACATATTAAATTTAACTCAATAATCGAAGGTAATTTTAATTGAACCCAATATTTGGAGGGAATACATTGCTTGAGCATTTTTTGAATTCAATTTTAAACTCATACTTGGAGGGAATAGATTGTTTGAGCATTTTGTGAATTCAATTTTAAACTCATAATCTGAGGAAATGAATTTACATTTTCGCCAAATAGTCATCTAAGCAAGCATTTTTTTTGAAGTGTAACTACAGAATTAGAGGAATCTAAGTTATATTCCCTTCAAATATGTTAGCTAAATCGAAATGGTGAAATATAGTTCCATTTTGCTATAATTTTATTGTTTAGCACTATAATAAGACGGAATATATTATGGTTATGTCGAATTGTTGACTATTTTTAGCATTTATTAAATTTGTATGCGTAATTGGAGAGAGTTCAGTTAAATTATCTCTAAATATTAATTTATTTAAAATGTTGCATTAAGTTAGTATTTTGCTTTAAAATTTTAATGTAACTCCGTAATCAGAGGAAATACATTAAGTGAGCATTCATGAAATGCAATCCATAATTAGAGGAATTGAATTTGGATTGTTTCTGATTTAAGTTATATTGCCTGTAAATATGTTAGCTAAATTGAAATGATGGAATATAGTTCCATCTTGCCATAATTTTCTTATTTACCACCATATTTAGTGGAAATATATAATGGTTATGTCTAAATATTATGTTTGTATTTCGACGTAAATATGTAATTTAGATCCTTGTTTAGAGGAGATGTACTATATTAGCAACTATTAAATTCAATCCATCTTTGGAGGAAAAGAATTTGAGATTTCCTGAAATGTGCATGTAATAAAGCGTTAGTATTTAGTAAATTGAATTGCATAATTGGAGCGAGTTTAGGTATATTATTTGTAAATGTCCCAAAATTCGGAGAGAATACATTTTGTGCATGTAATAAAGCGTTAGCATTTAGTAATGGATAGTACTGTTGGAAAATTTAATGTGGTGGCATACCGTGCTCGTAGTGATCGAAAACTCTGAAACCCGTGTGAATTTGTTTTTTTTTTCGAACTGGGAAAATAGAAAACTATGTGGAAAATTAATCTAACAAATCTTCAACAAAATGGGCATTTATTAGATCGTGTGGAAAGTTTGGAATCTATTAAATTTTCAGTTTTCTTAAATTTTGAAATGTGCACAATGTTTTTTTGTTACAACTTTTGTGTAGCGCGGTGGCATACCGTGCCCGTCGTGATCGGAAACTTTGAAAACCTTTGGAATTTGTTTTTTTTCAACTGGGGAAATGGAAAATCATACACAAAACTAATCCAACAGATCTTCAACAAAATGGGCATTTATTTGTTCATGTGGATAGTTTGAAAATCTATTACATTTTTAATTTTCTTAAATTTTGAAGTGTGCATAATGTTTTTTTGTTGCAACTTTTGTGCAGAGCGTATGGAAATGTGGTAGTTCTCGAAAATTTTGAAATATTAATTGCATTATTTTTTTTGTGGGTATTGTTTTTTCGATGCAATTTTTTTTTAAAATTTTGAAGTGTGCACAATGTTTTTTTGTTGCAACTTTTGTGTAGAGAGTATGGAAATGCGGTAGTTCTCGAAAATTTTGAAATATTAATTGTATTATTTTTTGTGAGTATTTTTTTTGGGTGCAACTTTTGCGTGGAAAAGCCTAAATTTTTGATAAATTTGCGATATTTTTGACAAATTATTTGCATTATTTTGAATCATAAATCAGAAGATATATTTTTGTTGTTGAATTTCAACATTTTTTCCCTGTAATTGTGAAATGTATGACGCCTGGGACCCACATGTCAGTGTTTAACAAAAAGGAATTTGTAAAAAAAAGAAAAACTGCAAATGGACCCGAGGTGACGTCACGCTCGTGCAGTTGCGCGCGCGCCGGCCTCGGCCCGCGTGGATTCGCGCGAGGAGGTTGAGGGGAGCCGGAGGGGCAGCGCGCTGGACCGTTTGGTCGCCGGAGCCCCCGGCGGCGACCATTTTCGCGGCGGCGGACGGCGAGCACGGCGGCGGCGATTCCGACGTGCCTCGGGCGTTCGGCACGCGGTCCTCAGCGAGGAGGTGGAGGAGAAGACGGCGGAGCTGGCCGTAGGCTTCGATTCGTGGGGGGGAGGAGCGGAGGGGCTCAAATTCGAAAGTAATTCAGCGTTTTTTGTGTCTTTGCATTGGTACGGTTGTCGTATTTGAATTCTTTTTTGTGTTTGTTAAATGCTCACATTTGAAATATATCTGAAATTTTAAAATATTTAAACGTGGAATTTGATTGTATGCCATAAGTAGGCGACGGTTATTTTTGTGTCTATGTTGATATATTCGTTATATTTTTGAAGGCCACTAAATTTAATTTTGGAAATGTTCACATTTAAAAATTGCGCGGAGTTAGAAATTATTGAAATGCAAAGATTTTGAAAGTTGTTCATATTGGGAAGTTATCCAGATTTGAATTCTTTAACGTTTACGAAATGGGCAAATTTTAGAAGGCACTAATTTTTTTGAAATATTCAAATTTGAATTTCGATCATATGGCATAAATATTGAGCATTTATTTTTATGTGGTCACCTTGACATATTTATTGTATTTTCATGTTGGATATATTTAATGTTTTTGATTTTATAGCATTTAGCAATTTTATTAGAAAAAAATAAAACCAAAAAAAAAAAATCTGACATGTGGGACCACTGTGACGTCATGGTGACGTCACAGTGGATGGATTTGGCCGGATCGGCCACGGCGGCGCCGTCGACGCCGGCGGCGAAACAGCGCGAGCTGGGACGCGCGCGG
This sequence comes from Poa pratensis, assembly GCA_947311845.1. Taxonomy (NCBI): domain Eukaryota; kingdom Viridiplantae; phylum Streptophyta; class Magnoliopsida; order Poales; family Poaceae; genus Poa; species Poa pratensis. The sequence goes on along the minus strand of CAMZMU010000085.1, from coordinate 123,533,562 downwards.
GCGTGCGTCGGACGCGGCTCGACGCGCGCTACCCGCAGGTGGCGCCGCCGCCGCGTATTGGTCGCCGGAGCGGCGCCGGTGACGCGCGGACACGGCGGCGGAGGCGGAGCACGGCGGCGGCGATTCCGGCACCGTCGCGGCGGCCCAGCAGCCGAATCGCGGCGAGGAGGGAGAGGGGAAGACGGCAGAGCTCGCCGTGGTCTCCGATTGGAGCGGGGAGACGCGGAACGGCGGCGATGCGCGGCGCCATCGGCGGCGACCTGCGGGCGCGCGCGGGAGAGATAAGGCGAGGGTGAGGTTCTGCGGGCTGTTTTGCAAAAATGTCCGTGATGTTTTTGCAATTGTCACATCGGTCCATCATCTCGCGAATTCGTGGACTGCGGGTTGATATCTATTCTCGAGAGGGGTTTATTTGCAAAAGCGTCACGGTTGGGTCGTGCGGCCCGTCCGATTGCGAAGCGACGGTTCGGATCGAGGGACTGTTGAACACTGTTCATGTGAACAGTACTACTGTTCGTTACAACAGTAGCAGGGACGCTGAGGGCTCACGCACGGATTCGGCCGGCTTTTATATAATGAGTAATTATCTCCTCCACTCCGATCCCTTGCGGCTGCGCCAAGACGCACTGGGGCGTGTCCTCTAGGTAGCGGAGGGCCTCCCACACCTCCCTTTTCCCCTTGTTGAGTCCGGGCAAAGCCTATATATGTGGGCTGGCGCCGGCAGGGCTGTCTGCGCGCGGTAAATCTGGAGGCTTAGCGGTTGCGCCCGATCCGGTGCTTTTCGTCTGCGTGGCTTGGTGGCTGCCGGTGTTTGGCGCGGATGTCTTGCAGCAGGCTCGTGCGTGCGGTTAGACCGCAAACATGTCATTCTTGCTGGTGGCACTACGGGAATCCCACAAGACACCGATGGCCGACAACCGTCGGCGTAGACCAGAAGGCCGTCGGCGTAGCCATATCCCGACGGTGGCCGTCGGCGTAGCGCCGTCGGCGTTTCGCCCCGTCGGCGTACGTGGTGGTGGGACCCACAAGACGACATCCCGCCGTTCCGTCAGCCCCCCATATGTCGACGGCATTGCTGTCGGCCTATGCCACAAGATTTTTTTTTTGAACGTTTTTAATTCTTTTTATTTGTATTTCGAAATTACCCACTTAGTCATATACTTAATCCTTAATTGCACCCTTAATCATAGGTCAAAATACTTACCCTGGTCAAACTTCCCGTTCGGTCACCCATCGTCCAGCCCGGGCACGTTTAACTTTTGAGTTCCTTCCAAACTAGATTCCAAATGAGAAATTAGAACTTACTGATATTAGTACCCTATCAATCATATTAACCCATCGGTTATGATGTTACACTTTTCATTGTTTAAATTTTAAAAATTTGTTTGAGTAAAGTAACAATGATTATGTAATAGTATATTTCGAATAAATAACAATAAAATGAATTTTACTTTATTTTTTCTTTTTTACATTTAATATAGAATAATTCATATCTTTAAATCCGTAAATCGAAATTTGACAAATAAAATGCCTAAATCGATTAGAAAAATGAGAGGAATTCAAATATACCATCCATATCATCTTTTGCATCACAGAAACATTGATAGTTTTAGAAAATTTGACCACTTTCGATGAATAGTCATGGCGGTCATTTTGACCTTTTTTCACAAAAATAAAAGTAATTGAGAAAATAATCAAAAAATGAAATCCTTTGGCATGGAGTCCTTTTATGTGTACTAGTTGCTAGCAAAAATGATGAACTTGAGTTTTGACAAACATTTCAAACAAATGCTTCAAAAAAGGTCTATCATCTATAGACATGTATAGGTTTCGCGCCAAATCACCAAGTTATGGCCATCCACGTGCCATAGTTTGTGATAATGTGTCCATATTTGACACATATGTGTGTCTTGGTATGGCAAACATTGTTTTCAAAAATAATTTCCAAATTATTTTATAAATATCATTTTCCATTTTTTAAGTGCCAAAAATGACTTTTTTTTGAAGGAAATACCAAAAATATGTTGCAAAAAGGCACCCATCTTATTGTCACAAAGGGTACTACATATTTGATGGATAATCCCCAAGTATTAGGATTTTTCTCGATTTCTACCTAATTTTGCCTATTTGAATGACTTTATGTCGATTTTCTAAAAGTAATTGAAATTTGAACTACAGGTGTGTGATAGTTTGGTCTAATTTTTTACAAAAATCATTTTTAGGTACACAAGTAGTGACTTTATCACAGAAACATCGATAGTTTTGAAAAATGTGACCCCTTTCAATAAATAGGTAGGGCGATCATTTTGACCTTTTTTCACAAAAATAAAAGAAATTGAGAAAATAGTCAAAAAATGAAATACTTTGGCATGGAGTCCTTTTATGTGTACTAGTTGCTAGCAAAAATGATAAATTTGGGTTTTGACAAATATTTCAAAAAAATGCTTCACAAAAAGGTCTAAAATCTATAGATATGTATAGGTTTCGCGCCAAATGACAAAGTTATGGCCATCCCCGTGCCATAGTTTGTGGTAATGTGTCCATACTTGACACATAGGTGTGCCTTGGTATGGAAAACATTGTTGTCAAAAACAATTTCCAAAATATTTTCATAAATATCATTTTCCATTTTTTAAGTGTCAAAATGACTTTTTAATTAAGCAAGTACCAAAAATATGTTACAAAATGTCATATGCATGGTAAAAAAAATTATATGGATGTCATGTTTGGATTCCTCTCATTTTTCTAATCGATTTAGACATTTTATTTTGTAAATTTCGATTTACGGATTCAAAGATATGAATTATTTCATATTAAATGGAAAATAGAAAAAGAAAGTAGACACCGACGGTGGACATCGGCGTATCAATGCCGTAAAGCCCCCCGTCTGCGTGCCGTCACGGTCTAAACCCTACGGCCCTTTTAAGCTCTTTCTGTCTACGCCGTCGGGCTCTTTCTGTCTACGCCGACGGGGTTGGTACGCCGACGGCCGCGTTCGTGGGCTATTCTAGCTCGCCTTCTACGCCGACGGCCCCGACATTTGGCCGTCGGCGTCTTGTGGGTTTCCCGTAGTGTGGTGGAGTTTCAGGGCAGCATGGCCATGACTGCCACGAGGCGTGGTGGTCCCAATGTTGGACGGCGTGCCATCGCTGGAGGGAATCGGAGTGGCGACAGTGGCTTGCAGATCCGGTGGAGGCAGTCATTGTTGGCGGTGGCAGCGGCTATGGCCAAACCATTTGTCGCCGGCTGCAACCAATATGCCCGCATCGTTGGTGATTCGGATAGCAACGATCCTATTCGGTGCATCAGTTAGCCTAGGCGTTGCGGCGAGTGGGATGCCCGCAGGTTACCAGTTCTGACGTCGAATGGCACAATCTATATGTCACGGTCGTCAGATGAGCCATGGTGTGGGTTCTCGCCGGGCTGCGACTTGGTGCGATGGCTGAAATACGAGGTTTGGTGGTTTCAGATGTCGCCTTAGGAGGTGTCTTAGCACGCGACACACCTAGTCCCGATGCCTTGTTCCGTCGGTGGCCTTACCGCCTAGCGCGTAGGGTTGGTGGTCTGCGCGCGGAGTTGTGACTGTGGTCTGCCCGATCTTGGTGAGGCGGGCGTGTGGTTCGCGACTGATCGCCGGGTGAAACCCTTGCCCTAGCTCCGTTCTAAACAAGCGACAACAACGCCCTTTGTGTGTCGCGTCCTTCTCGAAGGTGTCGTCGAGCCGGTGCTTTCGCTCCTCTGCACGAAAACTTCAAGGGAAACCCTCCCATGTCAGATCTGGCGAGGCCTCGTCTTGGGTGCTTCGCCAGCCAGAGGGACACGTGGTGAGAGTTGGTGGTCGTCAGCGGAGAGTTGGATGACAATGTTTGCTACGTCGAACGGACAGATAAGATTCCGAGTTCGGTGAGCTCCAGGTGAAAACCCTGCATCGACAACAGTTAATGCTGGAAAGGGCGATGCTCTTGAATGTTGCTCCCCTTTGAGGAGCCCCCTGATGTCTACTATGCACTTATATTTTTGTAGACTTTGTTGGGCTTACAAGCAGAGAGGATTATAGTACAGTAGCAATTTTCCTCAAGTGGATGATCAAAGGTTTATCAATCCACGGGAGGTAGTGTAGGTTGAAGGTGATCTCTCTCAAATAACCCTGCAATTAAGATACATGAAATCTATTGTGTCTGCAACACATTTAATACATCTGTTAATTATATAAGTGGACTAGTCGGCAAAGAGATGACAAAAGATGTGTAATATGGATGGTAAAAGTGGGTGTTCATAATCTGAAGAAATAAGGACAAAAAGGTAACAAGTAGGATAAGTGAATAGAAACAGTAACAATAACAGAAAAAGATGGAATGGGGCCACAGGTTCACTAGAGGCATGCATCTGTCCAAAAAAACAAATTACAGTTAGGCAGCGATTATTTTGTACTTATCTTTACTTTTATGATTATGAATATTCATGGCATGGTTCATATACTCATTACGTCCAAAAATATATAAGCCGTTACTGAACCACATCTATAACTAATATAATACTTCACTTCGAGATCGCTTATATGCTTGCATCTCTAAAAATTAAGTTCAAACAAACAGCATATTGTTTTAAGAAAGTTTACATAATGTAAAAAATATCATCCAAGTGTGATAAAGATATCATTGTTTTATCCTTTGTATCAACAACACATTGCACATCGTGCTCATATTCTATCAGTTGCGTATATAAACTTGCACGGCTAAACCCACTATCATACACAAAACTCTCTCTCTCTCTCTCTCTTGGGATCTAACCAATAAATGACAATCAAAGGATAATAACATAACAATATATGTGGGAGAGGCCTATGCTAACATGCGTGCAACCTGTATTGACTACATGTACTTATGATTAAATATTTAGCAAGTAATCCACAGATACTAGAAGATTAATAAAGTTAAAACCCATCCATAGCATTAAGATATAAAAGAAGGTCTCCTTCATTCCCACAAGTATAAATCACTTTAAACATGAAAAGTATTGTGTCACTCTAGCTTCCAATAATATAGTTTTCTTAACATACTACTTACTCTGAGATGTGATTTGCAAATAATGAGACTGAAGATCATATAAGACTACAAATCATGCAGCAAGAAACGTAAAGGATCTCGATATAAAACATGAATAAATTTGATCATAGTGACAAATCATCATATCCCAACAAACACAATATTGATTACATCAGTAATGTATGGCCGCTCATGGGATCATTGTATTGAAGCACAAAAAAGATAGGATATCATCTAGCTACTACAATGGACCCATAGTTCAAGAGAAACTACTCTCACATCGTCATGGAGAAAGAAAGATTATGAACATGGCTCCGAAGGTGGATTCCCGTCCCGACAGAGTGATAGATTAGGGCCTTAAAATAGTCTTCTCTCACCGGGACCTTGCGACGGTGAACACGAGAAATAACTCCATACCCGACGTAGTTAGGTCATAGGTATTATATAGGCAAAGAGACGGCGCGAGGGGTGGACGAGGTCACCCCTCCGATGATGTGCGTTTTCATCTCGTATACTTAGGCGAATTTCCTATTTTTCCTGATTTTTTGGGTTTCCGTACCTAGGTATTTTCTGGTATGCAAAAACAGGTAGAAACCAAGAACTGGCACTTGGCACTCAGTTAAAAGGTTAGTCTAATAAAATGATATAAATTAGTATGAAAACATATAAAAAGTACTCCCTCCGTTCCAATATATAAGACGTTTTAGCTCTTTAACATGTTGTCTAGGTGCATACTAAAATGAGTGTGCATACACACTAAAATATGTCTACATACATTTATATATATGTGAATGTGGACAAATGCTAAAACATTTTATATTATTGATCAATCAAAAATTGTAAATGTGTTTTGAACATGTCACCTCTTCACCACCCATGTCGACTTTATATGTTCGTATAGTTGGTATTTTCTTACGATTTGTCATCGGCTAGGCGGTGTGTGGCCCTACGGCGAGTGTTATTGTCGGAGCGGCAGCGCTGAGTCGCCTCCTCTGTTATGTTGAGCTGTTTGGTTATCGACTTTGATCAGGCGGACGGTTTGGTCGACGACATGAGTGGGGCGTTGCCTCAAGACCCGTGTTGTATTTTGTGTTGTATCTATTTTTGGCCAGTTTACCTTATAAAGTGTCCAACTCTCTTCTTTTAATGAAAATACAAATATTTTTGACTCGTTTCAAAAACAAAATTATTTAATATTCAATAATATTTCTAGGAATTATTATTTCATGATTTTGCTATTTTCCAGTCGATCGAGATAAGTTAATTCCTAGTCAACACCATTAACAATTGATCTATGTGAGAACAAATTATTACTTTACTCTAATTTTTTAGGATGCATTAACAAATTTGTAAAATTGGCCGAACTACAACTTATATTCAATCGATTTGTGTTTCTTTATAGGAATTGGACAATAGCTTAACATAATACTAGCATAATGGCTACTCCTTCCATTTTTATTACCTCAAGGTCGGGGTTAAAGTCAGCTTTTTAAAGATTGACCAAGTATATATGATACAATAGATGTTAATATTTTTAATATATTTGATCACATTTATAAATCTTGAATTTAACGAAACCTAGAATGTAAGATAATTGTGAATGGAGGCTTATTAAAACAAGAGACAAACGATGGCTCAGATTTAACTCTAATTCAACAACCAAAAGGAACGGCTCAGATTTAAAGGAAAAGAACGCTTTGGAATATAGTTGGGGTCCGGTTCACCTACAGGGCTGCCTGCAGGAGTTTTCGTGCAGGGCTAGTAAGAGGAAGTCACATATTGTTGTTGACCATCTTATCTTCATTTAAGTTAGATTTGTTTCGATACGGTTTTACTTGTGGGTGGAGATTTCAGACTCCCGTATCCAGTGATCACTTTATTTAAAAAAATTCAAAACATATATTACAAGTTTTAGAGAATCTGAAAAAACTTGCATTTTGTCATGATGTCTAATGATGTATCCTACAATTGTGCAAATCTCAGTTTGAAATACTTTGTGCGCAGAACTACGCAAAAATAACAAATGTGTATATCTGAATATACACACTTTCATATCTCCAAAATATAAAAGATTTTGTCATTTTTATGTAGTCCATAATATAAAGGATTTTGCATGGTTATATGATGCATCGTTGCCTACTTTCAGTTTTATTTTTAAAATAAAATGATCACTGAACCTCACATGCCAAAATGACTTTTCGCTTGCTTCATCGGTTCTTCGTCACCTGGCCTACACGAAAAGAATCCAGAATGGCTTCTCCCACATCTGTTATTGATGATGGTGAGCCCTGCAGGGAAACATGTGCCAGAATATCACATCTTGGTTTAATCATATCAGTTTTGCACCGTCGACGGCGAGGAATCTTATAATATTTAAAGGGTCATTTTGGATCGAGACATTTTGTACTATTCAAAAGTTTCAAGGATGCGATATCGTAGTTTTGTTTAAACTAGTGTTGTGTGTAAAGTAATCAGACCAGCTAGTCTAAGGACCCTTATAGAGGCGAAATGTCAGCATTGAAGATATATAAATACCTAGCAAGACATTTTCCATAGTGACAATAACTGATGTAATATGTTACTAGATACTGTCTTAGATACTATGTTTTTTTGTTGACTAAGAATCTTTAACAGAGCGTTGTGTTCTGACATTGGTACCCGTTGCGAGTACTCCTGGTCCCGGAAAACAACGAATGATACCAAGCCCACAATCAACAACCTAGTCAGCATCATAGACTGACCGTGGTTAATTACTAATTTGTTAGCTACATTTGGGAGCTGGGTCGAAAACGTCCTTCAAGCCGTCCCTACAGCCAACCAAGCTGGCGGTCTCGTGGAGGAATGAGTCGGCGCGCGTGGATCTTCTCCATGTTTTCCTCTGGGTTTGTAGCGCGGTAAGTCGGGGAGGCGACATTGATCTCGTGTGGTTGGACCGTATACCAACCGCGTCAATTAGATGGTGTTCCGGTGATGCAGGATGGTACGGTGCGGAGGTGTCTATGCTACTCCGTGTCCTTCTGCTTTCCCATCGTGACCATGGCCTACAGAGGCAAGGAAGGGGGTTGGACATGGCGGATCAAGGGCGTCTTCTAGCTCTGCGGACCTCAATGTCGTGGCCACTCTGATGCCCGATGTATGGGGCAACGTTGTTCGGGATGCCGAAATCAAATGGCGGCATCCCCGCATTTGAGCTTGCCGGACAAAAAGAGCACCAGCGGCACACACGACCTAGTTCGGGCTGCAATGTTCTTCGGTCCGACTTCCGGGTTATTCTCCATGAGCGGCGGCTGAAAATGGGCCGCAACGGCTCGTGAGAATGGGGCATGACGTCCGAACGTAATGCGACCGTGTCAGATCAAACATGAGAGGAGGACGCGGGTCTGGAGAGGGAGAGGAATGAGGAGGGACATGATCTCAAAACAGCTTTCAGCTAGTAGAGGGACATGATCTCTTATGTGCCCACATGTTCACTCTCGCAACTGTGGAACATGAGGTTCCCCTGCTACTGCCAAAGCGGGCCCACCACCTGTGGGACCACCCAGTAAATGGACAAGGCCAAGCTACAAGAACAAGGTATGTGGGCCAGCCCACCTACCCCGCGAAGACCCGACATGATCTGCATCGACGTACAGGCGACTAAGGACCTCAACCCGGGAGACCTTCCTGGGCCTCCCACGCGGCGACCAAGGCCAAGACCCGTGTAGGCACGGATCCCGGAAGATCCGTCAATCCCTTCTCATGTCGAAGAATGGAAAGGGTGATCTCCTTCGTTCCTCCAGAAGATAAGCATGCTAGCCTAAGTAAAGGGAAAAGATCAAGTAAGACATGGTCGCCAAGGAGATGAAGATACAAGAGCACGCCTAGGGATGCTGCCATCAAGGGACAACCGTGGTGGGAGTGTCAGCCCTGCCTGGCACCTACCGGCAGTGCTTTCCCCCAAAGGCGGACACGCTCACCAAACTAGCAGAGAAGGAAAGGACTATCCAATGATGAATGGAGATTCCAACACTTTCTTCGAACAAGCTAACTATGAACACGTGCTTGCACGAGCTGTTCTCCCTGGATGCCTATGTTTTCAGCATTTGGCAGGAACGAAAGCGGACGTTTTAGGGGCAGCATCTCCCCGACAACGCTGCTAGATATCCTCTGGTAACTTTACGCGTCGAGGCTGAGATCCGTGCTGTCGAAAAACGATGGATCCCACCCTGTGGCAGCACTGCGGACCAGTCTGGGTACTCACAGTCGGAGAGCATGCGCACCTAGGAATCCTCCCCAGGAGCGTTAAGCCATCATAAATACAGAAAACTTATGTATACCCAGGAAACTAGTTTACATAAGAAAGCAAAGTTCATTTACATGATATAGGCCGGATAGCGCCCTGCTTACAAAACACGGATCATGCTGCTTGGTATACTTGTGAAATTCACAGGACTTCTACAGGTCTACGGGTCGCCTTCACGACTCAGCTGCCAGGAAAGCTCATCTGCTATCCGGGTAATCTCCTCCATGGTGGCCCCCTTGCCTATAAAGGGAGGGCCAAGATCACCAAGGAGGAGGAGGATCAGATCGGAGAAGATAGCTAGAACCAGTAAAGTTAGGAAGGCTGAAGCGAGAGGTGATATGGTTTTCTCCAGCAAATTTGTGCTAATAGTTGGCCTACTTAGATTTTTTTTTGAAACTACCTACTAATTCTTGCCCTCTAATAACGGGTATAACTTTGTTGTACCGTGCGAGCAGTCGCAGTCACTATATGCTCTGGCATGCAAACAAAGTAGACAGTTCAATTTGGTCTGTGAGATCGATCTTGTGCTTCAACTTTACAATCTCTTTATGCTGTTATTTCTGCCTCGGTTTTCTTCGTGTAGTCTGCCAAGTATTAATCGCGTCAAAGAGCCGGCGGCCACTACACCCAGAGGTGTACGATATTTTCAAAAAGACGTCCAGGAAGGAAGGAAAATCTCGCTAGTAGTAAAGCTCAAGGCATATGAATCTTCAACGTCACGTTCACATAGCCGGCCATGATCGATCGTCAAGAAAGCACTGCTTACCACTCTGTACTTTTCTAGAAGTAGCCATGGCTTCACCTACTAGCAGAAGTGTATGTGTATGCACAATATGCTCTGCTCTGAATGAGCTATTTATATTCTTCCGTCATGAACCACTACTAGCTAGTTCACCTAATAGATGAAGCAAACAACCAAACTCAATCACTAGCTAGCTTACATTTCTCACCTTTAGCCTCGACCAAACCAGTACTACGAGATGAGATTAAGGATAAAACGTACGTGGGCCCAAAACAGGACAGCTCCTGTGGACTCTTTTGGTCAGGCAAAACATATTCTTGGCATGAAACAGGCATGCTATGAACCTTGAGTCTGAAATCTGTTGAACGCTTGTATATGATCGCGGATCGCCATTGAACTGTATAGCTAAATGGGACCATGTTGTTATTGCAGTGCAAATATGTTCCTTTTCACTGATCCTATCGAAACTCACTTACGTACATCTTTTTAAGACGACATACTCAAGTACTTACGGTCACCATAGCCAAAAAAAAAATTATATACAAAGGCAATTGTTCTGTGGCCCATAAGATATAATAGAGGGTTCATGTATAGAAGTTGATTTTTGTTATTAATACATATAAAACAATCAGCCGGTACATCTCCCAGCTCGTAGGCCCACTGAGCGATCTCCTCCCGGACTAACTCCCCTACTCTCTCCGGCGGTGGGGCGGCGTTGGGGAAAACCCTTCTGTTCCTCTCCTTCCATACGTTGGGGAAAACCCTTCTGTTCCTCTCCTTCCATACTCCCTACATGGAATAGATGATTGCGCCGCTCACCTAGCTCCCTCATGTTGTGTTTTGGCGGCGGTGATCGTCTCATCCCACCATTTGTTGATGGAACAATTCATGGTCGTCAGTGCCGCTCCGATGGTGCCATTCCACGTGAAGATTTTTTCTCTCACCGAGGTCGTGATTTTCTCTCTCGTCTCGGGGTGAATCATGCAGAGCCTGCAGATAGGATCGTGTGGCCATCACCTAATCACAACTTTTTCAAGAAAAATAAAATCACCTAATCACAAAATTAAATGTACTTACTGTCTTGGCACATGCAGATAGGATAGGTATACTCTATTTAATTGTAATTGCTCCGATCTCAAGGATAATACTGCGTATACCGTACATGCATGGTGCATCAGGATGGGAATGGGCCGGGTCGGCCCGCCGGGTTGTCGACCCGACCCAAAACTTCAGGGCCAGTGGGTCATGTGGGTCGGCCTCAAACGAGATTTGGGTCAACAGGGCCGGCACCGGGTGACCCGTTGGGTAAGCAAGGCCGGCCACCTTATTTTTCGACAAGATACTGTAGTTGCGATCTATATCACGTCGACATTGTCGTAGGCCACAATATTAAGACGGACTATAATTTTCAGCAAATGCTTAGCTATAACGAGAGTAAAGGTGATTTTTTTTACAAACAGAGTAAAGGTGACTTCATTTGTTTTGGCCTTCACTTTATCAAAAAATAAATTGTTTTGGCCATACGCGTAGCCTACATACCCACGATCGAGCGAGCGACTTGATTGTTTCTGTTAACTAAATCCCGTACGATAACACGATTTTTTTCTTTAAGCACACACGTAGGCATGCATGCGTAGATACACAGACGGAGGCCGGATTTGCTTTGCTACTCTGATTATTCTCGTATACATGCATATAAATAGCACCCGATACTACTATCTAGAAGGATCTGTAACATTAATTATTATAAACTAGTCCAATTGCATTATTAACATCTTGTTTGTTCACAAGACAAAATGTATTTTAAATTTGGGTCGACCCAAAATACCCATCGGGCCAACGAGGCCACTTACTATTTTTCTATGGGGCGACCCGTGGCCTCACAAATTGGCCCTGGGGCCAAAGGGGCCGGGTCCAAGGCCAGGTCCGGGTCGGCCTATTCCCATCCTGAATGGTGCATGTGCTTGATCGACGACCGAACACCACATAGTATGTACGTACTCAATAGTATAGCGGCATATCAAGGAAATACATCTTTGAACAAGTACACGTTCTTGGACCGTCACACGAGCCTCACGACTGGCATAGTTGGTAGTTGAGCACCAACTTCAAATTTACGACTTAGCAGAACCGCTTAAGAAACTGATCGAGATTATTGTGTAAACAAAGCCTGCTTGCCGAAACGTAATGATTTTAAAACTCTCTCGATTTACTTTCGTTTCGATCGAGACTGGCTTAGCCTCTGTAAAGCTCCAAAACTCTGGTTTCATTGATGAAATGGAACTGGGGCTCCCTTCGAGGGGTCCTTTTAATCTAAAAAAAACTCTCTCGATCTAGTGCACAAACATGTGACGTTTCGGACAGTTTGAATCATTTGGTAACGACTAAATCAAGATTCTAATTCCTTTCAAAGGTAGCCAAATAAAGTAAATTTCTCACCAACTACTGGCGCCAATGCTCGCTATAGTGATGACTGTCCCTGTCGGTGCGGGCCACACGTTTCCAAACCGTCTTGAACCACTCAAGCTTTCTCTCTATAAATACAGGCACAATGTGTTGTACCACTTTCACTTGCATATTCGGCAGTTCCCAAAATTCCTATACTTACCTGCACTGGTAGGTGTTGTGTAGCAGCATCAGGCCGGAAGAACAGTTCGAAGTACAGCAACGTGCTAGCAACTGTTACTGCAGCTAGCAACACCGCCAGATATACACATCGTATCCATTCGAAGTGAGCCGAGATCAGATGCCGATCGAGGCGGATAACATGCCGGCCGACCTCACCGGCCACGGCCGGACGGTGTGCGTCACCGGCGCCGGCGGCTTCATCGCGTCGTGGCTCGTCAAGCGCCTCCTCCAGAAGGGATACACCGTGCGCGGCACCGTCCGCAACCCTGGTACGTACTAGTACGGTGCAATTCTCTCCGTCATCGGTGTTCCATTATCGATCATGCATCTGGCCAACTCGTGCGCATCACTTTCAGTTGATCCCAAGAATAACCACCTGAGAGCCTTCGACGGCGCCGCCGACCGCCTCGTCCTTCTCCGGGCCGACCTCATGGAGCCGGAAACCCTCGTCGCGGCATTCACGGGCTGCGAGGGCATCTTCCATGCCGCTTCACCCGTCACCGATGACCCTGTACGTATACCATTTGGTGACACCAACAGTAGTTAACACTCCTCGTCAATTCTGATCGAGCTTTGAACAATTGTTTCCCATGCTAACCCGGTTGAAAACTGAACTCTCGACCGATCGATCAGGAGAAGATGATCGAGCCGGCGATACGTGGGACGAACTACGTGCTGACGGCGGCGGCCGACTTGGGCATCAAGCGCGTGGTGTTCACGTCGACCATCGGCACGGTGTACATGAACCCCTACAGGGACACGGAGAAGCCCGTCGACGACACCTGCTGGAGCGACCTCGACTACTGCAAGAAGACAAAGGTATATAGTTTGGGAGTTCTTACATAGGCAAACTGGAATGGTACTTAAAGAATCATGCAGATTGATTTGCCAATATTTTATACTTCGAAACTAGCTGGGTATGTTTGCAGCGACTGATTTACTCATACGCTTAGTTTAGTTCTGATGATGCACACATGTCAAGCTTGACCAAACGTGGATTAAAAGGTGGATTTTCAAACGAAAAGGGCGACGTTGATCTCTGACCTACATGCATGGGTATACATGGCTGAGGTGTTGTTTCTTGGCCAGTGCGTCAAACACCACCAAGAACATTATTCGCGGTCATCTTTAACCACTCCAAATACTTTTTTTGCCCTACCTACTGGCCACACGAAAAAGAATATATTCCTAGCTATCCATTCCTTTTGTAGTTTTGAGACCAAACTCGACCACAGCAAGAATATATATTCTGCGACAGTACTTAGTGCTAGGGTCACACTCATCGACTTTTTGACTAATGAAGCTAATCATTATTTAGAAGAAAATCATTCATGCATGTTTAGCTTTTGATGAAGATTTAATCATCACCCCTTCATGACATGATCGGCATGCAGAACTGGTACTGCTACGCGAAGACGGTGGCGGAGCAGGAGGCGTTCGAGTCGGCGCGGCAGCGGGGCATCGACCTCATCGTGGTGAACCCGGTGCTGGTGCTCGGCCCGCTGCTGCAGCCGACGGTGAACGCCAGTACGGAGCACGTGATGAAGTACCTGACGGGCTCGGCCAAGACCTACGTGAACGCGGCGCAGGCGTATGTGCACGTCAAGGACGTTGCCGAGGCGCACGTCCGCGTCTACGAGGCGCCCGCCGCCCGGGGCCGCTACATCTGCGCCGAGGGCACCACCCTCCACCGCGGCGAGCTCTGCCGCGTCCTCGCCAAGCTCTTCCCGGAGTACCCCGTGCCCACCAAGTGCAAGGACGAGGTGAACCCGCCGGTGAAAGGCTACAGGTTCACCAACCAGAGGCTCAAGGACCTGGGGATGGAGTTCGTGCCGGTGCTGCAGAGCATATACGAGACGGTGAAGAGCCTGCAGGAGAAAGGGATGCTGCCGGTGCTACCAGCGGCGGACGACGATGCATGCCCAGGACAACGTACTGCCATTCATGAGCTGATCAAGCAGGCAGCATGAAAGACCCGGCCGGCAAGTTACCAAGTACAATTATAATTAGTATATTTGATTTGATATGGACTGGAAACTGTCGGCTAGTTTAATTACATAGTATATGTGGCATGCTTGTCCATTCGGTCGATCATATATGTGCATACACGTATGCATGCACTTTTAGTTGGTGCATGCATGCGTGCGGGAGTGGGTTGGTGATCATATCGATCGACCAGTGCTGTATGACTCGTACACACACTGTGTTTTATGCATTGGAATATAAATCCATGGACTAAAGTAACCGGAGAACTACAATAACGTGTACTGATCGTGTGTGGCTAATATTAGCCTTTCAGAAAAAACAAAAGAAAATAAGCATTTCAGCCTTAGTTTGTATGTAAACTTTGGCGCTTTTTCAATGTCACAACTTTTTTCTGGTGAAATGCACATTAGTTGATCCCATCAAAATTATGTGAGCTTGTTTGGATAACTATTTTATCAGTACGTTCTAAACAAACTATAAGAGGAAGAATATCATCTGGCAAGTTTGATAACCTATTTGTTAGGTTTGTACATACATCCTGATCCTTGTGGGCACGACATACATATTATTGGCGGTACACATGGCCTTGCCAGACTCCATCCTATCGCAGCCCTGGCAACTGGCATGGCTATCATGGCCTACATTGCATGGAGCTGTCGCTTCTCGGCAGTCATCCTTCCATGCGCTTTGGTGGAAGCTAGGAATTTGTCCTAGGAAATTGCGTGTTCATCAACCCTAACTCCCCGTTTCTTAGGATGACTCCAACGGGCCGACGCATCGAGTCCGCGCCGGTCCGTATCTGTCCACGAGGGCCAAAAATAAGGGATAATTTCCGATAACCCCCCCACGTGGCAGGGTTATGGCATTATGAGCCGTCCGCCGCTGAGGCTGACATGTGGGGTTTTAAGTGGCTGGGGGGGGGTTATAGGGAATTCCCCCAAAAATAAGGCCCAACGGGGCGACGCAAACGGATCGCGGTCCGCTTTCTGTCCGCCGAGACGCATTCCTGACCCAAATTTGGGCCACCGATGCGTCGGCCCCGGACGCGAGCGGACCGATTTTGTGTCCTCCTCATGTCTGCTTTGAGAGGCAAAATTCACACTCCGGCCTCTCCTCTCCCAAAACCCCTGTCCAGACCTAACCATGGCCGAGCCGCCGCCGCATCCTCCTTCGCCGCTGCTGGACCTGCCACGCCCCAAGCTAAAAAGAAAGTGAATAAGGAGCTCACGACAGAGCAGAGGGCCACCGAGACCCAGAAGCGGGGCCTCCGGAGGAAGAGGTTGAAGCAGGACCTGCTCGACGCTGCCAAGAAGGCCACCGGTGAGGCAAGGGGCGGTGAGGACACCTCTGACCTCGTGACCAAGACCGCGACCGCTGCCCTCCTCCTCATTGGAATTACCTCATGACTAGGAGACTTTGAACAGGTTCCTATCCCAAAAGGATAAGACCTGTGACAAGAAGGAAGAGAGGAGAGAAAAGGAGCGCCTCGAGAGAGAGACGTCTTCCAAGCTCTTCTTTGAATTGCAAAAGAAGAGGCTCGACATTGAAGAGGAGAACGCTCAGACTAGAGCACAGGAGGCCGAGGTTAGGGGCAAGGAGGCCGAGGCAAGGGCCAAGGAGGTTGAGGTAAGAGCAAAGGAGGCCGACGTGAAGGCCAGGGAGGTGGAGCTGAAGGCCAAGGACCTTGAACTCGCCCTACGCGCCGAGGAGGCCAGGATCATGGACATGGATACTCGACCTTCACCCCTAGGAAGAAGGCCTACTACGAGAAGAAGCAAAGGTACTACATGGATCGATTTTGATCAAATCTCGGTCCCTTCTATTTATTTGTGTTGAACTATGGCCAACATGGCCGATGGACGGTATTTGTAATATTTTGGGTACACCTCGAGACATGGCCCGTGTGAGACCGGGATTATGTTTTTATTGTGTTTTGGTACTTGTTTTGTTGCAATGTTGAGGGCGTCGGGATCCATGGCCACCATGGCTGAAAATGATCAAAAAACCTGACCGGGCGGACTCAATGTGTCGGCCCGTTGGGGGCAGTGGCCGGAAAGGGACGGACATGGGCCGGACAGAGGTCCTTTTGCCGACGCAAACAAACCAAACACGGACCAAACGCGCGTCCGTTTGCGTCGGCCGTTGGAGTCATCCTTAGGATGGAATGCTCCTCATAGAAAGCTGTGAGATGGTTTTATCTTCTGTAAATTTTCTATTTTGCACTTTCATCTCAGATGTCTACAACGTATCCAGAAACATAAATCTTCAAATCACATTGATAGATATTGTTGGTTTTGGGGGGTTCTTTGTTGTTAGTGCTGATGTTCGTTTTGATTGTTTCTATCAATTGTACTTTATTAATGAATAAGTAAAGGAAAATTGTTGTTCTCAAAAAACATGAATGCTTTCCAAAATATATGAATAAAACAATTAGGCTCCGTTTGACATCAAAGTATTTTTAAAGTATACATAGAATACTTTGTTTTCTGAAAATACTGAAGTATTGAATACTTGAAAGTGTTTGGATCCAAGAAATAATGTGGTTTTGAAACTGAAGTATTGTCCAAGTATTTTTTCAGTATTGGAGAAAGAGGTTTGACCCTGTTTTTTCGAAACTGAGAAAGGAGAGAAAACTAAAGTATTGCTTTGCCCGGCGTTGGAATACTTTGATATTGAAATACTTCAGTTTAAAAAAATACCGTGCTACCAAACTGAGCCTTAAACTCTCACAAAACACTTTCGTGAAATCAAAATGGCAAAAATAGAGAACATAAGGCTTGCAAAAGGAGGTCCGAACCTCTTTTTTACATACTTCAAATCTGTGCATTTTTCTTCAATACCGAAGTATAAAAAACTACAGTTTTGCTAAAGCCAAACACCTCACTGTATCGAAAACTATGGTATTTTCACATACCACAGTATCTCTACATATAACAATCCAACAATCCTTCTAGAATTATTGCCTTATTCTTTTTTCTCATCTCCTCCAAGAGGATAGTGACACCACACCACATGATGGACCCCAATCATATCTTATTTACAGTTCACACCTTATTAAAATATTGTTGGGTACATACACACTTTATAGTTCACACCTAGAAAAAAAATTGTTGGATACATACATATGTGTTGAATATCTTTGCTAAATTTTCGGTGAAAATTGAACTACACAAAAGAGAAATTATGGTGTGAAAAAGTAAAAATAGCTCCATATCCCACATAAAATTTCTATTTCTATTTTTGTGTAGCCTAAATAAAAATATATTATTTTTACAAAATTTATAGAGCACGTACAATAGATACATTAGTTGAATGCTTTATTTGCTAAATCTATGATATATCATTTTGATATATATAAAATAAAGAACTAAACTCCGGATTGATTCTATGTATGAATATGGGTGGTCCCACATGTAAGTGAGCAAGCTCTAAAAAATATAAGTTTGTAGTCTATTTGGTGTGAATGTGGGGGCCCCACCTGTAAGTGAGTGTGATTTTCACTAAGTTCATTAAAGACATAGGGATGTGGTTGCTCCTAGGTGTGAACATGTGTGACCCCACTTGTAAGTGAGTGTTTTTTCTTTACCCATACTCGGTGCTACACCGCTTTATTGGTTTGATGGGATACGTGATGATTTTGTGTGGGTAAGAAGGATGTCGTTGGTCTCAGTCCATCCTGCACCGCCTCTCTGGCCCACACGAGTCGGCAGCGACACCATGCTTAATTTCGGGCTGGTCCTCCACGCTGCTGTCCCAGGCCTGGACGGCGTTGGCGCCACAGTTCTTCCCCATCCCGTAGCACCTTCGATAGCAAAGTGGCCACCGACCAAGCCGGAGCAACCAACATTCTTGCCGCTCGTGCTCCCTAACAATCCCTACTTCAGGAGCATCACCCATCGCAGATAGTGACGGCACATGCGAGCCGTCCAAGCTTTTCCGACCATACCATTGTCGTTGCTCACGACCTTCTCTTTTGTAACTGCTTAGTCCTCTCCTAGTTTCGGCCTGAACTCCAGCTTCATGCACTCGGTTGCACTGCCATTGTACACCACTCTATGACGGTTGAGACGAAGAAGGCACAAATGACCACTCCATGACGACCGAGACGAAGAAGGCAAAATGCGTGAACTATTGGCCGGAGATAAGGAATTTTCACTCGTCGACGTGATGAGCAGTGGGGCCGTTTTGTTGACCTCTGAGATCAATTTGTCGAATAGTGAGCGTGTGTTCACCACAACTTATAGCATTTGAAACAATTTTTAATCGTGAACATTAACTTTCATTTTTTTGTCACTGTATAAAACGGACCCCATTTTTACCACTGTACAAACGGGCGCGGCAAAGCGCACCTAACTCTTCTAGTTCTTAGAATACTTTGAAAAAACTTTGCTCCCAAACGGAGCCTAAGTATGTTAGTTTTCATTTCTCCTAATGTGTATTGGGATTAAACTTCATATGTGCTTCTTCTTTTGGTGAACATGCATGTAGCCTTGCTATTGGAGCTACGCTATACACATTACTTCTTTCATATCCATTAGTAGGTACTCCCTCCGTCCATAAAAGGATGTCTTAACTTTGGCCTAAGTTAGGACAAAATTGAGACATACTTTTGTGGATGGAGGAAGTAGTATATATGGTTACTACCTGCTACCTGCTCCCGTTTAGCGCGGCATGTGCCACCAAAAGTATATATAACTAATTATTATAAGTGTGTAGACCAAGGTAGGGTTTAAATAAAACTAGGCAACTAAGCGCGGCAAATGCCGCGCGCGTGTTTTTGAATTTGAATTTGAAAATGACGGCGGTCTAAAGTTGTCTAAGTTTGGAAATCATTGAAATTGAAAAATGCTTTCGTTTAAAAAATGGTGGGACTTTGGAGATTGCTCAAATTTGAAAATTATTGTAATTCAATTTCAAATGTGTTTGCTTTTTTACGTGAAAAACTTTGAAATAGTTAGTATTTTTAGTGTTTTCGTACATTTTAGAGTACCGTTAAATGTTTAGCAAGTTGGAATGGTTATGTATGTTTGTATTTTGTCGAAATACTTGTTTGAGTTTCACAATTGGAGGATGTAAAATACATGAGCATTTGTTAAAGTCAATGCATAATTAGAGCAAGATCATTGGATTTTGTATTAACATTCTTCAAATTAGAGTAGTGAAATGCCATAAATATTTATTTGAACTCCATAACCAGGGAGAATGCAATATGTGAGATAAATATATTTTAGAGTATCTCTAATTTTTTTAGCAAATTGAATTTTTCAAATGTGTTGCATGTATTTTTTGTAAGGACTTTCATATATTTTATCGTAGTTGCAAATATTTAGCAAATAGATGGCATAAGTAGTGAGCATTGTTTTGTGTGCATGTTGATATATTTGTCACATTTGTAAATACCGTGGTGTAAAAAAGTTAAATTTAAAAATATCCGCAGTCAAAAGTTGTTTAAATTTAAATGTATTGAAATTGTTTAAAAAAGTTTACATTTATAAGTAGTTGAAATTTTTAAATTGTTTATAGTGAGAAGTTATTCATATGTGATTTCTTCTTTATGTTTTTTAAATGCTAAGGTTTGAAAGGTATTTAAAATTTGAAATCTTCGAATTTTGAATTAGAACATATGTCATGAATTGTCAACGTTTTTTTTTTGTTAATGAAATTGGTTAAATAGGGTGGCCCCACATGGCGGAATTTGAACAATTTGTGAAGTTGTTTCTGAAAAGAAAAAGAATATGACATGGGGGTCCATGCATTACTACCAACACGCACACAGTGGCAACGAATCTTTGTAGAACATAACTAAAAATAGGTACAAACTTTACACTTACTAAGTGAAGATAAAGCTAGCGAGAAGAGAACAATAAAGCAAACCTTAAGCAACAGAAACGGCGACCCTGCTAAGACACCAGCTCGTAGTAACTATAATTTCCCTTCTTTGGGGTTATGGAATTTTGATATGCCAAGGTTGCAACTAAAGTCTTCCAAATTTCGTAATCAAGTAACACCAGCACATCAAAATTGTCATAATCTCCATGCTAGTAATAGAAGCATCTTCAGGAACCTTATATTCGCTGAACCATCTTTGCTGCTAGTCAATTAAATGAATCTCTCCAGTCGGCCGTCTCACAAACAATTTTCTCATCTCTGCTGCTAGTCAAATGAATGTATCTTTAGTTAACTCGCTCACCCAATCAATCCAAAAGATGCAATAACGATTCATTGGACTACATACAAAAACATAACGATCACGAATAAAATTATCTTTGTTAATCTGTACAAAAAGAGCAGCAGACCACTTGGTGGTCGGCCGGAGGTCTAGGCGTAGATGCATCGGAAGTGGCGGAGAAGGAGTTGTTGGTCTGGTCGGCAGCCCGTCGTCGGTCATCTGGGAGCTTCCTGAGGGTGAACATGCACAGATTAACCAAAACACCATCCACCTGCTGAATGGAACAAACCTGCATATCGTAGTTCAGAAATTTGATATTTCGATGATGACACACATGTAGAGTATTGCTTTTAACTCTTTTCTAGCCATTTAGAGGTAAATACTCATATGCTGTACTACAAATGTAATAAGAAACATTGTACTTTTACTAAAAGTGTGTATATAACTCTCATTGTGAACTTCACTTTCAGATGAAACATACTTCTACTTAACATTTATGCACATTTCCTACTGATATAAATGGTATATTTCTAGTCCATTAACTAAAGGTAGCAACTCTAGAATGTGAGACCTGTTGTGATATAAACTTGAAATTCACGTAGTAGAGATTATATATGATAATGAAAAAAGCATATCCCGCAATAATTGCAAACTTCTTAACTAAAACAAAGAACATTTGTGATTAGAGGTCTATGCTCAATCACCCACTCCTGAATATTTCAGTTTTATTGATGGAGAAAGCAAAAAAAAAAAATTCGATCAGCAAGTATTATATAATCTAGTGAATAGTGATGCACTACTTATAATAAAATGAAAGCATCCAGCCACCAAAGCAAAATAGCAGGGAGTAGATTGGATGCTTCAGTTCCGCACACTCGCCTTCCAATCGCTGCATAGACAAAGAGGAAAAGCCCCCAAATCAGCTCACCCACTTCACTGGACAGAAGGAGGATATCATCAGGTTTGCCACGCAAGAGTCAAGACGATTGTAAAACAGAAGCCCACGATTAGCTTAGGAAATGGCAAAGAATTTGGGAGCAGTCTTGTTAGGACCTGACTAGAGGCACTGCTTCACGTACGCTGGATGGGCCACAAGAGCCGAGGGCCACACGAAAGACCAGGCTACCAGCGAGAGGCTTGGAGTTCAAGAATTGGCTAAATGCTTCACGTACGCTGGATGGGCCACATGAGCCGACGCCCACAACAAGACCAGGTTACCAGCGAGCCTTGGAGTTCAAGAATGGGCTAAATGAGTCTGGTAACATCTACTCCCTCCATTCCAAAATATAACATGTTTAGCCTTTTCGGATTTAGATGGATTCAAATGTATATAGACGCAATTTGGTGTATAGATTCACTCATTCTGTCCGAATGTAGTCCATACCAAAACAATCTATGACATCTTATATTTGGAATGGAGGGGGCACATAATTAAGTAGAGGAAGGTAGTTCTGTGAGATTGATCGAAACTGGATGGCTTCGGCCGAACTTATCACAGGCTCGATGTAAGGGACAAATTCAGCATAGTACGTTTCTTGAACTCAAATCTGGATAAAGCCCATGAGCAATTCGTAGAAGGTGTTCACAATTTGGTATCAGATGGAGCTTCCCCACCATACCCGACATAAGCAGCGGTGCTTGATGGAGGCCAAGGAGAACTTTTTGCCGAAGGCCAAGGTGCTCTTCAAGATGCTCAAGATCGACATCATCGACGACCTCTGCAAGTTCATGGAGCATCCCGATGAAGTGCTCACATTGGTCAACAAGGTGTTTGATGCACGAATTCATGAACTCGCCTTGAAGACCAAGAGCGTGCAGGAGGATATCCGCATCCACCTCAGGCAGACCGTAAGGAAAGAGACAAGGAGGTGTGGTCTGAGCCCTGTGCGATGACCTCCCGTCCACCTACGCCCAGATTTTCCACCAGGGCTCTAGGTCTAGGACTGGTGTTCATTGAAGTCTTCTCAACCAAGGACAACCGGGACAAGCAATCGCGGGTGTATGTACCGCCCCAAATCAGACGGATGCTCAACATGCAAGACTAATGAGTGATATGGTTCTGAGTCCTCGTGTTGTTTTGCCACGATTTGATTGATCCAATCCGCGTCTTTGAAAAACAAGATGTGAGGATTATTTCCAGTTGTTGGAGACTCTCTCATTGGTATTTCGGTATGCTTGTGCTCACTTTGAGGGTGTTGCGACTCGTTGGCCGAAATCGATTAAAAAAGGGTACATGTATTTGGCCTGACCAATTTCTGTGAAGTGTTGCAGGCTCATTTCACTCGTAACCAGCACCAACAGTTGATTATACAAATGTTTCATATCGCCATAGTGGAGGGATTACGTTGAACGGTTCTTTTAAGCATATCATCAGTGGACAGCATATGAAGAAGCACATGCTATCTTGCATTATGTCACTCGATTCCTTTATGGATTTAAGCCTGCAGTCTGTGTTTCAGTGTCGACACACCAGCCTGCCGATTTGGAATCAACATACCATCGTGTGTTACTTCATGAAGAGGTGGGTGGCGCAACAATGGTTAACATACATATATAGGGAGTCCGCCAGGGCGTTGCCTCTGCCACTACCTCAATGTACCAGCAAATCATCTGACACAGGGACAGTTGTGCTCCTGATGGTACACGAGCTAGTAATGCATATGACAAGTGGACTGATTTGCGCAATTTTCGAAAGTCCAGGGGCTGTGTTTTGTCTCTATTAAGAAAGGGGGTAAATAACACTAGTGCAAGCCGTTAGTCCAGTTACATTTTGTTCATGAATGAATGACCATCTGAAGAGTGGTACTTCTGAGTCTGGGGACACAGCATCACCTGACCAGATATTCTGCCTGTCATCAACAACAATCGTTTCTGACAGTAGTGCTCCCAGGTTGCAATTATCATTTCAGGCAATACTCTTTCGTTCTTGGATAGTGATGTTTTTCCTGTTTTTCTGTCAAACTGGTTGGTGCAAATTTATTGGCTTGTAAGAGTATAGGCTTCTCGATTGTTCTTGGTCTTGGGGTGAACACTTGTTTGTTAGTTTCTTCGGGTTGTTGTCTCTCCGGGTGTATCATGGGATACTGGGCCTGGATTGGCTCAGTGTCAGTGGTCTCAACCCTATATGCATGTGGATTGGACTTACAAATGGTTGTCCTTCAAGAGACAAGGCACAGTGGTGACTTCGCAAGGGCTAGTTCTTCAAAGAAACGACGTGACTGGTTGGCGGTGGCAGTTTCCTCATTGATTTCTGCAGATAATTCCAGTTCAAGCTAAATTTAACCAGTTTTGGATAAATTTGCTTCAGTATATTCTCCACACGAAGGATTACCACATCACGTCTAGATGATCATACAGTTAGAGGTAGTGAGGGTAGCACCCGAATGTGTGAGGGTGATACCCGTATGTGCCCATGTGTGTGAGGGTAACACCCGAGTGTAAGGAGGGTGATGCCCGAATGTGTAAGGATACGTACCCGAAAGTATGAGGGTAGTACCCAAATTAGTGTGTTGTGTGTTAGGATAGTTGTGGTATTCCACCTTGTACTATATATATGCCCCTTGGGCCTCTAGTCAATACAAGCAAGTCATTTGTCTCTCTCTCAGAAATTAACATGGTATCAGAGCGCCGGGCTCTCTCCTAGCGCCGCCACCCTTGTCGCCGCTGCGCCGCCCCCGGGAGGAGAAATCTCCGCTCCCGGGGGCAGCATCGTTTCTCGTCATGTAGATCGTGTTAGCTTGTTCGTGTCCCTGTGCCTTTCAGTCCGAGCTTCTCCACTTATTCCCCATCGTAGCAGCAGCCACCATATTCGAGCAAAAGTTCATCCTCGTTCAGATCCGGTCGTTCTGCGGTTTGTTTCAGTCGCTGTGGCCGGATCCGGCCGTCTTCGTCAACATCTTGGCCGGATTCATCGCCACCAGTTCGTCTTCTTCATCCTCGTCGCTGGTGGAGGGAGGTCATCGTCCCCATCGTCGCTGTGGCCGGATCCGGCCTTCTACACCAACATCTTTGCCGGATTCGTCGCCGTGAGCTGTTCTCCGTCGTGTGTGGAGGGTGTTGGGCCCTGGATCGGCACATCCAGTCGTCCTGGTGCTCCTCCGACGCCACCAGGTCGTTGGCGCCCACTGTGAGGCCGCCCCCGTCGTTGCTCAGGTCGAGCACGCGTTCAGCCGTCGTCTCCTGCGGCAGCTCATCGCAGGCCGCCGCTCCGTCTTCATCTCCACCAGCTCGTCGCAGGCCGCCGCTCACCAGTCGAGTTTTCGTCATCCTCGTCGCCACTCGCCAGCCACTGCTCCATTCCCCATCTCCAGCAGCCTGAGCGCCTCCTCTTCCTCATGCCTGCACGTATCAATCTGAAGCTATTTTGAGTTACAGTGCAGCCGCCGCCACTCCTCAGCTCCATGTGCGTGGGAAACCCTAGCAGCTGGCAACATTCCCCTGCCTGTTTTGGGCCTTGTTGGGCTGCGCCTCTTCTGCTGTTGGGCTAGGCCTTGGCTGCTGCATTCACAGGAGAATAAGTGTGCATGTCGTTGCATTTTCTGAATGTTTTGCAAGTCGTTGCTGGTACATATGAAGCTAGGCGTCTCTGTGTGTCTGCTGCTTACCATCGTTTTCATCCATCAGTTTTCTTCAAGTAGCAGCTGTTCCTCTCCGACCACCTTCGACATCATCATCACCAGCCGGGCACATTGTTTGCCAACTCCAGGAAGGGGTTGGCCTCTACACCGGCTGGACATCTTCTTTTGGGTCAGAATTGAGCTCATTATCATCATCATCGAGTGGTCGCCTGTTACCAGCTCCAGGAAGGGGCGCTCCATAGGAATACCATGCCATCATATTCATCTTTCGTCCGCTGCTTGCTGCTTTGTTATCCGGAGAAGTCTCTTATGTATCGTCGATGTTTCGTCTAGCTGTGTTAATTCCTCTAATAGAGTCCACCAAGTCATCTCACTTCCAATTCATCTCAGTTGTGCCAAATCATCAATATAATCTGTCAAGTCAGCCATTGCTTCTTGTATTTTGGGTTTTTCATGGTCTGTCCAATTGGATCGAGTATGGAGCCCCTATCATCGTTGTTGATGTGCCTTCGCCCTCTTGGTCTTCTTGTAGCCCTTCTGCTACTCTTCGCATGTCGCGACTTCTGACCAATGGCTTTTTATATCACCATCTTCGCGATCTTCGGCCGAGTGGCCCCTTCTTGGCTCATTGAGCCCCTACCCGTTGTGGGTTTGACTTGACACATCTTTATATCATTGTCGGCTTCTACATCTCCAAAGGAAGTTGTATGTGAAGAGCTGAAGTACAGTTTGTGAAGGCTTTGAATTACCATTGTGGAGGAGTTTGTTGCTACGTCGACATATTTTGTTCAGGAGAGTGCACACTAAGGTGAAGATTTCAAGACTTGGTTCCATTTTTTTTTAGTCTCTTCTCTTTCACTCTTTCAAACTCAAAGCTCCTTCATTCTTCATCCGCCTTGAGTTTGAGGGGGGGAGTTAGAGGTAGTGAGGGTAGCACCCGAATGTGTGAGGGTGATACCCGTATGTGCCCATGTGTGTGAGGGTAACACCCGAGTGTAAGGAGGGTGATGCCCGAATGTGTAAGGATACGTACCCGAAAGTATGAGGGTAGTACCCAAATTAGTGTGTTGTGTGTTAGGATAGTTGTGGTATTCCACCTTGTACTATATATATGCCCCTTGGGCCTCTAGTCAATACAAGCAAGTCATTTGTCTCTCTCTCAGAAATTAACACATACAATTCCATTGATCCTTAGTGCCAGGCCATTTCCCATTCGTTCTTACATAATTGCTCCACATTTGAAACCTAGCTTGAAAACTGGAATTCTGAATTGTTACAGTTTATGATTAGGCAACAATTTCTCCAGTGCTGTTGGTTAAAAAAGAAGCTACTATTGGAGACTTCTGGTGGACTCCAAAATTCTGATTGCCCTGTCAGTGAAAAGTAGATACCCAATGCATGTGATCGATGAGCTATTGGATGAGTTTGCTGGAGCATGTTGGTTCACTAAGGTTGATTTGAAGGTAGGGTACCACCAGATCAGTTGGCCCCTGGAAAAGATCTCAATACCTCCAGACACATAATGGGCACTATGAGTTCATTGTAATGGCCTTTAGATCACCTGGTGCTCCTCGAATATTTCAAAGGGTAATGAATAATTCCTTTGATCCTGTTTTGAGGAAATTTGCTTTGTTTTTTCCCAATGATGTAATATTAAAAAGTAAAGCCATATATGATCACTTTGGATCTTGTGCATCAGGTGTTGTTTATTCTTGAGCAGCAATAGTGGAAAGTAAAATTACTGAAGTGTGCATTTGTTCAGCCTAAGGTTGCTTATCTAGGGCATGTTATTAGTGGGACATGAGTGGCTACTGATTCTAGTAAGGTTTACTCTATCAAATAGTGTCCTGTACCAAAGAATGTTAAAGAGGTTAGAGGATTTCACAGTATTGCTGGTTAATATCGAATCATTAGCAAACCCTTTGGCATCACTGCTCAATAAGGGAGCTGTTTTTGTGTGGACACCTACAACTCAAGAAGCATTTCTTACCCTAAAGCTAGCTCTAGTCTTTGCTCCCGTCTTAGCCTTACCAGATTTTAGTAAGACACATTTGTGATCACAACTAATGCTTGTGATTTGGGCATTGGGTCAGTGTTAATGCAGGAAGGTTACCCACTTTCTTTGGTCAGCAGAAACTTGGGGGTCCCAGCAATAGAACACTGTTTGTTTATGAGAAAGAATATTTGGCTATCGGACAATGGCGGTCTTATATGCAGGTAAAAACATTTGTGATTAGAACGGATCAGCAGAGTTTGGTTCACTTGAGTACTCTTGACCGACGAAAGGTCGCATACTATATAGCAACAGAAAGCTCTGACTAAGTTGATGGGCATGTATTGTCAAATAATGTACCAGAAAGGTATTAATAATGCAATTGCTGACGCACTCTCGAGGAGGCTCCACTCTTTTTCCTATGCATGATTGGCAATTTCTGGCCATCAACCTGCTTGACTGGAGGATATTGTTCTCGGTATCAGGGTAACTCTGAGGCCCAGAAATTATTGCAACAGTTGTGTCTCTTAACTGATTCTCAATCACATTAGAAATTTCAGAATGGGTTACTCAAGCATTCTGGATTCCTGTAGTGGATTCGTTCCTTGTTTCGTTGGACTAGAATGAAAGCTTATTTGCTCGACAATGTAAAATCTTGTATTGTATGCCAGCAGGCCCAAACCTATATGTGCGAAGTATACATGAGTCCTCATAGCTCCTTACTTGTCCTTACAGTAGTGCATAGGTGTATCTTAGACGAATATCTGTTATTGTACATATTTAGTTTGTTAGTAATAATCATGTACTTCAGTGATGTCCAGATTTGTGTTTCATTTTGACGCTTCTATACTTCAAAATCATTGCAACTTTTGATGCACAAATCAATGAAAACCAAAAGAGAAATAAAGAAAACCAAGAAAACCACAAGAGAAAGAGAAAAGATCGAGAAAACGGCCTCAACCTAAAACCCAGTTTCCATCGTACAAAAACGGCCTCTAGAGCGGGATGCTCTGAATAGGACACGCGTCAACGCCCCGCAACACCCCACCCCCCCATTAAAAAGTTC
This sequence comes from Poa pratensis, assembly GCA_947311845.1. Taxonomy (NCBI): domain Eukaryota; kingdom Viridiplantae; phylum Streptophyta; class Magnoliopsida; order Poales; family Poaceae; genus Poa; species Poa pratensis. The sequence continues at coordinate 123,505,074 of CAMZMU010000085.1, read as the reverse complement.
CAAAAATAACATCGACCTCCGCGTCAATCCATCCGGCGCCTTAGCTAAAACTCGCTAAACTAAGTAGTAAAAGATACGTAGCCGAAAACATTAATATATATATTCGCTGTATCAGAAGCTGCAATTTATCTCATAAAATGGTACCATTGAAAATGGAGTAAGCAGATAAGCATATGATAAAATCAGAGTATCCAAGTATTTAGTCATATATCAAAAATTAATTCCCTACTACGGATCCTGTTATCAAGCATCAGCGGATGAGCATGTGCATTACAGACCACCATTCATTGAGGGGTACTCAAAAGATATGGTAAGAAATGCGAAATACTTTAGACATAAGCAAATACGGAAACAGCGCTTTCACTTGCTTCCATTTCTAGGGTACATGTATGGACGATCGGGCCCCTCACGCTAGCTATAAAAACACAGCCATAGCTCAGAAGAAGCAAAGAAGCAAAAGTACGTGCAGATCCCCAAACAATCCAGGCAATTAGCTAGTTTCAGTCTCGCTTTCTCCAGATGAACTTCTCCGCCGCATCCCCCTTCTCCGCTGACACGACCCTGTCACTGGGGACCCGTGTCAATGCCACCATGCTAGGGCAGCAGCTCGAGACTGCAACGTCGTCTCTCGCCCGCCGTGGAGTGTCACCCTTGTCGGCTACTAAACCGGCGTACAGGTGCAAGTTTTGCCCGCGGACATTCAAGTGCCCGCGGGCGCTGGGCGGGCACCAGAAGGCGCATAAGGACCTGCGTGAGGCCCTCTACAACCCGCCTCGCCATGCTTGGCGCCCAGCAAGCAACTGGTGGCCGTTGTTGCACGCCACCAGTATGCGCAGGGCTGTCCATGCGCCGCAGTTCATTGCGTGGCGCATCCACTACTACCATCCATTTGCCCACTCCGTCACGTCTTCATTCGCAGGGCAAACCGGCAACGGCGGCCTTGCTCCCGCACATCTGTCATCTTCAGCACCGGCGGTGGTGGACGGATACCGCGGGACTGGTGATGGAAGTCACCTTGGAGGCCTGCATGACGCTAATCAGGAGGAGACTGCTGATGGGGTTGACCTAACCCTGAAGCTCTAGGATCAGGGCAAGATTTGCTTTGTTTGTCACCTCAATGTTTAAGTTGTACCATTAGGTTTGAATTTTCCGCTTGCTTTGTTTCCTTAAACTCTAGATTTTATCGTATTTGAATTTAATTCTTCAAAGATGCCGACAAACCAAATTGTGATCAATGTACCAAAGTGATTACATTTGAAAATATATTGGTCTTTCAACATTTGTTTTTTTTTTTTGCAAAAACCTTATCCCAGCAGGTTATATATCCAGATGATGGACTTCAAACATATGGCCATATGGGCTTCGTTTCTAGGATAGTGTTCTCGAATTGATGCGTTATAATTCGGTTCTTCCTCCCAGCTTGATGCCTTCTCTATGATCGCCGACCAGCTTGATGCCTTGATAGCATGGCCAAGCCGGATGGCCCCAAGCCCATCCCAAATATTTGGTTCAATCGTTCGCGTGCGCTATCGTACTTAATGAGTACAAGAGGAGTAAGCCAAGTGGAATAATTTTTTCGCACCCTTGGAAGGAATCATGACTACAAGAGAAATGAAACTTTAGCAACCGTGGAACAAATCAAAACTACATATGGAACAAGAACTTCAAACTAAGTGAAATGGAAACAAATTAATGCCCAAAGAACAAAATATCATCCACAAGTAGAACATATTTTGGAGAATAAAATGATAGCAGGTGAAAAATCCACGTGTAATAAAAGAGAAACAAGTTAGACCAAGCTGAACAAGGTGTAAAAATAGGAGGAACAAATCACGACTACTTGGGAAACACAATTTTTTATTAAATGAAACAATTTTTAATACAAATGGACCACAACAATATATGGGAAACGACAAATTATTACCATGAAAGAAAAAGACCTAATGTAAATGAAACCATAAAAAAAAAACGAAAAAGGAAAGAAACAAAAAAAGAGGGAAACCCGGTGCAGTAGCTCCTGCTTGGCCCGGGAAAGGGTATGACCAATTTGGGTCTTTAGTACGCAGCCTTTCCCTGCATTTCAGCAAGAGGCTGTTTTCTGGACTTGAACCCGTGACCTCATGGTCACAATGCAGCAGCTTTACTGCTGCGCCAAGGCTCCCCCTAAAACAAACAAAAACAAAGAATAAAAAAGGAAATGAAAAAATCTGCATGAAGAAGCATACGGTGGAGTAGCTAGGAGGTGAGGATAAAAGACGTGTCTATTGGGAGTAGGGCTTTTGGGCCTTTGCGTGCTCCGTTTGAGCCACCGACGAGTCCTTGATATGAATCGCTTATGCGTAACCGAATAAACTCTGCTAACTCATGGATGTGCATACTCAAAACAAAATAAGCAAGTGGATAGAATGGGCTTCGAGGCCACCACTACGATGGCTCTATAGAGAATTAGCGTACCATCAAACCACGACATGGTCATCGGATGACGCTCTGCCAGGACATTGGATATATTTACTCAATTTGCTTTCAATAATCATATATATTTGCATCTATTATAAGTGCTCTGAATAGTCACTCAATGTCTACGATCATAAAGCTGCTTAGGCTTGTCATATTTGCAGAGGGAATCTAAAAAACTCGGCGATAGGGTGGACTACTACAGAGGTATGCACATTACATTATTATAATGGAAATTTATACCATGCCATATCCTATACCATAATGCAGCGCTAAAAGACAAAACAAGCGATGAAAGTGTGCAAATTATTAAAACGTTGCATACCTTTTAGATGAAGTACTAAATCCACTTCTTTATAAATATTAATGAGAAAATAAAGTCGCAGCTCGCAAAAAATATTCCATGGCCTCATTTGTAGCATCCTGGAGTATGTAGATGATAAGAAAAACATGTTATATTCACCAAAAGTGCATGTACATATTAAAGGCGAGAGAAATATGGATAACAGAAACATGTGTTTGGACTCACTTACATTTTACAATTTCCCTTCTAGAATTTTCCCTTCTTTAAAGCAATCAATCAGGAGATCCGTAGTATAATAGTGAAAGACATAGTTTTCTCCACAAAGCACATGAGACAATCACTCATGAAGAGCTGGACAATTTTATTCGGCAACACATTCTTAACAATAATCATTGATGAGAAGTATCTCTCCACTATTCCACAACACATTCTTGACAATATTCATTGTCATTGATGAAAAATCTCTCCACTGACACCGTGGCAGCCTGCAGAATTAGCACTTCTTTCAGCATTTGATAGACCAAAGAAAAAGGTACATGCTTATTTGTGCTGACTAATGATTTAGCAAGATCACCCATGTCACTCAAAAAATTGTTCGCCTTACATTGTCAATATATATGCTAAGATGGTGACGAAGAGCAACCAATTTCATTGGATAAACCGGATAAAACACAACTAACTCCACTAAGCTCTCCAAATTAAAAGAAGCAAATAAATTAAATATATTCACCTTATATCATCTTGCTTCCTAGCATTGTTGATAAACTGATGAATTCTTTCCCGAATGGCAGGATCATAAAGGCTGTTCATCCAAGTTAATGATGCACTATCTTGTCCAATTGCATCATTAACTGATGAATTATTTCCCGATTGATGCATTATCTTTTATCTTGCCCAATTGCAGGACGGGATGCTTAGAGGTATGAGGTATCTACATCAACATCTGATAGTTTTATCTATAACACAGATCAAACCATTACCTAGAAAATCAGGAAAAAATATATATAATTTTAGATTTCACCCTTAGGGTTGATTGCTAGAGACTAGAGGGGAGTACAGAAGCAAGCAATTGGCTGCACGCGAGTTTATTTTTTCAAATTGAGATTTGTGAGTTATTCATTACCTGAACTGGAGCGGCTAAATCTCCAGTTTCAATCTTCTGCCGACGCTGCCGATCGCTGACTCGTTGTGACTTGCCGCCGGTTTCCGTGAGCCGCCTGCCGAGTTCATGGCGTCAAATCGCTGGAGTCCGGGAATGGCTGGCCGCCGCTCAATCGATCTTTTGGGTTAGGGCTGAGATGAGAGGAGCGCTGGTGACTGGTGGTCAGTAGATGCGGCAAACGCCGAATGGGCTTGGTCTGGATCGAACACATACATGAGCAGATTCTAGCGTGGGCTATGGCCCAGTTTGTACAGCCTGACTTAGATGGGCCCTTACTAGGAATATTTGTTGGCTTTCTTTCGAGAGCGGACAAATGGTGCCCGTATTTTATGCTCAAAAAAAAATGGTGCCCGTATTTATTTTGAAAAAATCGAAACCGACATTTTTGTGTTTCCAAAAATACTGAAAAATATTAAGTTGTACTAGATAGTATCTAGATGTACAACTTAAAATTCGCTATGTTTAGGGTCGCACAAAAAAGACATTTCAAGGAATTTCAAAAAAAAAAATGTATTGTTCACCTCCCATATTCACGCATTTATCTTTTCCGTCCAGCCCAAAATACAATGATTTTGAAGTTAAAAATTTGCAAGATTGTAGATGTCGACAGTATCTATAACTGGAAATTTTCTTGATTTTTTAAAACAAAAAATGTCACGGTTTTCAACGGACAATATGTAGCCTCGGCTTCATTTTATGTTTTCACTTTCTTCATCGCTACATGCAATCCGGGTGTCAGCTGCCACCTGCCCTTATACGAGCCTCCTCCCCTGCATATCTATCTATATCCCTTATAAAGCAAAATCCCACTTTGATCATTTATGATTTTTCTATCTTTGACATGCAACATAGCCACATCATCATGTAATGACAGTCGTATGATCCTCAGATCCATTCGTCCATTAACATTGCCTTGATCGTGACATATCCAAGCAATTAACAGCCTCCATGCAGGCACCAAAAGGCCCGCAACCAGTAACAAAAGAAAAGCAGAGAAAAGGAAACATCGCTCATGTTCATCTTCTGCAAGCTTCAGCGAAACTGATTGTATTCTGTCTCCATTTCATTTAGTAACTGAAGCACCAAGAATTTCCTCTAACGTTTAGAATCACTCCACGCTTTAATCAATGAGTCAGCTTTGCCTTTCCCTTCCTACTTTAATTTCCCTACATTTGAGAAGCAGCCCATAAACCCAGCATCTCCCTGCCAGACCACGACTTCACACAGTTCCTCCACAAGTGGTAGACACTAGACAGTACGTAATAATCGACGAGCACGCGTATGGGCACTCCAAACATGGCTGGGGCAGGACAACCGCGGCTTCCACATCAGGTCAACTGCCCTGAAGGTCCGTCGCACATCTGCTTCCCGGCCTGCGCATCCACATCGACGCTCTTTTCAGCTCCTAGAGAGAATCATCTTGATACGGATATTCTCCGCCCTATTTCAGCCACCGCCGTTGCTACATTCAAAAGAGTCGGTGGCTTCACTGAGAGCCATGGGAGTGGATGTATAGTTTTGTAATCGGGCTCATGCTATTTGTTTGATAAAATGTCTAGATGCTCGAGAACCATTCAGGATAGTTTTCTTCCTGCAATTGAGTAATGGAGCTCTTCACTTCTGCCTCATCCTCGGTGCCGTATCAAGTAAGCGTTAGTGCGTTACCCAAAAACAGTTCTTGAATCTTGGCAGATATATACACGTATAAATTTTTCTTTGCCTTTGTCATTGTTGTTAATCCATCATTTTATTTTTTTCTATGCACATTTAATTGCATGTCATCTTGCAGGAATAATGTTTGAGAAAGCAGCATCACCCAAATGAATGTTCTTCAAGGGTGCAAGAGTCACATGTCTGCTTCGTGTTCCTAGCTTAACAGTGTTTGCTGCATATGGCCCAAGGTTTTCAGATATTTTAGGTACACTGAACATTCTGATGTTTTTTCGTTAATTCGATAATTTCCAGCAACCTATGTATTGAAACTATTAGTAGCGGTTTCATCATTGTCCTTTCTTTTATTCTTTTCTCACTTATATCTTCTAAAACTCTCCTGACCTAGACTGCAGATTTAAAATATTTATCAACATACATACCAAATTTTGCTTAAAAAACATACATTGACGAAATAGGCTGTATCCCCGCTATATTAATATAGCAAACAACCGATACAACCAACGAGAGACACGGCTGGGGCGACAACCAACACACATCCAAGAAAAGGAAAAGAAGAAAGAAAAAATGACATAGGCGGATTGACTAAGCGACGGTGACCCGCAAACGTTGCGCCCTCTCCGACGAAAGTACCACCACGCTTTTAGCACCGAATCGACGAGTACCAAGCAGCACATTTAAGAAGGAAAGCCATGATGCTCCCGGATCGGACCAGATGGTTAAAAAAACATACATGCCAATTGAAATAACGATCCTGATTTAGAAGCCATAAAGTTTAACTTTACCATTCAAGTACTCACTTTCTTGGATGTATGTAGGATTGTATCCAAAATTTATATGTTATCAAATCTAAAGATTCATATAATATTGTAGATATAGGTAAATAAATCTTTACGAGTTCCCGCCGCAATGCGCGGGGTATCCATCTAGTTTGCATACATTATGCTCCCATTCTTCGACTTTTCAAGTTCCTTTACCCTTGGTTCTTTTGATACTTATAGCTGTTAGGTTGATCTCATCCGGTCGAACCCCAACGGGTCGATCGGTCCCCTTGACCGCGTCCTGATCGGGGACGCCCAACCGCAACCAATGGTTGGTGGGCCCCTGTGGCTGCGCTATAAAGAGAGGTGGGGGGGCCGGCAGCACGTCTTGCGAGGTTCACCGGGTGTGCCACAACCCCACCGATACCCCTTCCGATCTAGGGTTTAGCGCAGTACCACGGGAAGCTCCATCACCGCCGCCAGTACCCTCTGCCACCACTTCCGCCGTCCATCATGGCAGGCAGCTCAGGCGCGTCCGCACAAGGTGAAGGTACTTCTCCTCCTCACCATCTCTCTGTTTCCCTCTCTCTCTCGAAACACACACGCACAGAGGCATAGCACAAAGCATCTACCGATGAACATCTAGACTAGCAGATCTTCTGGGTTTAACAATGGTATCAGAGCTCGTTCTAGGAGCTAGATCCTTTCGGTAGGAAAGCAAAAGTTCCATCCCGTATTCCCCTATCAAAAGAGGGCAAAGTGCAAAGGAAAAGAAATCTCACCGGGAGAAGGCCCTCGGGCTCGCCGGAAAAGGGCACCGCGGCCTAACCGCTCGACGGCGGCGCGCTCACCGAGAGGGGAACGCGCGACCGGCGAGGGGGAAAGCCACGGCGCCGGTGGTCGCCGTCACCACTCGCGCTCCGAGCGCAGGGGACAAGGGGGATTGGAGCTTCGGCTTCTCTCTTTCTCGATCTCGCTAGGAGGTGGCGGTGGCGGAAAGAAAGAAGAGAAAAAGAGGCCGGGGTCGGTGGCGGCGGTGCTCCGCCATCGCCGGCCAGCCGCAGCGCACACGGGCTCAGAGGGCCAGCGGGGGCGCCGCCACCACCGTATCGCGTCGAATGCAGGGGAGCAGAGGAGGCGCAGCCGCGTCCATCTCTCTCTGCCACAGGCGGCGGTGTTGGATGAAAGAAGGAAAGGAAGGTCGGGCTCGGTCGGGCTCGCCGGCGCGCATGGGCGCCGCCGGTGGCGCCGCCGCCGGCCGACATCGCGAGAGAGAGGAGAAAGGGCGAAATGGCGCTAAGTTTTTTTTTTTCTTTTTCGGGTCAACGCAGGGGTGCTGGTTTTGATCCAGCTAAAAGCACGCTGGACCGTCGGATTGAATCCGACGGCCAGGATTGGACCACGGCAAACCCTAGCGGCAGAGCAGGCCTTGGGCCGAAAAGAGGGCCATGGGCCGAGGTTTTCGTTCGCCCCGGGCGACGGATAGCCGAAAGGTCGTGGGCCGCGTCCCTGGCTTCTGCGTCGCCGCGAGCGGCAGATAACGCAACAGGCCGTGGGTCTGGCACACACACAGAACAGTTTCTGAATTTTTTTTTCAGAAGCATATAGTATTTGTTTTTTGTCCATTTTTTGGGCAAACTTCATCCAGTTTTTCTATTCAAATTTATCCAACTAAAATTTTGTTTAGAGAACTGAAAAGTGACAGAAATATTTCTGAAAAGTATAAAATTCATGAATTGTATTCATTTTCCGCTGCAAATAGTTAAAAGTAATTGCTTAAAAGCAATAAAGTGATGATTAATTTTTTTTTAAAGATGTGATAAAGTGAATATTAAAGTTTTTTTTTTTTAAAGGTATAAAGTTCATGGAATTTTTATTTCATGTTTTCAGCTGCAAATAAAGAAAAGTGAAGGATAAAATAGAATTAAAGTGAGAATTAAATTTTAAAGAGAATGTTAAAGAAATTATTGAAACAATTATGATTCTGTTATTTTATGACCAACGTTGTTAATAACATAATCATGATTTGTTAATCATTGAACAGTGCAATGTTTGTGAAATACAGATAATATTTTACAGTTTCTGCTGTAAAGTAAAAGGACTCTCCTCTAATTAAATTGGAACCAACGGGAAAATTTAATTAGAGAGGAGGAAAAGAGAAATACTTGTTTAACAGATTAATTATGGTATTGTTATTTTCTGACCAACGTTGATGATAGCAGTACTATAATTATTGAGTTCTATAGTCAAAGGGCTAGATCTCTGATAATTTTGCATGAAAGTGATCAATTTTCAGAGAAAAGATAAAAGATCAAGAAATGCTCTTGAACTATAGAAATATGTATATTTCATGTTTCCGCTGAAATAAGTTGATGATAATGTCATTTTCCAAACAGAGTTCTTTATTGCAATAGAAATATTATCATCATATTGTTTATGAGTTTTATGCATTGATTCTATTTCTGCCCAACGGTGATGTAGAATTAGTGTAGAAAGATGATGTTTATTCTAATTCTGCCCAACGGTGATTTAGAATATAGAAGAAAGTTTTAAAGATTTAATGTGCATATCTTTAACCAGACCAACGTAGGGTTATTTTATGCTCATTATTGTTTATTATTATTGAATATTTTCTCAGACAAAGATTCTCATGTTTTCATTCGTGAAAGCAAAAGATGGGTACTTGTGACCCGAAAGATGACCAAGAAAGGTCATAAAGTGAGAGAGTATGTTCTCTCTAAAGAATGACTGCAAAAGAAAAAGAATTCTTGGATGTTAATCCAAGAATACAAATAGATCATCGAGAGTCTTGTTTGACAAATGTCTTTCATGTACTCTCCATGCAGAAAACAAATAAATCATTCAGAGTTTTGTTTAACGAATTTCTTTCATGTACTCTATGTGAAGAAATTTTTAAACGAGCAACATGAATGCTTAATTTGACTAACGTTGGATTAAGCATGTGTATAAAAGAGTATTCAGATTTATTTCTGAATTTGATGATTGAATATGCAGTCTAAAGAGCCAATTGTGGCATCTGTGTCTCTTAATTACCCGCATGACGGGAAAAGACGATAATACCCACGTGGTGGGAAAAGTCTGGGAAAATACCCGCATGGCGGGAGAAAATTTTGACAAAGGACTTATCCTGTATGACAGGAGAAAGATGTGATGACTCATGTGTTTTTATATCGACCGCACACCTTGTGTATCATAGTTATAAAGCACTTAATGAGTCAAAAGAGAATAAAGTTACAAATGAACCTAAAGATAAGAATGTTATGCAAGTGTGACTTGCAGTACCATTGAGAAAGAACTCTTGTGAGTTTTGAAAAGGAATGAGGAAAAAGTACTCCCATACGTTAAAAGATAACTTCATATTGAATAAAGCAGATAATCAAAGTTTCGAAATTGTGGCAAAAAGGTTCTTGCCACATTTCGAGGGGGAGATAGAGAATGTTACAGATAAACTCCCCTATACTTCAGATAATGTGATGCATATTATGCATCTAAGTGATCTATGATGAATTGTGATCGTCTGGGGAGTACGACGGTCATAATAATGATACCCCTAAAGTAAAGAGATAGATTTATTCCTGGATCTTTTACAGCTCCGAAAGGAGACTAAGGACGGTACTCAAAGTGCCATAAAGAAGACAGATTGACAGGTTAACAGAATAAACCCAAATAAAAAGGATTAAGGATACACCATTTTGGAGAAAATGGAGTAATCTGGGGGAGCATGGTATGAACATACCTAAGGCTCGAATAGATTTTATCTGGGGGAGCTTGTTGCTTTATAATAGAGATGAACAAGCAAACATGGATCTTGTGTTTTAGGTCCTTGTAAGAGCTATAGCAATAGAAGACTACAGAATTAATTGCCTCTAGGCAATGACAGAGCAACAACATCCCCATATGAGAAAAACAGATGACTATAAAGTCTATATCAGAGAAATTTAAATGAAGGTTGATCCCACCTCATTTACAGAATTATAAGCAGCGCTCAATCGATTTTGACAAGTGTCTACTTGTCTTAATGATTAGAGACTATGTGAATCCCGACGATGTTTGGGACTCATAAGTAATTTCCAATGGAGCCAAAACAGTAGGCTATAAAGGGTCTACAACGCCAATGTGACTCCAAAGGAAATATGTAAAAAGCGATTTTAAATCGAAAGATTTGCGCTAAGAGAATAAACAGATTATAATGAGTGATAATGGCACATAATGATCTGAGTTACATCAGATGAAAGTAAAGAACACAAGGGATCTTACGGACTAGAGCAAGTCTCTAGAATCAGAAGTTATTTTGGGTTAAAGAGAATGAGAGGACAATCGCTTTTCTACAAACTTATAGAATGGGAAATTCATTCCCTAATCCTGTGTATGTGGATGATATCCTACTTGCTAGTGGTGATGTCAATCTACTACCGGCAGAGAAAAGAAGTTCTTGTCCTCAAAAGAGTATTCTCGGTAGAGTGTCTCTCGTTAAAGTATCGAGATTTACTGAGAAAAGAAGAAAAGGGGTATTAGAAATATCACATGGACATGCTGAGAAGAAGTCTCTATAGCATGCATGTCGAGAAAACCTACGCCTGTTCTTATTGACAAGGGTAATGGAATTGGGAACTTTAGTGTTCCAAGAGATAACATAGAACGGATCAAATGGATATGGTACCATATGCTTCGCTGTTGGTTGCTCAATATTACCCTGACAATTCATGTATCCGGGTTGTTTTGGCAATGTCCAATCCAGATATAGATCACTGGAATGGAATCAAAGATATGGCCTCATGCTAAAAGAAACAAGTGCTCTCAAAAGGTTGTGAGTACAAAGATAGATCTATAAGAGTGCTCTCAAAAGGTTGTGAGTACTCTGAAAGAATTTG